>CM042143.1:100200976-100480976 GCA_023376005.1 Doryteuthis pealeii | reverse complement strand
TTTCTTTCTTTTTCTTTTTTCTTTTTAGCCAATTTTCATAATTTGAAAGGTGTGATAGATGCGTTCGCAATCATAATTAAGGTTATTGGGTACAATTTCTTACATTGTCTGGACTTTTGTACTTTTGCTTTTTTACCTATTAGGCTTAAACACCCCCAAAGTTTCCTGACCGGAGGTTAGATAGTGCAGTGAATTGGTGATGGAGAGGTTCAACTTTCATCCAATCGATTATGTCTTTAACAATAGATTTGCGATGACGAAGAAAATATATCGATTTTGAATCAAATAAAAAGAAACGGTTTAACACCAACGCGAAAAAAACTGTCGCTTTTAAAATTCGCAAATATCAACGAAAAAAGAAATCATATCAAGTTGTCTAAAATTCTGAGAAGAAATGTAAATATTATTCTCCGAATTTTATGGGTTGGTAGCATCACCATGATATGGCCGAGTAGCTGTCGGTAGAGTTTTCGGCTAGAAAACATAAGGTTCCTAGTTCGATACCGGCCCTCACCTACTCAGCGTATAATAGCACAGGGATCTGTGCGGTAAAGTAAGGAGCTGATGGTAGGTGTGGCGCCCCACCTCACACGCTAAAACAATCTCCTTGGTCTAGCGCTAGTGAAAAGGGGATAGACTCCCTCGTTGATTGGCTGATACCGACCTTAGGCACCCCGACGACTTTACTTTTTTATCATCACCATTGTTATCGTTGTCGTAATATTTTGGTCGATCTATTTTATAGGATGCATTCGGTAATCCTGAGGAAGATCAAAAACATATCATCTGAAAGGTCATAATAAAAACAACAAAGATACAGATGCTAGTCTGAATATTTCGTAGAAAAAAATCACAAAAATGCTTTACAAGCATTATGCAATCCACAGTAGAAGTACAATAAACTATAGTTTAATCTATTGTTATCGTTATTAGACATTGATTTATTCAAACTTGTATGTACGTCTTGATTGTGCTCGTTACAAACAATTCTGTACTCTGGCCTTTTTGCTGTATGCATTTATCAACCCCTCCACACGAACAGGATGTAACAATGTCACTTTTTAAGCGGGGTTTAACAGATTTGAATTCAGATTTTTCATTCTCTTATATCGGTTACCATACTAAGATTAAAGAGCCCAGACTGTCCTACTATTTACTAATAGCTGGAGGAAGAATAGTTGAATGTATACCTTTTCCAGGTGTATCAGCGCTATGTGAAATGGAAAATGCTGTGTCCAGGATTTGAACTCGAGATTGAAGCTGTTAATGTTCATTTAACGCTGACACTCCTGGGGAAGGGTATGAATCCATATCTCTATGCTATGCCATATCGTCAAATATCCTATTAAAAGTGACGTCTTGTCTCTGGCATACCACTATGATTGGCATAGATAAAAGAGAGTGTGAATGAGCACTTGAGCAACTTGCTGCCTCACAACTTCTTTGTTTTCTTGGATAGTAGCAGCTAAAATCTGTTACCAATATATTCTCATGGAATATGACCAAATGAGGTTTATTTTTCAATATATTCCACCTTGCGGCCCATCCATTTCTTCCATCAGTGTTGCAGTGCTTGGATCGAATGGGTTAAAAATAGTTATCAACATCAGATATGACGCCATCATATGAACTGTTAAGCCTAGGAAATTTTCAGCCCACCTTTATATAATAAACATTATTCTCTTGTAATAATAATTTTTCAATAGAAAAATGTAAGCACATAGATTTATACACAAGTTATCAGCTTGTCATTTTGTAACGAACATTTATTGAACATTGTTGAGAATATAAGACAAAAAATCATTTAACCGTAAACTTCGTAAAATTATATCATAATGCATCATTATCCTGAAAATATTTAATTTCAAGTAATAATCATCGTTGTGTATACATTTTGAGGACACACACGCACGCGCGCGCACACACACACGCACTCTAAGTATAATGTATATATATATATAATATATATATATTATATATATATATATATATATATATATAATATAATATGGGGGGATTACAATTGACGAATGAACTCAAACTTATTTTTATGGAACGCAACTTCTGGTGAGTTTCAAAAAATCACTGAAGGCATGAACTGCTGTACCCATAAATGTAGGACACTCCCCCGCCCCCTGCAATTGGATGTATAAATGTGCTGTCATCTAACTTAAATTGGTATCCATGTAATGCGGGGGTTAATTTCTAAGGAGCGACTTGCGTGGGGAAATGGTTGGTGAACTATGTTAGCAGACATCTTTTAGTTTGATTCTCACCGGGTGTCCCATAAGCTAAGTTTATTAAATGACTACCATTCAGAACATTGATGTCGGCACCATTTGCCTACGAATAATTTTTTAACCTCCAGCTTCGAGCAGCCAAGGTCACCTATATCTTCAATGGCAGATTTGTTCTGGTGACGCTTTGCACGCCCCCCCCCCCGCCTGCCAACTGTGCGTCACTCCATTGCATTAAAAGAAGGTGGATGAGATCAACTGATGCTAAACAAGATAACATGGCATTAAACTTGACAGCGATTAAATCAGTGAGTTTGTTTGTTTGTTTGTTTGTTTGTTTAATATATTTCAACAATGGGTTGCTAAAAAATGTATTAATGCTACATAGATCTTACAATTTCTAAACTCAATTTCAGAAGACAGTTTAAAATCGGGGGAATATTCCTCGCTAAGAAGTCACTTTTGCATGAATCTTACACATAGCTCACCGTTCGAACGGATAGAAAAGAGTTTTTGTCTGTTTTTTTTTTTTTTGTTGTTTTTTGTTTTTTTTTTTTTGTTTTTAGGGTCTTGGTTTGTTTTTTTTAGTTTTTGGGGGGTTTTTTTTAAAGAAAGAAAAAACAACAAAAAAACAAAATGTATAAAATCGCTCTCGTGAAAAGAATGGAACAGACAGGAAAAAGACTTGTCGTTGAATGGAAGAGAGTCAAATTTCCCCATCGAAGACATTGGGGAAATTCTCGTCTTTTCGAGACGATGACGAGTTATGCGAAAATGAAAGTGAAAGTAATCGGGCGCACGCACACGCGCGTTCAGCTCTTTTGTGAAATGAAATCGGGACTTGCATTCCTCACGCCTCCATAACATTCCACGCATTCAAATAAAATTAAGAATGAATACAGCGCACGTGCATTTTTTTTTTCAATTTTAAAAATAATACAAAAAACATTACGTAAATTTCGCATTCTACATGTGTGCGTGCGTGCGCGCGCACGCGCGTGTGTGTGTGTGTGTCTTTCTATTTCTTTTACACCAAGATTTACTGGGCCATTTGTAGCCAGAGGTAAAATGACATTCTCGTTTACCATTAACTTTTAATTTTGCGAAATTCACTGTTAAAGATGTGAGAGAAAAGAACAAACTAATGAAACGGAATGTGTATGTGTGTGTGTGTGTGTGTGTGTGTGTGTGTGTGTGTGTTGCAGTTGATTGTATAGTATAATTGTTAATATTGGTTAACACGCACTAAAAGCAAAAGTTATTTGGTGCTCTTCGGGTAATGGTTATCGTCGTAGGAAATGGACAGAGCGACATGAGTTCAAATTCGGGACGAGGCTGTTGTATTTCATACACTATTAATACTCTTTGGAAAGGTATGAATCGGACTATTCTCTCTCCAGCTATGGTTAAATACTAGGGCAGACTCAGCTTTTTCACCTTGGTATGGCAACCAGTCTCGGAGAAGGAAAACTCTGAATTAAAACCTGTTAAACTCCGCTCTAAAATTGACCTTGTGTCGTATCTTTCTTATGCGGGGGAGGGTAAATACATATAGAAGGAAAACTTGTGACCTAATTCCTTTACTTCAAAACTAACCTCTGATAAAATTTAAAATGGATTTAATCTTCATCTAGATTTATCTAATCTCTTGTGGTCTGTATATATTTACAGCGGTCCGTTCCATTTGCAATAGTGACAGACAAGACCCTCCAACCATGCGTAGCTGTTGCACTAAAAAAGAGACAGTCAGAGTCAATCCCTGGTGTCTGAGGTGCCTCAAAAGGGGGAATGGTGGAAGCGCTCAGCTATTTTTGGCCCCATCCACTTTTACGTGAGAGCTATAAGCTTGACATTACGTCACATCCTGCCGTCGCTGGAATTATGTTGATGTGAAGTGGGGTGTTGGTCAATATTTACGATAGTAAAAGTATAAGATAACTTTGAACATTATTCTTTCGCATAAGGGTGATTATTTGTTCGTTATTTATTAGATACGATACATGCATACTTTACAATATTTCTATTTTGTCAGTAATACATTCAACCATTATATTGTTGCATTGCTAATACAAAGAAAGAAAGCACGGAAAAATATGAGTTCACGAAATTTATTTTTTGTATAAAGTCGCATGTATTAATCCTCAGAATATCTTAGATTAGACTTGATAATTTGTATTATTTAGATTATTCGGACTATTGTGCTCATCTTTACTGTTATCTACTGAACGTTTCTGCCGATGTACCCCCCAGCCTTCTTCGGGTATTTCTTGTCGGACTTGAGAACCTTCTTGAATTCGGGAATCTTCTCTTCGAATGGGAATCTTCTTGTCGAACTCTGGAGTTTTCATGTCGTAATCGGAAGCCTTTACAGAACTTCGAACCGAATCCTTTATTCAATTCATGGGTTAAACTGTTCTCGTTCTGTTAACCATGATAGGGTACAAGTGTTAAGCTGTGTTACTTATTCTATGTTACTCTCGCCCTTGGATAGGATTGAACCTGCAGCCCAGAGGCAATAGTCACTTAGAACTGTATTAACTCAATGCCTATATCCGTTGCGCCATGTGACAGACAAGAAATACCTGAAGAATGCCGGGGGCACATCTGCCGAAACGTTGTGTAGATAACAATAAAGATGAGGACAATAGCTCGAATAATCCAAATAATACAAAGCCCCTATGTATTATTGGGTACCCAGTGAGAATCAAACTCACTACTCGGTTGTAGCAATTTGCAAGACCAGCCTGATAGACATTGCCCTTTACAGTGAATGGATGAAGGTGCTGGATAAGCTAAACAGCTTTTTGCTTGAAGTTTTGCTATCTATTGGGGACCCCCAAAACATCCTCTTAAGTGCGAATGGAGCTTTTAAAATTATTGCTTGATTTTTTAACGAGATACCTTCAAGCTTTATACATCTTAGTCTAACCAACTCTAAACCGGGCATTGATTCTTGCCCAGTTGTTGTAAGGATGGTATTTCCCTAGTTGGTATCATAAAGAAGAATTTGTTAAGAAAATTATACAAGTCAAGATGTATAATTTTCTAAAGTCAAGATTTATCTAAAGGCTTTTACAATGCAACTGAGAGGAATTTTCTAAGACAAGGAAAAGCACACAAGGAGTGAACAAACATATTTATCTTTTGGCCATCCTGATTTTATTCGCTATACTAAGAAATAAGAAAAAAGTCCGCAACTGAGCATTTTGTGGATATCTTGTCTTTGCGCTATAGGTTTTCTTTTGCTACTGCAAGTTCCACAATAGATATTTTGTTTTTTTTTTTTTTTTTATAATTCACCTTTGAACGTCCATTTATTCTACAACCCAAGACATTTAATATTATGCCTTCAACCCAATCAAACTTCAAATGGAAATATTACCCCTTAATTAAACTAAAACCCCGGCATAGTAGTCATTTAGTAAACTTGTATTAATTTGGCACAAAGACAGAAATTCTGTGAGAATCAAATTCACAATGGTCTTCTAGCCTCGCTCACGAACCATACAAAATGACCCAAAACGTGATAAAATATGATTTTTTTATTCATTTTTTTTTAATTTTACATTTCACAGTTTTTCATAAAATATTTAAAACTCGTTTGTATTTTCTTCCAACTCACATACGGATATTTACCCAACCCCTTTGCTACGGGTAGGATGTGACACAAGGTCACAAGTATGGTGCATCCAGGTTAGAACTCGCTTTTTAGTCGTAATGGACTTGTGAGACTAGGTCGTTAACCATAACACCACGATGGGACACCGTCCTCCTACTCACATATATCAAAAATATTTTTTTCTAATTCTTCTTCTTAATGTAGCAACTAAAATCCAAGTTTAATGTTAAAATCAAACTTAAATAAATTATAAATTTTTAAAAATTTAAAATTATACACATGTTAAGATCAAATATAGAGCTATCTTCTCATCATGTTTTAGTAGGTAGGTTTCTTATTAAATCAATATGAACTAAAATAAAAAAATAAAAATAGAAAAAGAAAGAGAAAAACCAAATTTGTATCCTCTTGGGACAATATTTATTGTCTACTCCTGCGTCTGCTGCTGGTTATATAAGAGCATGAAAAGTGCAATTATTTTTGTTCAATCTTATTCTATCACCACCAGGGAGGACGCAATCGAGATGGGGTACGGCACTAGGTTTATTTAATGGATGATCCCACAGGAAAAACGTTTCACGGGTGGGGAGCAGAGATAAAATTGTCCAGTTTCATTGCCATTATCACATTTGATGGCGCCTCAGTATTCGGACAATAAATCGAATCTTTACCCTCTGTTAGGAGACAGGTGCTGCCTGGAGAGACATCCCTCTGAGACTGTACTTAGTGCCTTAGGATTTCTGTCCAAAGAGTATCACCCACGCGGATGTCCAGAGATTAAAATCCGCATCGACATCAATATATTATTTTTGATATGTCTTTGTCTCACTCTTTAATATTCTAAACACAATCTATATTTGTATTTTCCAAATGTAAACGTCTGTTATTAGTGAAATGTGAAATAGATCACTAATTATGACTGAGCTTAATCTATTAGTGACCACCCCACCAACAGGTTTGAATTCAAAGTTTTCCGTCTCCTAGACTGGTTGGCTAAACTGTAGCTTCGTCTAGGATTTGAACTCAGGTCAACAAGTCCATTTCCTACGACTCTAACCATTACACCAATCAACTCCAATGTGGTTCTCTTTCAACATCATCATCCTCATCATCAAGACGTGCGCTGACAGACTCTCTCTCTCTCTCTCTCTCTCTCTCTCTCTCTCTCTCTCTCTCTCTCTCTCTCTCTCTCTCTCTCTCTCCACCCGTTGCTATCGCAATTGCTTTTTGGCAAGTCCTCTCGATGACATCCAGAACTTATGAATGCTTTCTTTTGTTGGTCAACCAACACTGGTGTGTCCATGTGTTAGGAATCCATTGAAGAAATAGTTCCAATGTATCTCTTTGCAAGAATACATCGACAATGTCAAAAGAAATCAGTGTTACTATCAGGTGAGCGAATCTTCTCCTTCGTGTCTTTGTAGAGCATCATTATAATGACTACAGTTTCTTTGGAATACCATACACCAGAAGTAATTGCTTATCTTTCCTCTGTGTAAGGAATCAAATGCATTGGAGAAATGTACAAACAAGAGAGAATTACTTCGAGATTTTTAGCACTTTCAACATTCTGTTAGTATATTAACTGTAATTTGAATATATTTGTGTTAACTAACTGTATAAAACCCTGTCGACTGGGACTTTAGAATACATCGACTGCATCTCTGCAGAGGGGTAAGACCCCCTCAGTGGAGCCACCTGTTGACCGTGGGTAGCGAACCATGTTGCTTAAGGATGGAATCCTGGTGGCTGCGCAGTCCATAACATGCAACACTTAATTTTGGCTCTAGATGGGTGGTCGGGGCGACCCCCTCCGATCAATCGGCTCGTCATGTCAAGCGTACGTATATGATTATCCCAACCCAATGGGTTGACATGCCATAATTCCAACCAACCAACCAGCCAACCAACCAACCAACCAAACGGTATATATATTTTATTTTTTTTTCTTCGGTTTGATTTCCTTTTTTAATGACAGTGATTTAATGCCAAAGCCATCGTTGTAGAAGAACAGTTGTGGTACTATTTAATCCATTGTTGGGGGGCGGGGTTACGGGGTTCATTTCCAAAGGGTATTAGTCTGAAAGTGAATATGATAGTAAGACTGGAGCTTGAACTCGCTTACTACGATGTCGCAGTCCAGAACATTAACCACTACACCACGTGGACTTTCTCCGTTTTTATTCGTGTGAGTTCTACAAATACATTATCCAATTTACATTAGTAACCAGCATCATAGTAACACCAATGCACCCGTCATGACGTAATGGTTAACAAGCTAGTCTCGACAATCTGTTGCTTCTGGGTATTAATTTTGATCCTCACTGAGTTCCTATACTTATAATCGAGTGCAAAATCTGAACTACAGTTAGTTTTTCGACTTACGCTCAAGTTACGCTGAAAAAACCGGTTGCCGCCAAATCACTGAAGTTAAGTAGCGACGAGCCTGTTCATAACTTAGATGGGTGACCACTTAACAGCAGATACTGTAAACAACCTAAGGGCAATTTACCTGAATAGGTAAAGCTTAATAAATTCTAAATACTTACTTTTACATTAGTAGACTCTCACGTAGACAAAAATTGATAAATGCCACACAAATAAAGAAGGCACTCTTCTGATACACAATTTTGCAAAAGCAAAACTAATTTATAATCCAGCGTTACAACAAACAAATAATTCTTTTTAAAAAAATGAATAAACCATTACGCTATATATTACCTCGATTCCTCCTTTGCCTCCCCAAACCCCAGTGTGATGCACCAGCTGTGTCCCTTCTCATAGGCCCCGATTATTTCTTTTCATTGTTGTTGTTAATAGTAAAGTGTAGAAATTAATCATTTAACAGCGAGGTTGACTAAAATTGTAGTAGTCATTAACTAAGTTTAACTCAATTAAACACAAGTCCTGAAATGGCATATAGACCTCTTATGGGTTATTTAGTGCCAAAACTTGGTTAATCTGTGAATGTTCTATTATAATCATAACTATTCATATTTTTACACAATCATATGGTTTTATGTATTCCTATCGAATTCTAATGATTTTCAAACAGATCTATTTGACCGTAAATGGGACCCTAACAGGTACAACCACTCCTAGTCAGAGTTGACCTGGGAGAAATGGCAATGAAAGAGTGACTCCACACTCTCCAGAGCTCCATCACTGGAGTGTCATACCGAGCACAACGAGTAGGAGGCCTGTTTATGGGGCTTAGAAATGGTCCTGAGTATTAGACTAAATTGCATCTGGTGATGAGGCTCCAGTCCTGAAGCTTTGAGGAGTGTCAGTGCCATTACACATTACTCCCACGTCCATCCTGACCCGTAGTAGAAGTACCTGTTAGGATCCCATTTTTGGATCAAATACATTTATTTGAAAAGGATTAGCTTTGAATAGGAATATTCTAGACAATATAACTGTGTGCCAAAATATCAGTATTATCAAATAGAACTAGTTACTTGAAAGCATATAATTACTTCAATTATTAGTATTAGATTAGAATACTTGAAACCATATAAATGTTTGTAAATTATTTGTATTAGATAGGAATACTTGATATTATATAAAATATAATCATGATTATTATCAGACTTACAAATGAATTAAATTTCTGTATTAAATAATCCATAAGAAGTTTATATGCAGTTAAACAAATAAACCAAATCTAAACCAAACCAGAATTATGGGGAACCTATTGATAATCAAACTTATTAACAATAGTTTGCTCGCCTACCTTACTAACCACTACACCACGCAAAACATTCGTGACTGGAATGAAAGTAAATGCATCCCCTAAAATGCATGTGAGCATCAGGTTTCTTGACTCATTGCTCTTCATTTATCTCAATTTCTCTCTTTTTCCCAAATTGTTATTGTTGCTTTGTCACTTTTATTGTATTCATATGTTTCCATGACATCGGCTTAGAAACAACGATGCTTGGTAGAGAATATATTACCATCTGCAACACCAATAACTTGCAAACAGATTGTTAAAACGGAACTCGATATCATAAGTAGATTAAATTAGAAAGAGAAGATGAAGAACAATTAGAAAGAAAGAAAGAAAGAAAGAAAGAAAGAAAGAAAGTCAAAGAAGAAGGAAAAGGAAAAGAAATAACTGAAAGGAAAAAAAGAAAGAAAGAAAAAAGAAAGGAAAAAGAAAGAAAGAAAAAAAGAAAGAACAAAGAAAGAAAGAGAGGCAAAGAAGAAGAAAAAAGAAAATAAATAACTTAAAGAAAGAAAGAAAAAAGAAAGGCAAAGAAGAAAGAAAAAGAAAATATATAACTTAAAGGAAGAAAAGAAACCAAAGAAAGAAGAAAGAAGAAAGAAAGAAAGAAAGAAGAAAGAGAGGCAAAGAAGAAGAAAAAAGAAAATAACTTTAGGAAGAAAGAAAGAAAGAAAGAAAGAAAGAAACAGGCAAGCAAGGAGAGTCAAAGAAGAAAGAAAAAAAAGGAAATAACTTAAAAGAAAGGAGGAAAGAAAGAGAGAGAAAGAAAGAAAGAAAGAGAGAGAGAAAGGCAAAGAAGAAGAAAAAGGAAAGAAAAAGAAACAAACAAACAAGGAGACGCAAAGAAGAAGAAAAAAAAGGAAATAACTTAAAAAGAAAGAAAGAAAGAAAGGAAAGAAAGAAAACTTAAGACACAAATTAAGAGAAACCTCTGGAAAAAGGTGGTTAAGTTCTTTTGCAAACATTAAACAAGACAATTTTAAATCGAAGCTAGTTTTAGCGTCAACAATGATACACTTTGAAAGTTACAATTAATCCAAGTCGGAAGATCTATCTTCTTTGTCACTTTCTTTTTCCTTCCAACCATGTCATCGTCGTCGTCGTCGTCGTCGTCGCTTGTCGGAAGCCTGGTGACATTATTCAAACTAAATTGAAACAAGGACAACTATGGTGACACGGACACTCCGAACTCTCCCTCTCCTTCTCCCTCCCTCACAGTCTCTTATACCCTCTCTATCTTTTCCTGCCTCTAAATGTTCTTCCCGTTTCTCTTTATTTTCTTCTAGTTATGTTTCCTCCTTTTTCCCTCTCTCCTCCCTGTTTACGTCTTCTACTGCAGCTCTAAAGTCGTCAGTCGGCAACGTGCGCGGAATGGAAACCACACAGTAGTAGCAGCAGCCGCGCTCGTGGCGTTGTTAGCAGAGACAATACATATCATGTCAGCCAGGCGCTAGAGTTGTTCAACGCAGAGAGCATCATCTTCAGTCACTCTTCTTCTTCCACTGTTGCTAGCAGTGTGGCATTAAAAAAGCAGTTGCTGTTATAGATATCGTGGGGAAGGAAAAAAAGAAGAGAGAGAGAGAGAAAGACAAGAAGAGTGCTTAAAAAAAGGAAAAAAGAAAAGAGAGAAATGTGAGAAGAGAGAGAAAGAGGAACATACATTGAGGGAAAAAAGTGTTTTTTTGTGTGTTCAAATTTTACCGTAATCGCCTTTTCTCTACTTTCTTTTTTAAAAGAAGAAAATATAAATTTATTTGCTATCTGAACCGTGAAGATGAATTGTATCAATGTGTGTTGTTGTCATACGTGGCGATGCCTTAGTCGACACTGTGACACCTGTTAAGTAAACACAACATTAACATTCTTACCCGCCCCTCATTTATTTAACCCCTGTTCTGTTTGTTTATGTACCTCGTGTATGCATGCATGCAGTAGAGCACAAATCAATCATAAACTAAATTTTTAGGTCTTCTCTCCAAATTTCTGTATATTTACACTTGTTCGTTTATCTCGGGGATTGCATTAGCGGGTGAGTGTTCAAATTTCAACAGCGTGTCCATTGAAAAAAAAAAAAGATAAGAAAAAAGAAATAAAATAAAAGCAAAAACAGTTCATGATTTCACAAGCCAGCGTCCCATAAAAAAATCTCTTCTCTCATAAATTACAATTTTTAATCTTGTAAAATCCGTCATATAACAAACAAACAAAAAAGCGTGAATAACTTCGACTGCTGCATATCTTCAAAGTAGTAGTTGTAAATATGTAATGTAGTAAAACATATCACAAAATTCATTGTCACAACTACTACTACTACTGTCGTTCCTACGACGATGGCATCTAGTCTTTGACTACTACTACTACTACTACAAAACGGTTTTTACTATTACAACAACTACAACAACATTAGCCAAAGCCAGGGTCGCAGTCTGTTGTACGTTTGCTAGTGGGATGTGCCGGAACAACGACACGTGCCCACCCTGTTGCTGCCGCTGGACCGGTCCAAACCTGATGTCCCCCAGGAATATGACAATAATCGTTATTATTACCGGATAATTTTATCAACTCCATCCTTCTTTTTAACCCACCTGTACATTTGGTGTTCTTTGGAGAAGGTGCAATTTCGTTTAGGAAGCGTTGGATTACATGATCATGTGCCTATATGGATGTGTACAATAACAGACGGAGCCTGTTTTCATCAGTTCTTTAGCATTACCAGGTGATTGGGTCATCTTGCCTATAAACTGCAACACAAAACAGAAGAATCGACAGACCCACGGACAAGATCTCCCAATAAGAGATGGCTGCTGCTGCTTACCATACGAGCTTGGTCAAAGGTCAGTAACAGTAGATGCTACTACATTTTTCTGTTTTATATTTGGTAATAAGGGATTTCTGATTCGGTGCACGCCTAACATGTCACGCTTCCTTTATCTTTTTATTTTATTTTTTCCCCTTTATAAATATGGAGCAGTATTTATTAATTTTTATTTCTGTTTTCATTCGGTTTCTTATAATAAAAAAAAGAAAAGAGTAATAAAATATTTAGCACTTTAAAAAATATTTAGGGAATCTATGGTAAGGGAGGGCGCAACAATGGAATTTCATTAGACCACCTGCAGCGACTCTGGGATACCCGTACAAACGGAATTTCCTAATGTTCTTAAAAATGTTTCATGTGCAGGGTGGGGGTGGGGGTTAATAGCACTGAAAAAACATCGTCACCGTTTTTTTTCTTTCTTTCTTTAAAAAACGGGGGAGGGTACTTTTCAAATATTTAGAACCCTTTTAAAATATTTCGTCATATATGATTCATTTTCAGATTACTCTAGTGTTTCACTGTACGTTTGTTTGCTTTCAACAGCGACACAAAAACCACATGTTCATGACTCTACAGTACACAATCATTCTCTCTCTCTCTCTCTCTCTCTCTCTCTCTCTCTCTCTCTCTCTCTCTCTCTCTCTCTCTCTCTCTCTCTCTCTCTCTCCACAAAAAAGCATTTTTATACTGTCCTTAAATAAGATGGATTCTACACACTTGTTAATAAATAAGTTATTAAAAAAAATGTTTGGTTTGTTTTTATATTTATTTATACTTTGAATTTGAAACTAAATTATTAGCTTTGCTATATCCTTTGTCATATGAAAGTAGTCGAGATGAAATTCAAGTTTATATATAACTTTTATTTTCAGAATTTTTAAACATCCAAGTCCCAACACTAGTTAGATTTTAATTTAATGATTTGCCTTGCACTCTAATAAAAAAAAAACTGTATATTACTAGAGTGACAATTTTGTGGGATCTGTATTCGCGCCGAACGCCATTCATTTTTTTATCATCTAAATTCTATCTAATGTAAATAACAATGAAATGCTAATTAGAATCTTTCATTCATTCCTAAATATAAGCATCAATATCATCATGGACAGCTATTCCAAAGGGTACACAGCTCATCTAGTATTTATTTTTAATTTATTTTTATAGTAGATCACCGATAGCAAGATAGCCAGTTTTTTTAGGTTTGGGGTTTATTTTTATTTTATCTATTTATTTATTTTGTTTTTCTTCTTTTTATCAATATTAATCAAATTGTAGTCATCGTAATTAATATCACCTGCTGGTTGTCATGTGAAGAATCTCACCTGTATTCATTTAAAGTTGTCTATCGATTTAAACAAAGAAGACGACACACAAAAAAAACAGTAAACATTTTTTTTCTTAAGTAACTAAATCAACCGATTTGCACCGATTGCAAACATAAGGTCTTTTTTTTTTCTTTCTTTCAATTTTACATAAATGATTTTAAACTGCAAGTGGTCAGCACACTTGACGGACAGTCGGTAAAATGAGAACGAGAGCAACAGACAACAAGAGACAATTCCAGAAGAATGACATCCTTCGAACGCGGCAACACAAAAACAGACTCTAAAACATTTCTATTCATATATCTCCCTTCGCGAAAAAGAACAACAAAAAGGTCACCAATTAAAATGTAATAATAGATATTCGACTGACATATAAGTCCTTTTATTAGCCAAACCGTTGTACAGACAGACAAATAGATAAAAAGTAGGTCTGCCTGGACGTGAAAATGATGGCATTGGGCAACACCATGCTTAAAAATGACGTCATCCAAGAGCGAAATATTCTAGGAGGATAAGTGTATTGTTATTTATTTATTGTACTACTAATTCTTCCAATACTCTACTGTCTCATTTTATCGTTCATACGTTAATATTACTCAGTTTTGTTTAGTCATTTGGTTTGTATTTTATACTTTTGAAGAGAACTTTTAATAAAATAGCACTTTGAATTTATATGTATTTGTATATGTTTGGAGCCACGGGTCCAGTTGCTAGTAGTATACAAATAACTATTTGAATTCTGAATTCAATATGTGGAATGTTACTAAATATGATTCCTGTTGATTATGATATTTTAAAACTGTTTGCAAACATTTAAAAGAATTGGTATGTGTGTATGTGTGTGTGTGTGTGTGTGTGTGTTGTGTGTGTGTGTGTGTTGACAGTGTAAATATATCTTTACAAATCATAATACGGTAAGAATCTTTATTCGCGCGCTTTTATAAATCGGGTTACATTTGCGGTGTGAGTAAACAAATACTTCATTACTCTTTAATTCTATTTGGTCAAATTCACATTTTAACAATTACTTTTTTAAAAGTGAAAGTTTTATTATTTCAATTCTTTATACATTGTCTAATTATTCGGGATCAAACGGTAGTATCAGTTCATTTTCATTCATTAAGTGAACCAACTTTGACCTCTACAGTTTTTTTTTCTAGAAAATAACACGAATTTACGACTCTTGTCATTTACTAAACTTGAATTTAGTTTGAAACAAAGCCATCGATATAGGTCACCAAGATAGAATTTAACTCGCTAACCACTATATTACGCGAAGAGTGCAATATAAATTCACTACTCTAATAAAGACATCTTAAAAATACATAAAAATTTGGTTGCATACTTCCTATAGTCTTTTAGGTTGTCGGAAGTCCTATGTCAAGTAATTTTCCCTTAATGGCATTTTTCAGGACAATAGATTATTGAGCTATGTTTATCTCCTCTCTATCAAAAAAGCGACAGGTTGTACTGGGTTACATGATAACAGAAGCAAGCAGTGTCAAAAGGTTTTGTGTTTTATTAACAGAATTCTTTGTCACAAACAGAATTTGATATTTGTGTTACTGTTAAACTAAGGGGTTCTAAAACTTTTAAGTCTGTAGACCCCTACAAAAATTTGATTGACCTATCATGAACCTCTCCTTATATACCCCAGTCTACCTTGCAGTTGTTTTATTGCAGCCAATTATGTAATTAATGAATTCAACACAAACGTTTATGTAAAACTGTTAATTGTGAATTAACCATAAAATATACAGTAAATTAAGCATAACATGTAAAAAAGAGTTGCAAATATTTAATATTAACTTAATAATTTACCAAGGAAGCACATTTCCTAATGTGATAGGTGAAGCTGATGACTTTTGATAAGTTCATGAATATTGGGCTTAAACTTTTGAAAATATATCGACATAAGCATGTTCTCCAGGATTCTTGTGGAATTAATTTCTTCTAATTACTAAGAAGGTCCAGTAGTTTCCATAAACCCTTGTAGACCCCGGAATACTTACACACCCATTGAGTTGTTGTACAGACCCCGGGGGGGGTATGTAAATCTCATTGAGAAACCTAGTGTTAGGCTAATGAATTAAGATTGGCGTCATAACACTTTCTCGTTGAAACTTGTTTTCCGTATTATTCTCGTAAACTTTGGCAAGGAATGTTTTGGTAAACCGGACCAAAACCTGACCCGTTTACCAAAACTTTCCTCGTTCCCCAATGATACCTGCATTGGAAAATATTTTTTTTTAAGTTCGGTTTTGAGTTATCTTTACCGCGCTTTTCAACCTGTATATATGGATCAGAGTGTCTTGTATATTATTTCATCTATATTTACAAATATCACGTTTACCCGGTCCGTAAGTCCTGTGTTTAACATGTTCACTGAGTTTACCTTGAGTTGTGGAAATTTTGCATTGAATTTACTTTGCTTCGTCTTTTAAACTGGCCTCAGATTGCTTACAGTTCCTACTGTTCTTTAGTGCTTACTCATCTAAGTACTGAACAGGTTCATCACTTGTTGAACTCAAATATAATACCGTCTTGATAATTGTTATCAATGTCTCATTAGGTCGTCGGTGTGTGATGCCGACGAGTCATTCTCTTTCATTGTATCTCTCAGGACAATGGTTACTCTTAGAATTGCTATTTAAGGCGACTTATGCTTTATTTTGGTGAATGAAATTAAGTTTATTAAACAATAAATAATGACACTAGTGTGCTTTATCACCATTGACTTTTTCCCTCTATAACGCAATGTAAGGACCAATTTAGCTCAGTCGGTAGAGCGTCTGACAAGGAACCACAAGGTTCCGGGTTCGATACCAGCCTTAGCCAACTCATTATGAGTAGCACAGTGATCTGTGCGGTAACGTGAGTAGCTGATAGTAGGTGTGGTGCTCCGCCTTAGACGCCAATACAATCTTCTTGGTCTAGCACTAGTGAAAAGGGGATAGACTTCCTGACTGTCTGGCTGATACCGACTTTAGGTCATCCCGACGACTTTACTATATATGTATATGTGCATCGTGTTGTTTTACAAATCAAAACACAAATGATAACCCTAACAAGGTTTTTGTTGTTGTTATTTACAGAAGTTAAAGAAAAGTGAAATGAACACGCATGCGTCAGAGGCAAAAACGCAACATACCACAAAATGCACACGTGTGTTGTAGAAGCAGTTAACGTGTAAAAAGAGTGCAATTTCTGCTCACCATAATCCATCCCTTCAGTGTTTTCTTTCCTATCCATAATACCTGTAATATTTAGATATTACCAACCCTCACTTAATAAGTGCATATTAGTAGCTGGTAAATAAGATACTTTTTTGTGAAAGTATTGTTTATTTATGTCCGTTCATATCACTTTTATATCTTCAGAATAAAAAAAAACATCCTTTTTAAGTGAACTATTAGAAGATTGGTTTTAAGTTATAAAATCTTACAACCTGTCTAAATGAACTTTATCTAGATAAGTAAATCATGAATCTATTAAAAATAAGCGTATTGGATTAACAATATTTACTGAGCATACTTCCTTTCCAGTGCTGTCTGACGTAAGCGTGCATATGCATTTCACTTTTTTAATTTGTACATGATTGATAAGACAGTATTACATTAGGATTGTTTGCCAGTGCATTCCCTGGGCATCGGCCATCCCAAATGTCTATCACCACGGGGAGTAATGAGAATTACCCTATCACGTTGGCCCGTCACTTGAATTTTCCTTCATCTAGACCGGTTGTCCCATCGCTGCTAGGTGGCTCTGTCTGCTTTCCCTCCCCCCATAGCTGGAGTGAATAAAGAGATGGGTTCATGCCTTTTACAAGAGAATTAGTGCGAAGTAAAAGCAAACAACCTTGGCTGAAATTTGAACTCGGTTTGCCGGTTCCATTTTCTGTTACGTCACCTGCACAAAAGTTGATAAACAAAACTTCGTTAAGTTTTCGATGTTTATTCACATCCTCATCAGATCATGAAATAGCCACGTATCTTTTCACATTTTATGTTACAATCGTTTTGTAACTCTTCTCCGTACTGTAGGTACTCTTGATTCTATTCATTTCATGATATTTGGGATTACAACCCTATAAAAAAACAAACACTGAACAATCTCGCCTAAGCATGCTATACAAATTAAATACCAAAAAGAAATGAAATAGCCTATTTGTATAAAAGCGATATATGAAGATCTGATTTTTAAGCAAAAAACTGTGGGTCGACTTGTACATGAGTAATCATTTTATAAGATCAAAATTCAATGTTGAGAAGGTGTATGAGAAACCCTTGGCTTAAAAATGAAGGTATAAACTAATGATTCCGTAATAATAGGTTAAAGATCGACCTATACACGAATATATACAGTGATGTTGACCACACCCTTTCAAAGGTACTTTAACTGTGCAATTAATGTTTTCTAAATAGTTAAATAAATAAAATGACAGCAAATAAATTCAGAATGAGGAATTGCTTAAAAACATTTTTTTTTCATTATTATTAATTTTAACTAGTATAATCTTTCATCTTCCAAATTTTAAGAAGATGAAGGATAATACTAGACAAAATTATTAATGATAATGATTGACATAGCTTCATTTTTAGAAATACCTTTTTTTCTTTATACAGTAGTACATTTGATTTCGTTTCGATATCTTTAACTTATCAAATAAATAAAATAAAAAAAAAACACTTACCTTTATGCAGTTGATTCTTTTTTTATTGCTGGTTACCTGATGATACTGTTTAAAGCAAGAAAAACATCGTTGTGAATTTTTTACAAAATCCTTTTAAACCAATTGAGTGTCATTCGCAACAATCTATTTCAACTTTGTTTATCAATTGTATTTACTCAATCGATTTTATCCCATAATTCTGCGTAGTGATGATATGTGTTTCTGTTGATCAACTTATTAGTTTTATACTAGGTTTATTAAATGTGACTGTCTATATAGACGATTTTTCTTTCCTTAAATGAGGGGCTTTGATATAGTAAATAACACCGGGAAAATATCGATATCCCTTGATATTGTAATCGTGTAGATTTTCATCGTTGTCGTAAAGTTTTACAGCTCGGTACAAAAAACACCAGCAAATTGTTCACATCGATGCATTCGCGTATTGATGTAGTAACGTTACTATGAAAAAAAGATAAGAAACAATGCTTTAATGAAATCCCAGCTATGGGTTAAATAGTACCACTACTGTTCTTCTGCAAGGATGGCTTTGACATTATATGACTCACAAAGGTTGATAGGCCACTAAAACAAAGAAATCAAACCAAACCTTTTATTAGATAAAATCTCCCAAGATTCTCTTGATACAGACATAAGAACATTACAAATTATACAAAAGTTTTCGATATAAAGAAAAATTCCGATTAGTTCCTCAGAGCCTTTTTTGTATACAATATTTCTTGGGTTTTTTTTTGTTTGTTTTTTTGTTTTTTTGCAAATATGTAAAGTCCCTTTTCACTATCTACTTGCGGACATCCATGGCACAGCTGACCATGGGGAAACGCGGGTCTGACCGCATCTGTCCAACAGCTTATGCGAAGAAATATATTCGTACTTCATATTAGCCTGTCTCCTTTTTAGAAATTATATATATATATGTGATCCACTGATCTGTGATCAACCTCGCATGGTGTGTTGGATCCAGAAGTCAAATTCATGTCAAAAATTAAGTCTATGCAACTTTTAGTTTAGTCGGGATTCTCATTTATACGTATAAATACAATTTTTTCCATCACCGAATTGAAAAAAGGAATGAAATTTAACGTATTTTTTCTGTATCACATGTAAAACGGGAGAAATCTCTCTCTCTCTCTCTCTCTCTCTCTCTCTCTCTCTCTCTCTCTCTCTCTCTCTCTCTCTCTCTCTCTCTCTCTCTCTCTCTCGTTATTTTCCAAGCTTTGCTTAGCCAGACAATCAGGATTTAGGTTGCTTACAATACCTACGGTTTCTTACTGGTCACCCATCCAGGTACTGACAAAGTACATCATTGCTTGACTTCGCTGATCTAGCTGAAATCGGTGCTTTATCGTGATTTAAACCTAAGTCATAAAATCTTTCTCGTGGCTGCCAGTTACCAAGCTTATCTTAGTTTGGAACAAAGCCAGAAGTATAGAACCCCCAATGAGTATCGAACTTGCTAACAATGGCATGCTTGTCTAGCTCGCTACCTTGTGTAATTGATGCTGTGTTTTAATCGAAGTGAAACCCTATATGCCAGGAAGTTATATCTATACTTCAATGTTGTTCTTGCAGACATGAAAGAACGCACTTTATAAATATACTACGATCATTTCAACGTCGTAATTGTTAGAGCATTAGACTGGTGGCCAATATGTTTTGGGGGTTCTTGATACTTTATTGTAACAATAGTTTCTGTTATAAATGATAGGGTTATTTGCGTATGGATCGGTACATCTGTTTGCCAATTGATTCAAGATGGCAGTATCAGTTGTGTTGACGAGTAAAGAACACAGATGCATCGATTGACTGAAATCCTTTTAAATCACTAGAATAAAAGAAAGAAAAACGTAGAGAGAAAGGATACGTTCGAGAGAAATGGGAATAAATATCACGAAGTAAAGTAAAGAGAGAAGACTAGAGAGTAAGAATTTATAGTAAGAAGAAAAACCAACAAAATGAAAGAGAATTTGATATTTAGTTGTGTATTTTCCTTATCTTCCCTCCTAGTGGCATAAATTAATGTATCGTGTTACTCCATAGTGATACCAGCTTTTGTGACATATGTATGTGTATCTTATATATACGGAGTTTTTGTTTATTTTGGGGATTTTGTGGGGGAGGGGGTTCCGATTAAATAAACCTTGAAAAAAATAAATAAATACAAATAATTATATACAGTGTGTTTGTGTGTTTTATTATTTTTTTTGTTTTTGTTTTTCTAATCGAGAAAAATATGAATTAATTTTAACATTCAAGAATCTTAAAAATACCTTGCATATTTCATCGATTTTCTGTCAGATAATCAACAGTGGACATTCCACAGTGATTTATGGCTGGTAACCTACAAGTTACATTCAATCACATATTTTAATTCTTAAAGGAACTATAAACTAACGTAAATCCTTACCAAAAGAAAAAGTTATTTAATATGATGTTTATTTTAGGACACCAGTGAGTTGATAAGTCAGAAAGAAAACGAGATTTAAAACAACGGAGTTAGCCTGTCTCGTAAGCCAATGCGGGAGGATTTGTTCCTTGCTGGATAGTTCATGAATGTCGTTTTATACCACAATTAGGATAACGGAATTGGGGAGGAGCGGGGATCGAAAATCGATGGCAGCATGCATGAATACAGCAATTATCGAAGACATTTTTTGTTGCTGTATTTTGTTGTTGTTGTGGATTTTTTTAAACAAAACTTGCGCAAAATGTGTTTAAAGGTTTACAAAACATTTTCCAAATAGTAAACTCTAATGTATTCATTAGATATCTTAAAAACACGTCACGTTACTCGGTGACCAAAAACGTACTGTCGTGTTGTTGTGGTTAGCAAGCTAGTCTCGCAGATAAATTACTACTGAATTTTAAAAACTCAATGGCTGGAAAAAAATTGGCAATGACCTATGCATGACTAATCATTGTTTAAATTGACTTCCAAAGTGAAAAGTATAAATTAGTGATATTTTTTTATTATAAACCAAGAATTGACCTATAAATAAGATTGACTTCTACACAAGTTTATATGGTAATCTTGGTTATATCTTTTCAAGGATGTTTCTACTGTACCGTCAATGTTTTCGAAATTATAAAAATAAAATATGACAGCAATTAAATCCACAATGAAGTATTGTTTTAAAAAACAACAAAAAGATTCATTGTTCTACTTAAACACCAAATGAAACTTATACACTAGTATATGTGTATTTATCCAAATCCTACGTAAAAGCAGGATGCAGAGTTTAACTGATTTGAATTCGAGGTTTTTCTTCTCCTTGACTGTTTACCCAACTAAGGTTAAAGAGCCCAATATGCTCAATAATTTACCTATAGTTGGGGGGGAGAATAGTTGGATTCATACGTTTCCCAAGGGTACTTGTGCTACGTGAAATGCAAACAGCCTCCTCAAGTATTTGAACTCGGTTTGCCATGTCCATTTCCTTCAATGAGCACCTTCATATATCATATACACTAGTATATATATGGTATATCTAGTAACAGTCGTCTTGATCTGACTGTCAATGTATAAGGATCCCCTCGCGGTCGTAAAAGCTAAAATATTCTCGTTTTATTTAAATAGTTTTGGCAACACGGATCCTACGATTTAATTTAATTTTCAAACCCGCCCAGACTCCCATTACCACAAAAAGAAAACTTAGAGAGAACATCAATGATAACTTTAATGTACAACTTTACTTATTAAATCATTGCTTATGAATATCTAATTTTCACTACATTCCATAACATGCAAACATCTAAATCTTAACTGACAAAAATATAAGTATTAATATAGTCTTAAAATATAGCAAATACCTCATCTGCCAGTCGACAAGACGCATGCATAAAAGAAAACTGATTTCACACCAACCAAAATGCACTTCGTTCTCTCCAATAGGACCGACTAATTTGTACTCAAAAACTTACATTACCCCCGGTTACGTACACATCTGTATCTATATATTACTAAGAAAGAATTATATAAGTACTTATTTAGTAAGCTTAGCCAGTAATATACAACACCCATTGAGAATCGAACTCCTTAACAATAGTATGCTGGCCTGGCTTACTAACCTTTACACCACACGAGAATCATCTTAAAACTAAGCATAGTTTAAATGAAGTACAAGGCCACAAGTATGGGACAACTAGTGAGGACCGAATACATTATTCAATATTAATTGACATGTAATACTAACTTGCTGGCCGTAACAGTATGCTGAGGTGCCCTATGTTTATATATATATATATATATATATAGTGTGTGTGTGTGTGTGTGTGTGTGTGTGTGATAGTGTGCGTGTGTGTGTTACTGTAACTCGGCAAAAATGGATTGTTGTAGCGACATTATTATTATTATTATTATTATTATTATTATTATTATTATTATTATTATTATTTCACTCCTTTGTGAGTTTTTCACACCAACGTAAGCTAATGGTTTTTCACTGGAGTCTGAGTGACTGCAGGTCTCCTTGGGTCTCCTGGACTCTTCTGAGTATTCTAGCTGATTTCAACAATGCTGTTGTCTGGATGGCCTCAATTCTTCCCCTGATTTCCACTTCCTCTAATCTGTTTTCTAAACTTTTAGGGACCTCCCAAGTGTCCTAACTGCAATTGGTATCACTTTCAAACTCATATTCCACAGCTTAGCCAATTATCAAGCAAGGTCCAGGTATTGGTCTACCTTTTTATTTTCTTTCATCTTCACCCTGTGATCTGCTGGAACTTCAAAATCTACCAGTTGGCAAGTTCTCTTTTTCTTGTACATCAATAATAGGCCTGTTCTTCTGGCTGGGATAAATTGATCCGACTTTATCTCAAAGTCCCAGAGAGTTTTATATATTTCATTATCAAAAACAGATTCTGGTTTATGCCTATATCATTTTGTTGTATGGTCGAAATTTAGTTTCTTGCACAATTCCCAGTGGATCACCTTTCCAACCCAGTCGTGTCTAGCCTTGTATTAACGTTGGGATAGTTTACGGCATTCATTTAATTCATGGTTGATCGTCTCATCTCTGTCTTCACACACCCTCCATTTGCTGTTCTGTTGTGTCTTATCTTCGCTTTGGTTATTATCTAAACATGCTCTTGGAGAATAAATCAATTTCCACAAAATTTACGACTGAATGATAATTTTGTAGCGTCTGTGACTACTATGGAATGCTAAATAGAATCCTTCATCCCTTCCTAGATATGAGTATCAATATCATCATGGATTGATGTTACGATAGGAAACCAATGGGTTCACAGGTCGTCTTGTAATACATAAAATCCTATGTAGTGTGTATACGTTCATCATATTAACATTTGGAAACAGCGAAATTGATTTTGATAAAATCTGGTTATGGCGTAGCATTTTTATCTTAGTAGCGAAAAATATGTTTTGATTCATGGAATTTTCATTTGAATTTAATATCAATGATATCTGACACTATTAATCATCCGCAAAACTATACAGTACAATTTTAATCCTCATTGGGGATTGGTAGCAAAATAAGGGCATCAGTTTCACTGCTCCTTTTCTTTCCGACACGGCACATTAGTCGTTAAAATATTAAGGTGACTGGCAATTAAACTGAATTTTAAAATGGCCGAGTTACATCAAAGTGCAGAAAAAGTTTTTTGATTTCTTAAAGAGAAAGACGAATGGCGATTATGATTTAACTTTTAGATAGCACAGAAAGTGCTTAATATAACAAGAAAGATATATATATATATATATTATATATATATATATATATATATAACAAAGATTCTGTCTGCATGAATGTCTGTATGTTTGTTTGTACAACGACCGGGCGCACATCCTTTTATAAAGGAAAATTTGGTAGAGACCAGCAATGGCCAAAGTTCAATAAAATCCACATCCTATTTTTGTCCGAGAGAAGGTTACTCTACATTTTCCATAAGAAAAACTAAATAAAAAATACGATAAGAGTATAAATTAAGGATTTTTTTTTTAAATTCATAAGAATAAACGATTAAAATATAAAACAAATTGATAAAGGATAAAACATAATAAAAAGCAAATAAAAGACAAATAAAATAAATATACAAAGAAGAAGAAGACAAATAAATAACTTAAAAGCAAGAATATAAATAAGAGATTTATCTTTAACTTTTTAAATTCCAGATACCGCCGAGTAGCTCTGCTTGTATTTTCTCAATTTTAACTGACATTGTGTGCGAAAATGTAAATATCTATATTGGTGAATTATTATTATATGTCATGTTTGGATATTTAACCCCCTTAATCTCTAAGGACATCTTAATAACGGACAAGATGCTTATTTGTGAAAGTATTGTTCAGTAAATCATTAGATTAAAGAACACAGGACCTAAAGATCATATATTCTCTCTCAATCGGACACGTGGGAAGAGATCGCACTGAAACGGAGCTGATTGTAGCAATACGAGAGGCGTCATATACGAAGATAAGTAGAGTGAACTGGTTGAAATCTGGTAAAGCGGAACCTACTTATGATTAATGGGTCGTGAGTGATTCTAACAAGAGAAATAAACTGGGTCCACATAAAAGAGACGGCATTTCAGCCGAAGACAGTTTGACATCCAACATAAGTGTACTTAGTTAGGGTCCCTGCTAAGACAATTGGCATTCACCTCTCTACTTGAAGTCTATGTTAACTCGGAGCATCGCTGTTGCTGAAAATAAACTATATTTTCTACAACTTGTTACCCGAGACCTTTATTTTTCACAACGAATGTTTTCTAGACGATTTCGGCCATTTCATTTGATCCTGTGTCTAATCACAAGCGAAACTAAGAAACTGCATCTGTAAGCCAATCAGATGCTGGTTTAAGCCAAAATGCTTCACTGATGAGGCTGTTCTTGTCTTAGTTGATTTCCATTAGTGGGGTCCTAAAAAGTCACGTCACCAAGTCTTTCCGTACACAGTCCCACCTCCAGTCATTTTGACAGTTTCTAACTTTAACGTGCCTCCTTACGATACGAGAAAAGATGCAATGTACGCGATATTGATTCTGTGCAGTTTCATCGATCCCAAGGGAGAATAAAGTTGTATACTGAAAAGCATGATCAACAATAATAGTGTATTTACTATTTCTTTTCATTATTATTATTATTATTATTATTATTATTATTATTATGTACAAGTCCTAATAACTAGTAAATTGTACGTTTATAGCAACTATGTATTGATCTGGTATTCTGGCTATCAAAGCTGCCTTTGTCGGCAGAGTAGATATATAAAATACAATGCTCAGCAGTTTAGGGTTTCTTTTGCAGGTCAAAGCAGCTGGGGATTATCGACAAGTAACGAAATAGAAAACAAGTTTCAATCAAGTGTGTAAGATGTATGTATTTATACAAATCCATCTGCACGAAAAAGATGCAACTCAAGGTCAATTTTTAAGGGGACTTTAACAGGTTGGAATTCAGAGTTTTCATTCTCCTCTTAAAGTGCCCAGTCTGTCCTACTATTGACCGATAGCTAGGATGGTTGAATTTATACATTTCCCAAGGGTAGCGCGTCCCATTGTGGTATAATGGTTAGCAAACTAGTCACGCAGATCCACTATTTTTGAATAGCGAGTTAGATTCTCGCTGGATACTCTATATACTTGCGACCTTGTGTTAAATCCTACCCGTGTCGAATGGGTTTGGATAAGTACCTACCTTTCCCAAGGGTATTAGCGTTATGTGAAATGTAAATAGCCTCGTTCAGGATCTGAACTCTGGTCGCCATATTCATTTTCACCGACGATAAGCATTACACAATGAGCTGGTAAGAAGTAGAGTATATTTTTGTTGTATATCTGTACTTGATTACAAATCTACCAATCGTATCCTTTCGGCTAAATTTAAACGCATCACTAGCTTTCCGTTAGACAGTGTCCGGCGTTGGCAGGGAAACAATTACATGAATACACACGCGCTTGCGTGTGTATTTGTGTATTGTTACGTCTACTAATTGTTTTTGTGTAACATTCCCTTTCTTTAATATAATACTTACAGCTGTGTCCACGGTCTCGAGCCTGATATAATGTAATTGCTTCACAAAGTGGTTATTTATGCGTGTATTCTTAACCTGTGTCTTTCGGTTACTCGATCTGATATGTCTCTTAGAAAAGAAACAATTTGGGTGTGGTCAGCTCGGATATTTATTCCACCACCACTCAGATATCTTATATTTTTAACCCTTTCGTTGCTGTATTTTTCAACAATAAAAACTACGGTTTAAAAACACGTTGTTTTAAGATCTTTAAATATCATAGAATGCTTTAATCGATGTAAATGTTATGAACTGCTGTTAGAACAATAAAAAGAACATTTTCTGAATAAAGTCAATATATTTCCTTCTCTTATAATTAACGTCTGTCGTGCTTGACTGTAGGCTATTACATAAAATAGTCTGAAAAGCATACGGACATAGATTATCCCTTTTCATCTCTGCATTGTTAGCTTCCTACTTGGATGGGACAGGTGGTTACTGCACGTAATACAGTTTGAGATAATAGCTTAGGGTCCCGTAGTCGCGGGAGGGAGTCAATAGTGCTTGATTGTATTTTTCTTGGGAGGTGTTTTTTTGTGTGTGTGATTTATGTCAGGTATGTCCATACCGCCATACAGCGTATTCAATAATAAAAGATTAGAATTGTTTGAGGGAACAGTGTGCGAAGGATGAAGCATTGTTTACGATGGAGGAGTGAAAATAAACTTCTGTTTAGGGTTCCTTAAAGGTTTCGGTTTGCCCAAAGTTAGGTTTGTATTTTTGGTTTGGAAACATGATAGGAAATTGGTGATCCTTCAAACGATCTTCCATATGGATATCTACAATAGTCTCGCACGGCAGTAAAAGAGTCAAAAGTACGATCATATCTAACAATATACGAGACTTTTTTACTTTGTTCAAGACTTTTCCTTCAATTTAAGTAAACTGCGACTTGAGATGAAACTTTGATCTGTCATCTTAAACTTTAAAATTCTTTAAAATTACAAGTTTCAATGCAATTTTGAACTTTGGACTTTGCATTTATCCCGATGTTTGTTATATTTTTAAGACATAAACAATCTCTATAGACATGTGTGTCTTTACATAGATAAATTTCTTGGTATATTCAAGTTGAAATGAATCTGTAGAATCCAATGCTTTTTTTTCGTTCTATACAAATGGAATTGATCTTCTCTCCTTTTTTTTGGGGGGGGGTGGCTTATTCTAAATTTTACCGTGGTAGGCATTCATATTCGACTAGACATTTTGAATTATACGTGAAATAAAATAATTTGAATGCATCGATTTAGGAACGTGAAAAAGTTAATACTCCTTATTTGTTCTTGTTGAAGTCAGTCAGTATATTGTTGGTTGGACAATAGCAACTAGCTAAGCACAACTGACCAAGTGCACAAGACAGCTGGTGCTTATGGAACTCAAGAATAGTCCATTCATGTATTTGGGTGGTTCCATTCCTTGAGTCCTAATTGGCTGCTTGGTTACTATGATGTTATGAGGCTTCATAAATACCCTGGCATTCTGCAGTATGATTGCAACAAGATTAGATCCGTATTTAGTTACGACTCCTCGTTGCCTTGTCTTACCAATTCGACGGTAATTGGAACTTAGTATAATTATTCTACAGTTCTCATTACCATATTTTAATTGCGGTTGTTTGTATTTACCTAGCCCTTTCCCCACGGGCAGAATGTAAAACAAAGTCAATTTTTAAGCGGAGTAAAGCTGGTTTGATTTCTGAGTTTTCCTTCTACTAGACTGGTTAACTAACCAAGGTTAAAGATCCCAATCTGTCCAATTATTTAATCATATCTGAAGTAGAAGAGATGGATACATGCCTTTACACAATGGCATTAGCGCGAAGAGAAACGCAAACAGCCTCGTCCAGGATTTGAAGCCGGATTGTCGATTCCATTTTCAACGACGATAACCGTTACACAATTCGCTCTTTCATAAATGGAGATTGTTTTGATCGTCATGTGTTAATTTGGCTAATCAATGGCTAGGGCAGTGGTCTGTAAACTTTTCATTATGAGGACCGCATTTTCAAGAACGAAAGTAAGAAATTCGTTTTATAAATTAATAAGATTTTAGGCAAATTGTAACGAAAACAATATTGGGCTCTTTAGCCTTGGTATCTTCCGTAAATTTCAGTGTGACAAAAATATTTATTTTTAAACTAAGGGGCATTTTATTTTTGCCATTTTTCTGGAATTAAACGAACCATACAAAAAATAGTTTAATAATGGCTATTTACTCTTCTTCTTAGTCTTGCTTCTCAACAAAACTGCCAGATGTAACGGTAAATATAATAGACTAGCTGAATCATCCGTCTACACTGGGTCAACATTTAGATCACAGCTGGTTATAATGACTGTAAAACGATTCCTTAGTACAGAAGGTAAGCTAGTAAGTGTTGCTTCCGTTTGTCAAGTATGGCGTCTTCAAACCATATTTCCTATGAAACATTTCAATGTTTTGTATAGAAATGTTCTTAATTTAACTGAGAAACTTAAAAGTGACACATCGATTTAAACTGTTTTCTTGGTCCTAACTGAGCAATAAGGCTATGTAATCATTTTCCATCTCCAGATTGAAGAGCTACATATAAACCTAATTAGCAATGTTTAATTATATATGAATAGTTATTTTTAGTAAGACAAATGTTTCATTAAGTTTTTCTTCTGAAGTTTGAAAAGGAGGATTAGTTATATCTTGTAACAATATTATTTATTGTTAAAGACCTCCTCTTGGTGTTCTCATGAGGACCAATGTCTTTTGTTTTTTTAACCTTTTTCCTTGACCCAATACGTCGTATCTATACCAAATTGTTAGCTCGACATTAACCTCTTTCATTGTCCATAGGGAACAGATAAAAGTCTTCCCAATTGTTAATATAGATTTTGTGAGCACGCTACTTACCGCTAAAAATACAAGTGCCAATCCATCGTGGACTTTATCGTTGAACCCAAATTATCAGTCTGTGTTGTACTGACTGACGCTAGGTCTGTAGTTCCATACTAGTATCGTATTGTTCTATTAGTCACAGGAAGTCCACATTAAAAGTAACGAAATGAAAAGATAGTTTCTGTTTCGAACACTCTGAATAATAATAATAATAATAATAATAATAATAATAATAATAGTTGGTGCGCTTGGAACGGTCCCAAAAATCTGGAAATCAGAGGGAGAATCGAGACCATCCAGAATACTGCACTGCTGCAATATGCCAGAATACTCAGAAGAGTCCTGGAGACCTCTGGAGACTTGTTGTCACTCAGACTCCTGTGAAAGGCCATCAGCTAAGGCTGATGTGAAAAACTCAAAAGGAGTGAATAATAATAATAATAATAATAATAATAATAATAATAATACTTTGATATATAGACGTAGTACCTAATCCCGGCCAAAAGACAAAATAGTGTTAATGAACAAGCTGAGAACTTTTCATCTAGTGGAATTTGGCGTCTCGGTGCATCACAGTGAAAATAAAAGAAAACGAAAAGATAGTCAAATACTTAGACCTTACCAGAGAACTGAAAAACTGTGGAACATGAGAGTGAAGGTGATACCAATTGTAGTTGGTACACTTGGAACGGCCCCAAAGGGTTTGGAAGAGAGACTGCAGGAATTGAAAATTGAAACCATCCAAACAACAACATTGTTAAGATCGGCTAGAATACTCATAAGAGTCATGTTGACACCTGAGGAGACTTGCTGTAAATCAGAGTCCATTGAACCATCAGCTAAGGTGTATGGGAAAACTCTCATGGAGTGAATTAATAATAATAATTTAATCATTAAATTGGGAGAAAAGTTTTGTCACGTTTTAAAGATATATAACTGATTTATCTTTAATGGTCAATTACAAATTCAATCAAGGTAAATGTTTCCTTCATTTTTCTATGATATCATCTCATCAAGCAGACAAGTTATTAGAGTCTTGGACATAAAATTCTTTGAAGTAAAAACATGTCTTTAACTTTCTTAATTGGTGTACCGTTTCGCGTTCAGGGAAATATCTAAAAAGGTCTTAATCCGATGGAACAAGATTGGATGAATAGGCTGGATTAAGTAATATTTCTATATTCAGAGTCAAAATATTTTTCTGCGAGTTTTACAACATGTCGTCTTGTATCGTCCTACAACAGTAACACACCTTTCAGATTGATTAGTGAAGCGCACCTTTTCATCAAAGAACTGTTATAAGGGTTTCAATTATTTAGTGGACTAGCCTATCTCACCCTTTTCTTAGAGAGTAAATGAACTGAGCCAAGACTACTTATGTACTGCTATTTAGATCAGTGGTAGATCCTTACAAGAACTATCTACTTAGGACCTCAATTATAGCACTCTATTGCGAAGTACTTTATTGTTATCGCGAACTCTTATTTGGATGTACTAGTATACCGAACATTCTATGTTTCAGTATACAACAAATTAATAACGTTTTTTCTTAGAATCGACCATTTCATTACAATTCAATGCTTTGTAATAGACGATAGTCTTCGTCTCCAAGGAGCATTACCATCTCAGAGTGTAATCATTGTTTTGGTACAGGCACTGTCATTCCCTTGCGCCATATGACTATAAAGGACCCACATTTTGTCACTGGTGGTGATACTCTCCAGAAATGGCTTGGTGGCATTTTTTCTCGTTAATGATAAATATTTGTTTAGAACTGACCAGATTATGTGGAACACATTGACTAAGTTTCGACACTTTACAGAATCCATAAAACTGGTTATGATTGTTATATGGGGTGTATTAAACTGTTGTGCCATTTCTCTCTCTGTCAGCTTAGGATTTTCTTCCAATAGAATCAGAGCCTGGTTGTCGATTGAAGTCAGTTCAAAGATTCCTCTTGTTCTGAACAAACGTGAGAAATCTTTGAATGTAAATTTTCTCAACTAAAACTAAATAAACCATTGCTGGCATTTCCTGATACTTGAAACCTTATTTTCATAGGCGCAAATATTTCTCGCCACTTCTGAGGTTTATGAATCCTTTTTAATCTCGTAAAGCTCGCAGTATCATAAATGGGTTTAATTTGAACTCACTTTTATGGGTAAAAAGAAAAAATAACAAAAACGAAATAAAAACAATAAAGCACACATTTGAATTATATTTTGCAAAACAATGTTAACACGTCTTCGTTTAAATTTCAAAATTGGTTTGGTTTCTTTGTTGAATCTGCGTGGATTATTTGATACCAAAGCCATCCTCGTAGAAGAACAGTAGTGGTTCTCTTTAACCCATAGCTGAGGGGATGAGGGTTATCATACCTTACCCAAGGGTATTAGTCTAAAAGTGAACGTAATAGCGCAACTAGAGTTTGAACTCGCTTACTACGATGACGCAGTTCGGCACATTAGCCACCACACCACGGAGACTCTCACCAAATTTCAAATTTCAAATATTCAGTCTCGGTACTTTTTGATAAAGACTTGAATACTCAATTGTGAGATGTGTGTTAAAACTTCAAAGCTGTAATACAAACTAGACGGTCAACATAAACTTATTTATCAAGGCCATTACTCATAAACTTTAATCATTCGGAAAAAGAAAAAAAAATCGTTTTGAATAGTTTTATTCATATATGAATTAACTACTGGATAAACAATCCTTTTTTAAAAATCTAAAGAATGTTAATTTCCCTTGGGATATTTTTTCTTCTTGTCATTCTTTTCCAATTGACTAATTTTACTTACATTTTGTAATTCCCTGGCGATTGGCTAAAATCCGATCAAGGTAAATCGTTATTTATTCAGCTTTCTTTGTTTAATGGCATATCAACCTCCATAAGTTATTTAATGCCAAAGTCATTCTTGTAAAAGAATAGTAGTATGTATTTACCTATCTCTCCGCACAAGCAGGATGTGAAACAAGGTCAATTTTTGAGCGGAATTTAAAAGGTTTGAATTCAGAGTTTTCTTTCTCCTAGACTGGTTATCTTATTAAGATTAAAGAACCCAATCTGAGCTTGAGAATATTTGAATATATACCTTTCCCAAGAGTATTAACGCTATTGGGATATGCAAACAGCTTCGTTCTGGATTTAAACTCGAGTCGCCGTGTCCATTTCCTACGGCGATGACTATTACACAACGAACGCCTCCTGTAGTGGTTCTATTTAACCCATAGCTGGATTATTCATTTACTATGCTTAGCTTATTTTGGCACAAAGCCAAAAGTATGGGACACCCAGTGAAAGCTGAGCTCATTTGTAATGGTCTGCTAGCCTAGCCCGCTAACCATTATACAACGTGAGGCGGCTAACAATAAATTAAGAGTAGTTTAGATTTAGTACAAGGCCACAAATATGAGGCGACTAGTGAGAATCGAATTCACTAGTAATGGTATAACTAACCTATCTCAATAATTACCACACGCAAAATACTTTTGGTTGAAGTGAATCTATTTCAGTTAGTTTATCGGTACTGAATGTGGTAGATGAATTTCTCAGATAATATCAATGGATTCGTGGGTATTAAGATAACACTTGATAGTGTTTTGTAGAAGTAATTTTAAAAAATACTTAAAACTACATAGTACCCATAAAAAATGATGATTACGTTTGACTATAAAAATAACCTATAGGGCCGGTTTAGCTCTGTCGGTAGAGTGTCCGACTAGGAACCACAAGATTCCTGGTTCGATAACGACCATCGCCAACTCAGCGTATGAGTAGCACAGGGATATGTGCGGTAAAGTAAGGAGCTGGTGGTAGGTGAGGCGCTCCACCTCAGACGCCAAAACAATCTCCTTGGTCTAGCGTTTGTGAAAAGGGGATAGACTCCCTCACTGTCTGACTGATACCGACTTTAGGCCACCCCGACGACTTACTTTACTTTTTACTTACGTTTGCCTAGGATCAGAGTTATCTATGCGCTCAGCTTTGGATCAGTGTCGCTCATCAGATCAATGTAGTATCTGTGCCAGTGTATTGCATATGTCACTTGTCGCCTTAACCCTTTTATGGACAGATACTTTTTTTTATTTTTAATAATCATAGACTGGGCGTATTATTTGTAGAAAATTGGAGGCAGCGTTCACAAGAAAACACAAGACATGATAATTTGATAAGTGATTATGTGTCATAGTGCAATAGCATGAAAACAATAAAAACAAAATTCACTTTTAATTATGATATTTTGCTAACCAATCTTTGCACAATCCTACATTACAATGAGACCTCTTAGCGATGTTTCTATAAATTAACATTGAATTGGCCATCAAGCACCAATAGGAAATGCCTTAGATTGGGCTACAGAAAAATGACAAAAACGTCGTTTTGCCTGTCTACCGTTGGTGACAAAAATGTTCTGCATGTAAAAGTGTTAACTTAGTTAATGTTATCGTACTATTTGTGCACTCACCGTACTTCGCCGGTTTTTGTGCATATATCAGTTGTCGGATTATTTGCAGACCGGACATTTGATCCCCAACACCATTTAATTAATCATTGACGGGTTTTGATCTTCTAACACATTTTCTCTTTTCAGTCACTCCTTTTAAATCTATTATTTGCCCAGTAAACTCTTCCGATTTGTTTAATCTGTAAGTCAGATGTTTTTCGAGACTTAAAAATACTTTTTCGTCATCATCACGTCGTGCCGACAGCATAGATCCCCATGACACTCACTCGCCACTAGTCCCTATAGGTCATCGCTCCTGGCAAATTCTCTGCACAGCATCCAATATCCGCGCAGAGCAGATGTAGTTTTTTTGCTGGCCGATCCACATTGGAGTGTCCATGCGTAGGTATCCATACAGTAACGTCACTTATGGACTCGTCCTTGTTTCTCCAGTATGTCTCATTTGTCTTATCTGGATGGTTTGCATGATAGGAGGCTAGTGGCCCCACAGCTGCTCTTTTGTGGGCTACTGCTTCCATGATTTGTTCAAGACAGTACGCAGCATCATTGTACAGTTCCTATCTATATTTTTCTCCAGTTGTTTCGTTAGAGTCCAATCTAACCACTCCTTGGTTCTCTGCCTAAGAACAGTGTAATATGTGTGCGTAGTGTCTACCTTAGTATTCACAGTTAATTTTACCTTTCTATTCTAGTAGTATAACGCTAGTGTAAGTCACTTGCCCCTTTTTTTACCTCCAGATTGGACGTTCGAATCATGGCAGGATTCACTTGAAAATGTTATATCAGTTTGTTTTAGCATCACAATTGACAGAGGGGGGAAAAGAAATATACAGAAAAAGGTCACACTGTTAATTATTATAAATAATTACTCTGGGATTGTATACTTGAATTACCAGACCAGGGTGTCATTTTCACAAAGGATGTTGGAAAAGAGATTAATTAAAACCTATTTACTTTTTAAGTAAATCTATTTGTACAAAGTCTTGGAAGGATTCTAAAATACGTGTCATTGTAATAATTGTGCTTATTATGATAATAGATAATCACTTTTTCAGAAAAATAAAGGTAACAATCCAAATAATTTTCAAATTACAAAAATGCTTCGATTCAGTAAATGTGTTTTTCTTCTTTAAAAAAAATCAGTTTTTTTATTAAATTTCTATTTGAAACTATGAAAAAAGCTGTTGTACGGCCACTTACCTCCTATCGCACAAACCATCCAAATAAGACGAACAAGATATGTAGGACTGCTGGAGAGGCAATGATGAACTCATAAGTGACGTTCTCCAGTGAACACCTACACATGGAAACATCAGTGTAGGCCGATCAGCAAAGACCTACATCAGTCAGCTCTGTGCGGATTTTGGATGCCGTACGGAAGACATGCTAGGGACGATAACCGATAGGAACAGGTAGCGAGAGAAAAGTCAGTCATGGGAATCCGTGCTGTCAGTGTGACCAGCTGCTGCTGCTGCTGCTGCTGCTGCTGCTGATGATGATGATGATGATGATATCATTAAAAAATGACAACATATGTGAAACTGATATTTCATATCCTTATAAATATTAGATTTTAACATATATATATCAACCTCTTATCTATCGATGCCGTATATACTCAATGTCATACATCGGTAAAAATCGATGACAAAAAGATCTGCTATACCTGATTTCAATAAAATGACCATTACATATTCATTATTTGAAGTATCATATTATTTCTAAAGTCTCCCGCCAAAGATACAGTCTATGGTTTTCCGTCTGGTTGTTGGGTTGCATTGTAAATAAACGTTTGAATAAAGACAATTTTATTTATTTTTCTCAGTCTACGTGTCAGTATTATGGATACTGTAGAATGTCTTGATATATATTATATATATATATATATATATATATATATATATATATATATATATATAATATACCTAAATTGCTAACCATATCACAAACAGCATATATATATATATATATATATATATATATATATATAAGGTGTGTGTATATATGAAAAATATATATATATGTTTGTATATGTATGTATATGTGTGTGAGTATATATGTCTATGTGAATATATGTATGTATGTGTGTGTACATATACATATACGTTGTGTTTAGTGTAGTAGTATAGTAACTTCCTTCCTCAAACTTGCGTTAAATTTAATTTAGTCCAACATATAAGATGATATACTCTGTAAATACCTTACAGTAGAATATCATTTTCCAAGCTTCTCTCGTCAACCATTTTTTTATAATGAATTCTATTCTCACTGGGTGTCCTACACCTGTGAACTTGTGCCAGACTAATTTAAGATTTATATGTATACATAAATCAAACTCTGCGGTAGTTCTTGAAGATTTTGATCTCTCTTACAGAACATGCCTGGAAGTCCAGTAAGCTTTTGAAACATTTCCAGATACCAACGAAAACTGTTTGTTTTTTTTTTTTTTTTTTTTTTCGTTACATGTCTATAATATTATCATATATATTTTGTTAACTATGTGGTTTATCTAAAAACAATACTCAACCTGGCAAACAATCAGAATTCAACATAAAAAGCGAATGAATTATTTGCTGATGCAGAACAACAAACGTTCTTTCTGCTTAATTCAAATATTCTTTTGTATTTTTTAACTGAAACTTACAAATGTTTAATGTTTCCGTTTTTCTTTCTTCTTTTTTAAATATCCGATTCATTTTAGCAAATTACAACTGGGATTAGAATTATCAAAACTGAATTTTGATTTCAGCCATTATGATTATATATACTAGCATAATACCCATAAAAAAGAATTGGCTTCTTTAGGTGGTGATTGACACTTATATTCTCAGTCGGGAGAGCCTCTGCCTAGGAACCACAAGGTTTTGGTTTCAATACCGGCCCTCGCCAATTCAGCACATGACTAGCACGGCTTGAATCTGTAAAGTTAGGAAGTAGTTGTGGCGTTCTACAACAGACTCAAAAACTATCTCATTGGTCTAGCGCTAGTGAAAAGGGAATAGGGCCCCTCACTGTCCGGCTAATACCAACTATAGGCCACTCCGCCAACTTTACTTACTTTATTTGTATTCTATACTCTGATCTCTCTCAAATAAATTCGAAACAAAGTCAGAAAATTGCAATTAATTTGGATTGTCAAACTCGACCACGTTCCCTTATAGCTCTACACTCTCTGTCCAACGTCAGTTTCTTGCAATTCCGTAATGCTCATACGAGTTCGCGTTCACGAAATCAAAAAAAATCTTCTGTCAGACATTTGATTTTATAGTCATCCGCCCCACTCCCACAATGCCTCTCACTTCCGGTCCGCACTTTCTATATAACGAGAGTCACTGTCGGGCGCCACTCTTTTCAGGGCCACGGGGTAAGTAAAATTTCCATCTGGGTTTTTATTTTTTTTATTCTTTTCTTATTTCAATTCCAAAAATATATAACCAGTACCTGCAAAGCCATCAAACAACTCCAACTTTTCCTGGCAAAAGGGAAATAATGCCCTGGTGCCCAAATTCTCACCATTTATTTGGGGGACCCACCCGAAGACAAAAACACGGTTGAGAAGAATAAACAAATAAAAGACCCAACTCAAAAGCTGCGGATCTAAAATGTTTTTGCTATATTCAACTACACCCTTACGGTTGTAGTATGCAACACGTCGTCTTTTTAACGAGTGACCCGTGTGTGTTTGCATGAACAAGACCAAAAATAGCACCACCCGTGTGACCACTGTCACACAAATATCAGACCACTCTAACCTTCGTCTTTTGGTATAACGGGGGAGGTGCAGCTACGAGACAAGAATTCCGACACTAGGTTCATCTCGCTTTTCTTTTCTTTCTTTTTCGTCCTGTCCGAAAACGAAAACACAGAAAGGGACAAATACTACGCTCCAATAACAATCGAAATACAGAGAAGTGAAACTCTGGTTCTAAACAGAATTGCTTAGGCATAACACACAGATACAACACTCTCATCCAAGCAAAAGGTACAGAATCAGACAATAAAAAAATTAAATAGAAAAGTCTCCCTATTCATTATATGAATAGATAACAATGCAAAACATTATTTAATTCCTAACCACTAACAATCTTTTTTCTCCTTCATTTTCAATATGCAATATACTTTTTTTAAGTGCTCAAATCTGATAGTCATTTTCCTGTATCTCTTCCAGTCAGTTTCTCACTGGGCGCATCATTAGATTTCGTCTATCACAATTCCCTTAATCAAGAGTTTTACTGACAACTTTCCCGCGTCGAACTGACTAATATCGTGAATTTAACATGACAACCTATTACCTAGTCGTTGTCAGGATAACCGTTATGCTCCTTATGTAATAAAAGTAGTGATTGTAATTGAGTTTTAGGAATGTTATTTTACCTATAAATATCAATTATCTATTAATGATTATAATAAGAATAGTTAAATAAAGCACATCGATTATTTTTTTTAAATAAAAATCTATTAAAATATTACTTAATCCAAAAAGTTATACTATGTATCTATTAATCAAACGCATTTTATTTAATAATGTTTACAGCACTTACCAAGTAATAAAAGAAGTTTAAACATGCCTCAGTTTAATCAAATTTTACTGCATAGTGTGTTGTTCTTCCCTTGTGTATACTTTGATATACAAATTTACTCACCACCTCTTCAAACCTCTACCCCCCCCCCTCACAAAAATAAATTTAGTCACAGTCCCTTGATGACTCCTAATGCCACCTTAGAAGGTGGTATGGTAGGTATGACCAAAATTTCAAATGGTTTAACCCTCCCCTCACCGAAAAATTCGAGAAAAATCAATGAAATTTAACGTAAATTTTGCTGTACTATGAAAAGTAAGGATTTTAAAAAATCACAAATAAAAATTGCCTTTAAAAAGGGGGAATTCTCTCTCTCTCTCTCTATATATATATATATATATATATATATATATATATCTATCCTTAATTGTCATAATTAAGAAATTCATAGAAAAATGTTAATGTAATTTTAGAATCTTTTTTTAAGGAAAAAAATAAAAATAATAAAAGGTTTACATCTTTCATTTTTATATAAGTTTAAAGAAAGGTTGGTGCTGTCGTACCAAAATTTTGGATATGGCTAGCGTTATCCCAGCTATGAATTAAATAGTACCACTACTGTTCGATAAGTAGGGTTCAGGCATTAGATAACCCACGAAGGTTGATATACCATTAAACAAAGAAACCATACCAAACCTAGCGGTAAGGACACCGTTGGCAAACACTATTCTAAATTCGCAAATGAAGAAATATGGGCTATGAAAATTGGTACATGAATGACTTAAGAATTTGTTTGGAACCCCGTGAAAAAATAGCGCCATTTGCGACCTCTCGATGGTCATGGAAAAATATTTTGGTGTCAAGTAGACTTTTGCCATGCAATGATATTTACTCACCCCTCAAAGGGTTAGGATGTGACACAAGACTTTTCTTAACGTGGGATACACTAGACGTATTTTTACTTAGTTCTTTGGCATTTTCCTTTTGGCACAAGCAACAAGGATTAACTCTGACCCTTGACTTTTTGTTGCAAAAAGGAAGTGTTGCCTGGGAGAATGACCCCTGGAATAATAGGTCGTTGGTCATGAATGAGTAAAAATCGAGACTAGAAAATCTCCTTTACAAGTTGTATCAAAAATGTATCGAGATTGAAACTGTATTTACCAAGATAGAAATGCACGAATGAAGAATGAATGGAACATTAATTTTTTTCAGACTACAAAGTGTCAAAAAGTACAAAAAAATCTCGATACTTTTTTGACATTTCGAAGGTAATAGAGATCTTTCAGTACTCAGTAGATTAATATTATGGATTAAAAACTTAGAGCATGATGTGTTGCTAATCTATGCACGTACCCAACCCCTCCGCGTAAGTAGGATGCGACACAATGTCAATTTTTAAGCGGAATTAAACAGTTTTGAATTCAGTTTTTCATCATCTTGACCGAGCCCAGTCTGCTTTTCTATTTTACACATAGCTGGAGGGAGAATACTTGGATTCATACATTTCCAAAGAGTATTATCACTGAAATGCAAACAGCCTCGTCTCGGATTTGAATTAGAGTTACCGTGTCCATTTCCTACAACGATAACCATTGCACGACAAACGCCTCCAAAAATGTTATAATATAAAGGATACTCTACGAATTATACCGTATGATGTTTCATAGATATATTGTTTTTGGTGATTTGTATTACATATAAATGTAAATTATGTGAAAACCAAACGTAGGAAAGCGAAAGTAATAGTGGGTCTATTATTCATTTTTCGACCAGTTATATTTTTCATCTTAATTCTTGTTGCTTTTTATCGCAACTACTCCATTGACATTCTACGATTGTGAGTAAGTTCTAAAATAAAGAATAAGCAACCGACAAGACGCGAACTCGTATCCCTTAACTTTGCCTTACCTTAGACTATGAGGATCATATATTTACCACACCACAGAAGTCGAGCCTCTCCGGTGAGCGGATGCAAATATTATCCAATCCTCGTCTGCATATCTTAAGGATTGGAGGGCTCACGCATCATCAGTAAACCCAAGTCTTACCTTTTTTAGGTGATGGGCGTCTGTGCTACCTGGAGGAATGGCCATGAATTTTTATTTTCATATTTTGATTTAAATACACACTGAAGTAGATATTTACCCAACCCGTTCACCACGGAGAGGATCTGACTCAAGTTTGCAAGTATGGTGCATCCAGCGACGATAAAACTCGCTATTCAACAGTAAAAGTATATCAACCTTCGTGGGTTATTCAATGCCAAAGTCATCGTTATAGAAGAATAGTATTGGTACTATTTAACCCTATCGTTGGAGAAAAAGGGCTCATACCTTTCCCAATGGTATTAGTCTGAAAGTGAATGTAATAGTTCAAACTCACTACGATATCGCAGTCCCGAAGGTTAGCCACTACACGACGGTGATTCCCCCTAATTCACCTGGAAACTGCATGTCTATTTATTGTACATGCATAGGGTCAATGAGAGATCAAGCATTTCATAAAGTGGTTGATAGTTTAAAACGTTTGTGTTACTTGTTGTTCTAGTCTAATAATGGGTTTGTTTTTGTTTTTTTGCGGGGGGTGGTGATTTATTTCTTACCCCCAGAGTAATTTGTCCCTTCTCCTTCCAGATGATTAACAAGAAGCATTAGGTTGTGAGAAAATTGAAGGAAGCTGCTTTTGGGTTTGATCAATAAGACGAATTTTAACACTGTAGCTTCCTTTGCTTAACGAAGTATATGTTTACCCTATCCCCCACCCAAACAGGGTGTGGCACAAGGTCAATTGTAAGCGGAGTACAGCTGGTTTGAATTCAGAGTTTTCCTTCTCCAAGATTGGTTACCCAACAATTCCCATTCTATCCTACTATTTACCCATTGCTTAACGAAGTAAATGCTGAAGGTCTCCCCTACGCATATCTTGAAATCGCCCAGGTGTCTCTCACACTGCTAAAAGGGATTAATCTGATTGGTATATGAATTTCTAACTTTGGTCGTGGTATTTTTTCTTGGGGGTGGGGGAGTCTTCCGTTTTCTTCACAGAATACACACAGACGAGATTCTGAATAATTGATTAAACAATCGAAACGTTCCGTTAAAATCAAAGGTGCAAAGATATTAAATTGCCCGAAAAATGTGGAATGAGCAAATACAGTTTGAATACTTAGAGAATGTGTGTGGGGCCTCCCATCGTGGTGTAATGGCTAGCAAGCTAGTCTCGCCGATCCATTACTACTAAATAGCGAATTTAATCGTAGCTGGATGTCCCATACCTCCGATCTTGTGTAACATCTTACCTGTGGCAAACGGGTTGGGTAAATACCTAATTAGAGATTGTATGATTAAGTATTCAATTATTTTTAGCTGCATTGATGAAAGCATTTATTTGTTGAGCCAATCAAATCTAAGATTCTTGAACTATAGAAGAATAGCGATTTAGAAATTGATTACTAGAAAAAAAAAAACTCTATAAGAACATTTAAGATTTTTAGCTAACTAGGATACCTTACACACTTCTCTTCTCAGTGTTAAAACCCTTTCTTGCTCAAAGGTGTGGCCTAACAACTGATTTTGGCTTTTCTATCTTTTCGTTCGCCACATGAGGCCGTAAAAGGTAAGGGCTCTCTTGTTTTGAAGTTTTTGGATATGATGTGCATTGGAACTGTGTTTTTGTTTTTTGCCTCAACTTAGCACACATATCTCCTTTCTGAACATATGTAAAACTAACTTTGAAATAAGAACTTTGAATAATCTCTAAGAACCAACTTTTTTACCTCACCTTTTTTTTATATTACAAATTACCTCCTTTCAGTCTAGACCAACCCAAACAAAATATCGTAAGACGCCGGTGGAAAAGTTCAAGTTTCTTTTTTGTCTGTCTTATTTATTTTCACCATCGCCGCCATAATTATCTCCATTTTATCTTTTGGTTTCCTATTAGACATACTTATGTAAATCTTCAAAGAAAAGTTTCTTCAATTTATCAAAAAACATGGAACTTAACCACCAAAGGATTATCTACCACCTGAGTCCCTCAGGCTGAGATTTTGTTTACCATGAAGACGTTACGTCACAACTTGGTATTGCTGCTGCAATTACGAACGAACACATAAATGTTTGTTTTGAAGACTCAATTAAAAATAGAATTTTTTAATATTCTAGATATAGAAGATCCATGTAAAAGTATCAAAATGTCATCCAAAATCCCCATGTATAAACTCGATTAAGCCATTTTGTTCACCCAAACCATTTTTATACTTTTGTTTAACCAATGTAACTAGTGGCCAGAAAAAAATTACATTTTTTTTCTTTTAACCACAGTAAAGCACCTCGTCGTAGTATAAATGCACCATGCGAGTTTTTCAGGTCATTTACTGGGTGAGTTCGATTCTCACTGGGTGCTCTATACTTCCCGCCTTATATTTACAAATAAGCTTAGTAAACTAGAATATCTTGCATGTTAACAAGCTGAGCTAGCAGACTATTTACTAGTGATTTAGATTCTCACTGTGTGACATTTAGTGAGAATCTAAATCATATTGAGCTACAATTAAGCTAAGATTAGTAAATAATTATTTAACTATGATAACTGAATGAAATTTAGTTTGTTTTTGTTTTTTGAGAGAAAATGATTTAAATAATTTTACACGAAGAAAAAAACTAAATTGTAATCCGTGTTTAACTGAATGATCGAGCAATTTGACAGTGACTGAGATCCAAAATGCCGAAGAAGCAAAGTTTTGTTTTTAAAGTGGACTCCAATGAATCAATTATTTTAACACTACGAATCGCTGTTATATAACCCTTGACCAGGGTTTCTCAAAGTGGTCTACATAAACCCCCTGGGGTCTGTACAACAACTCAGGGGGTCTGTAAGTATCCAGGGGTGTGCAAGGGGTATATGGTAACTACTAAGCCTTCTTAGTAATTAGAAATGAATTCCACAAGAATCCTGGAAAACATGACCATGTTGATATATTTTCAAAAGTTTAAGCCCAATATTCATGAACTTATCAAAAGTCATCAGCTTCACCCATCACATTAGGAAATGTGCTTCCTTGGCAAGTTATTAAGTTAGTATTAAATATTTGCAGCTCTTTTTTACGTTATGTTTAATTTACTGTTTATTTTACAATTAACAGTTTTACATAAACGTTGGTGTAGAATTCATTAATTACATTATTGGCTGCAACAAAACAACTGCAAGGTGGACTGGAGTATATAAAGGATGGGGCCCATGATAGGTCAATCAAATTTTTATAGGGGTCTACGGACTTAAAAGTTTGAGAACTCCTGCCCTAGACTGTCGTGTATGCCACGCATTTTTTTTTTTTTCACCCAAAAGTACCTCCTAACTTTTTTGTCCAATCCGGCGACCCTTTATCTCCGACGGGGTGTACAAGAGAACTGGATTTTCTCGAAATTATCATTTGAAATCGGGGTTGTGCATTATACATATATGCGCGGTATACACGACAGTCAGCACTATATAATCTGCTAGATATCATCTGTAACTATATTCCGGAGGAGTGGAAATTAATACCTAAATAGATTTCACTTTTTTTAGACTTGGAGATTTAGAAAGGTCTCATTAAAACTGTACATATCTGTATAAAATGGTAGGATAAGTTAATGAGGGAAGCGTAAATAACCCTTTTATCCACTGGTCCAGATCACTTCCAGTCCACCCACTTGTGATCCTCATATAGATTTTTCTTTTTCATCTCTCTTCACGAATAAGAAATTCAGTCATTTCTTATGAGTAGCTCTTAAAAAGAAGCGTATATTTTCTAAAAGAGTATCAGCTTCTCTTTCACTGTAAATCAGAAAGTAAACTCTGAGCTATATAATCTGAAGTGACGTAAAGGATAAACCCGCTCAGTATTCTGCGCACAAAAGTTTGTAATTTACGTAGGCACCTGGTGTGGAGAGATAGTTTATAGATTAGAAATGCTAAATCATTACTTAGTGTTGCGTGTTCGATCCTACGGTAGTCTTGAACAATATTTAGTTAACTTTGCTAAATAGCTGGAGGTCTGTCACACGGCTAAAATGGGCATTTTCCAATAATGTTGAATTTTTCCATACGGTAGATTGTCGCAACACAATCTTCCTACTTATCCCCTTTAATTTGACTATGCCATATTAGGTTGAATTTGGTAAATATGGTGTCAGCTGTATAGCTTGCAAACTTATCTCACATATCTTTCTACTAAAGCGAGTTCGGTTTTCGGTGTGTGCTTCCATATTTTTTACCTTGTTCCAAACTAAGTAAATACATTTATAATTGTCTTTCTTGATTGCTTAGATCAGGAATAGCCGACACATGGGCAATAAGAGGTCCATTGCAAGTGTAACATTAGGGGGTTGTCTTGTTGGCGCTTGTTCCCGATAAAAAAAAATCAAATGGCGTTTTGCATCATTCTGTCCGAGTGACGAAACAAATGTTTACAAACATGCATTTATAGTTTGGTTTTCCCTTTTATCGATGTTTAAATTAATTAGACTTACCTTCACAGTGCGTGTCTAACAGTCATTCGTATTGAGGGGAATACTCTTCCAAAAAGAGACTTCTTAAAACGTTCATGTATAAAAAAAAAAATATATATATATTTTTAAACTACGTATGTCGTTCTCAAATATCCCAACTGACTTTTCGAATCTAACTTAATCTCCAAACTCCCACATGATTACATATAACCAGTTAACGTGGTGTAATCGTTATTGTGGTAGGAAATGGACTCGCCGACCAGAGTTCAAATCTTGGACGAGACTGTTTACATTTAACATAGCGCTAATACCCAATAGGAAAGGTAGGGGTCCAACTATTCTCCTTCCAGCTATGGGTAAATAGAACAGTTGGACACTTTGACCTATGTTAGATAGCCAGTCTAGTAGAATGGCATCCTACTTGTGCGGAGAGATTGGTAAATGTATATAACCAATCAACGAGCGTTCATTTTATTCCCAAGCTTGCCTCAACAGCGATGAACTTTGACTTGTCACCTGTAAATCACGCCTCTACAAATGTCAACACATCCGCTATCCAGAATGTCGAGGGTGGTAGGGATCATTATGCCACATATTAGATATGGGGCATTACATCTTAGGGGTTTTGACAATCAATTGAAATCTGTACACGACGGAATTAGTTTTTATTCTTTGAATGTTTTGTAAAAATTCGTTATTGAAAATCAAATCTGGGGTTCCCTTAATCCCAAATGCTTCAGATATTAATCATTTATGACGATCATAACTTTGAACATTTTCCAGAACTAAAACAAAAATGCTCAGAATTCTATCTGCCGATATCCAGATGTGAAAACAATTTTCATTAATGAAATTAGTGAAAAACAAAACTAGATCGCAATTATCTGATAAAAATTTAAAGAATGTTCTGCTCCTCTCGGTAATTTAATTCCAAACATTAAAATCTACCGAATTCAAAACAGACCCAATAGTCTCATTAAGGGATATAATGCCCATCTTACTTTTATATTATATCAATAAATCATGAATGCTAAATATATTTATATAAATATTTGACAAGAATTAATGAAGTAAAAGATTTATTTGGCGCGTCTAAACTCATGCGTAGAAAAATTGATGCATGAAATATGAAACGTTCGCCATTTTGGACTGTAGCATGCCAACTCCATGATCGGGGGGGGGCAAGAGCTTGGCCTGGCGCCCCCTCTAGTGACCAATAAATACTGATTCAGATTTTTTCAAAGCTTCACCTACTCGTTCACTGTGCCAAGCAGTCCAGCTTTTCTGTCGGGGATTATAGTGGTAAATGTTAGATAATATATTTCAATGTTATAGCAACACAAAGGCTTTTGGGTTCCGGTGGTTTTGCACCCACCTGAAGCTACGCCACGGGGCAACTGCCCCTCCCTGACTCCCTCCTTTGTTCTGTCACTGATTCTGGATTTGCTAATTACATATTTCCTTTAAAACCAGTCGGTGTTCGAGTCTAGGCATGTAGCGTAATTATCTAACCAAGTGTGGCCAATGTTTCCCATTTCATGCCTCAAATTTTCTATCAAAGATCTAATGCTTCTTTTCTTTGTTTTTTTTTTTCTTCTTTAAGGTGGCAAGAATGTTTGCTTTTTTGCGTTGGAAATTTTCGCATCTCAGTTTTCTTACAGTTTTTCAATCCATTTAACCTTGTACCTTACTATTCAAAGTTTAATAAATATCAAGCTTAGATCTCATTTATGTGCTGCAAATTAGCATAGCAAAACAACTTATATTTATGTAGATAACGTTTTCTACAAAAAAATAGCTGCTTGCGTGGACTCTCAAATATCTACGCAGCTCAATTTACCAATCAAAGGGCGCCAAAAATGGAAAATCTTCAGTTTACTCGAAAACGCACACCAAGCTAACTTATAACGTTTCAAGGCACATTATTTCAGCCTCAGCAGACTGACTCGTTATACTGTAAAGTTAAAATATAATCAGACATTTTGCAGATAAGTTCTGATAGTTTTGGGGGTTTTTTTTTTTTTTAAATAAAAGGAAAATAAAACTTTACTGTAACAAAAGTATTGGCAATTTCTATCACGTTCTTTTCTTTTTTAAATCTGGAAATTCAATAGGATGAATTACGTCTTATAGTAATATAACGTCTACTGATTATTGCTAGAGTGCTTCTCTCGATTAGAACACACACCTTTTCCAGATTACGTTTTTGTTTTTTCTTAATTTGTGAAATAGATCACTAATTAGGACTGAGCCTATTCTAGTAGTGACCACCCCAAGCGGATTTAACAGGTTCCTTTTTCCTAGATGAGTTGCCTAACCAAGGTTAAAGAGCCCAGTCTGACCTACTATTTTACCCATAACTGGAGGGAAAGTAATTGGATTCATATATTTCCTTTCCCAAGGGCATTAGCGCTATATGAACTGTAGCTTAGTCCAGGATTTAAACTTGTCGACGAGTCCATTTCCTACGACTCTAACCATTACACCACGCACCTCCAATAACAGTTAAGTTACGTTGAAAGCACCGGTTCCCGCTAGATCACCGAAGTTAAACAGCGATGAGCCTGTTCAATACTTAGATTGGTGACAATTTAAGCAACATCAGTTATTGTAAGCAACTTTATATCAAAATGACTTGATTCGGCATTAAATGATCCTTAGGGGGATTATATACTTTAGAACAACCAACCATAACTTTTGCAGTTAGGGATTTTTTTCTTTCAAGTTAAAACCTTTATGTGCATTCAGTAAGTATGCGTACCAGATTTGGTAGCTCTACATCAACGTAACCAGAAGACCTGCAAACCCTTCCCAATTATCAATAAAAATTAAGTCATATTTTATCATTTAGAGGCCATCGCTGTGTAATGGTTATCGTTGTAAGAAATGGACACAGCGAGACGAATTCAAATCCTGGACAAGTTTGTTTGCATTTAACATAGTGCTAATACCCTTGGGAAAGGTATGAATCCAATTATTCTCCCTCCAGCTATGGGTAAATATTAGGGCAGACTGTGCTCTATAACCTTGACATGTGAACTGATCTAGGAGAAGGAAAACTCTTAATTCAGATCTGTTAAACTCTGATTTAAAATTAACCTTCTATCGCACCCTGCTCGAGTGGAGGGGTTGGGTAAATGCAAAGTCAGTTTTATCATTGGTGAAATTTGTGTATCGCATGGATCACCAAATGATCGATAAACGTGGTAGAGACAAAAAGTTGAAATTTGGGGTTCGAAAGGAAAAAGTTTAGAATACGTAAAACACAACTCACAGATTCGTTTCTTGTTTATATATAATTATTTTTTATCGTCTGTTTACTGCATTTCAATGAGATTGAACCCTTTTATTTTGAATTCCAGTATCATGTTTAATCTATTATATTAAACCTGAGTGAATCAATGATTTTTTTTGTTTTATTTTTTTCAGATTTGTTTCCTGTTTAATTTAATGACACAAAATGCATACTAGAATGTTCCTTAGTTTTAGAATTGAGTATGTTTAAAACAAATTCCATTTTAATTGGTTCTAATTAGTCGTAATTTACATTTGAGTAATAAAAAAAACTAACCCGTCTCTTACTTCACCTTCTGCCTGTTACTTCCCCCTCCCTATGTATATCTTCATTACTTCCTCGTTGTATATGTTAGTTTCTTTTCTTTTTTTAACTATTTATTTGGTAGATGGATTAACCTCTTACCCACTGATCTTTAGTATATAACTTTTACGCATTAGTTAAAAAAAACTATACCAAAGAGATCTACTATACGAGTCTTCAATGAAACTACCATTGCATTGTTTCTCATTTTGAATTATCACGTGTTCTAATCCATGTTTTGTTTTCTGCAGGTGCATTTGACACCTACGCACCATAAACACCAGGTAAAGGGTTAAGCGAATGACTTTGAAAAGAATGAATCAGATTGATTAAGATTTCGTAAATGAATTTCTTGACTTGTATTCAAATTATTCTTTGCCACAAGGTAAACCTAATTGGATTTGTGGTTTACCTAAAAGTCGAAAGGTGTTATTGCCATTACAATTATTCAAAAGGTTAGACGATTCGTTCGTGCAACAAATAGGTCAATTTGTTTAAATACTCTAAATTGTTTAGAATGGTACAAATTAGAATTTTTGGTGGGTAAACATATTGTCATGTACTTTACCTTTCCTCTTATATTATTTAAATTTAAAGATGAATCTATTAATTAATTAACTTACATCTGAGCCGATTACGGTCAAGTCACGCTGAAAGCACCGGAAGTTAAGTAATGATAGGACTGTTCAATACTGAATTGTGTCGACCACTTGAGCAAAGGCAGGTACTGTAAGCAACCAGAGTCTTTTATTTATTAAAATGACATGATTCGGTATTAAATGACCTGAAAAGGGTTGATGCGCTGTAAAACAAAACAAAAGAAAATATCCTTTATCTGAGCTGCAAAAATACAGTCTACAAAATTAGATTTTGTTAAAAAATTGTTCACTTAAAAAATACCACACAACTTTGAATTGCGTTATGTAATGCTAGACTTTCAGATCATTGTAAATGAGTTCGATTCTTCACTGGGTGCTTCCATACTTTTGATTTTGTGCTGGGTAAATGACTACAATTTAGAACGGAAGAAAGTTATCTTTTCAAGCAATGACAAATAGTGTGTGTGTGTCCTTCCTTTTTATTTTGTACCCAATACCCACCAGAATTATTCCAGAGGAAAATCTAACTTTAATTTATTAGTCTGTGATCTTCCAAAAATGATGTATATACAATTTAAGATTGGTACGAATCATTAACAGGTCGCACTGACAGCACAGATTTTCCTCTCTCTCTCTCTCTCTCTCTCTCTCTCTCTCTCTCTCTCTCTCTCTCTCTCTCTCTATCATCGCCCCCTAGTAGGTCTTCTGCACAGCATCCAGAATCCGTACAGAGCTAATGTAATTTTTTTCTGGTCAGCCTACACTAATGTGTCAATGTGTACGTGTCTATAGAATATCACTTATGAGTTCGTCCTTGTTTGTCCAGTGTGTCTTGTTCGTCTTACTTTGATGGTTTGTGTAATAGGAAGTAAGTGGTCGTGCAGCTATTTTATTGTAGAGTACTGCTTTCAAATATAGAAAGTTCCATCTCATAAATGGGATAATGGCACATATTTGGTTAAATCGACTGAAAACTGATCTCTCGGAGGAAAACCTCTGTACTCACCAAATGACTTAGCATTCCTGAACTGATCTATTCTTTATTCTGTGCGTTTACGAGGTGCGTGGGAGAATTAAACGGCAAAAAGATTATTTTTCTCTAACTAAATCATTTTCTCTTTCAATAAAATCAATGATACCGACAGAAGAAATGCTAATCTTTGACGTTGTGTTTATTTGTAAATATCACTAGTCGTTTGAAGAATGCCTTTTTATTTATTTATCTACTTAGACATGTTATTGTAGAAGAACGGTGGTTGGTTGAATATTCTTTTCATCGTACAAAATAAATGTAAAAACAATTAACAACGAAGTAATGAGAATATTTTATTTCCTAAGCAAACTTAACAGATGAGAATACAAACATGACAGCAGATACAGGGAAGAGCTTATACAGGGTTGTATGAGTGAAATGTCCTAATATGAAAAGAGTCTTTAGTTAAGAAAATGTTGAGTCCTTGATATGTAACTGGTAGAGAATGAAAGTGTAAATACTTGCATGTTATTATGTTCATGCTACACGAGGTTGCTGGGGATGCAAAGCCCATGGTGGCAGGAACGCAACTCGTGCATTGCTACCCCTTGTTGAGTCAGAAGGTAAAAGGGGGTTTTGACTTTGCCGCTTCTTCTATTATAATGCTGCTGGCCACGCTAACCAGTGGCTATTGGCAGACACGGGAGTAATTACTTTTCGTGTCCCTAGCGTCAAATAGAACCATGACAAGTATGGAATGTAATTTCTAGATCATGATGAAGGCTCTCACGAAGATTTTTTGTAAAAGTTTAGAATGAAATAGATTTTCCTCTCCATAAAAAAAAATTGGTAAGGAATCCCACCAGCCAGTCACTTGAAGTAGAATGTCACTTCTATTATCTATAACTGCAGACTTTATTATGTAAATAAAATGAAAATCGTAGATTACTGTTTATTGATAAGTGCTTGAGTAAAGAGATCAGATATTTAAATGTCTTGCATTTCAATATTTTCTTTCTTTTCAACAAATAAAAAGAACACAATTTTTATAAAATCTGACGAAATGCCTTCACTTAGGTAAATTCCAGGTTAAGCATTCATAAGTATGCACATAACCAACCCCTCCGTACGAGCAGGGTATGATGCAAGGTCATTTTTTAGTAGAGTTTAACAAGTTTCAATTCAAGGTTTTCCTTTACCTAGACTGAATGCCATACCAAGGTTAAACAGCCCAGTCTGTTCTAGCTGGATGGAGAATAGTTGGATGTATACCTTTCCCAAGGGAATTAACGTCATGTGTAATGCAACCAGCTGCGTCCAGGATTCTAACTCGGGCGCTGTCTCCATCACCTACGACGATAAACATTACACCACAGTGCATTCATAAGTGGCACTTAAAGAGGATTCTGAAAAATATTCATTTTCAAAATATCCACCCCTCCTCTACAAAAAATATGGAACATAGCCAAAATGACTTGTCGTAGAGTACACACCTTTTTGGTACACTCTTTTATACCCCCCACCCTTTAGGTATATAATAAATTATACAGATACTCTTTTTTTTTTAACTATATTAACGATGTTAGTTGGTTGGAATTTTATGGCATATCAACCCTTGGGTTATTTTATGCCGAAGACATTTTTGTTTGATTCATTGTTGGGTATTCAATTTTTTAAATTGATTTTCTAAACTCTTATTTTATCTATTTAACCCATAGCTTGGGCCCTAACAGGTATAGCGTAATTATTATGGTCTATGATAAATGGGGATTGAAAAGAAAACGGTAATCCGATTTCTGGAGAAAGAAGAAAAATACATACGAACAAACAGTTTGGGAGTGTAAACACTCCAATGACCCCGGAACTAGATTTTGAAATAAAAACGGAAGTCTCAGGTTTTCTGCGAAGGGCGGAAGGGGACGTTCCCTTCCCCCACCCCCGGTACTACAAACGGAAGAAGAGAAAAATAGGTCTTTTTCGTCGGGGCCTTGGTCAGAGGCACACGTGGGTTTCTTGGAGTCCCACGGTGATGGGTCCAAGCTAGCAACGAATAGCAAGCATGAACGTGATTTACGATAGAACAGCTTTACCTCTCTCTCTCTCTCTCTCTCTCTCTCTCTCTCAAAAGAACCCACAAGCCTAGAAAGAAATAAACAACCCCTTTTCGACTATACGACTTTCGTATGTTATTTCTCTGAGCTAACGATGACCACTACTACTAAAGACTACTACTATAACTCATCCTTGGCCCCTATGCAACACAGGTACTACCACTCTGGGTCAGGAAGAATCCGGGAGTAATGATCTGAAAACCGCATGATGTATATATATATATATATATATATATATATATGTAAAATAAAATGGAAGGAAATTAATACGACAGTGTGAATTTGATATATTGAAAAAACATTGGGATCATCAGGAGAGAATGTGCACCGTTTTGGGGCCTTCCTCTCGATGTGCAGTTAAAACCGTTGAGAGAAAGGCCCCGAAACGGTGTACATTCTCTCCTGATGATCCCAAGCATTTGTAAACATCATTTTTTTTTTCAATATATCAAATTCACACACACATATATATATATGGGTTAGTTAGTAGGAAATGGACTTGTCGATCAGTTCAAATCCTGGACGAGGCTGTTCACATTTCACATAGCGCTAATACCCTTGGGAAAGGTATGCATCCAACTACTCTCCCTCCAACTATGGATAAATAGTAGGGCAGACTGGGGCTTAACCAGTCTCTGAATTCAAAAGTAAACTGTGCTTAAGAAATTGACCTGCTTGTGCAGAGGGATTGGTAATATATATATATATATATATATATATATATATATATATATATATATACCTTTATTCAGCGGTGTATTACATTAATAAGATACCAAAGCTTCATTGTTTTTGACAATTTTTATGAGCTAAGCCCTTTGAAATTCTTTGGACGTTTCAACCTCCATTTTCTAAAAGTTTTCCTGTCTCCTTTTCAACGTAAATATTACCTGACACTGACATGTTTACAGAAGTCGATTTCTAAACAAATACAACATCGTGTGCTTCATAGTTTTAATTTAGTTTTGTTCTTTTAAGTGTATTTTTTTTTTCTTTTACTTTTTTTTTCTTTTTTTTTCATTTTACAATTTACTGAAGTGGGGGATATAATTTCTCGTTAACTTCATCCCTCGATTGCGATGACACCAAAGCTTAATGATAAAAATATTAAATTGGAAGTCTCAAGAGTCAGACAGGATTGTTATCTGAGTTTATTCTTATGTTAATAAAGTGACAATTGCATGTTCAAACTTGTTTATCCACAGATCATCATCATCATTGTGATATTCTCTTATCATAAATGACTGACAGGTTGGGGGGAAACTCATTTATTCCCTCTATTTCCATACATTTTTATAAAGAAAATTAATAATTTGTAGCAGTAAAATTGCTAATATTTTGTAGAAGCTCTTGCTGTGAGTTGAATGCCTACATTTTGGTCTTGAAGTGGTTACAATAAAAGCTTCAACATTGTGTACATGTAACACATGCAAGTGTGCGTGTGTGACTTAGTTCCAGGCCCCTGATAAGTAGTGTACACACAGACAAAAATGATTTCTTCATTCCAAGGCATCTGGAGGAAAAAGAATAGTTTTCACGCCTTTTTCTTTTATACCAGGATATAGTCACCTACAAGCGGTAATTTCTAGTTATTTTTCAGGCATTAGGAGATAATACAAAAAATTATTGAATGCTTATCCACGCATTAAAATTACCCAAGAAATACTGTAAATGGAGAATTTTGCCCACTAGATCCCTGAGGATTCTTTCGAAAGGCTCAAGTAGGACCGGCGCATACTACACCTGATTAGGGGTGGGATTTCTTGGGGTACTAGAGGGTGGGTTTTGTATATTTTCTATGAATACTCTTCTATCAAAATTGACATGTGGTGGAGTAGGGTCTCTGTGTCATAGATTAGGGGGGGGATCAGACCCTAGCACTGGCCCAGGGCTCAAGCATTTAGGTTTAACAAATTATAGATGTTTACTAAGCATATTTTAACACTTTACCTACTAGATGAATGGATGTCAAACGCACTTTCACAACCAGATGTGCAGGCTGAAAAAATATTCTGCATCTTTTGCATGCCAGAGGATTAGAAACTTGATACTTCAAATTGTGAATAATATGCCTTCTTTTTCACAAATTGTTTTTTTTTTTTCACCAGTGTGTGGAAATAAGTATATTCACAATCATAAGCACAGAACTATATGGGAGGTGGGAGGTACAGAGCTAGCCCAAGGTACAACAGTATAAACAGTCACTAAGGGTGGCCATCATACATCTGAAATGATACAGTGAGTCTACTGCCAATTTTTGTGCATTCATTTACCTATCACTGAATTTTATAACAAAATTGTAAGTCACTTATAAATTTGTCATGTAACATGATGCACTTGTTCTTTTGTTTACTATTTGCAATGAAAACTTATAAAAATAATTATTTATAAGTAATGTAAATATACACTCCCCTTGTTATAATAATGAATCTGTCTGATGCATCAAATGATATTTTTACTAGTATTTTCTTTTTTTCCTCTTTTTAATTTTAATTGCTTTTATTGCAACTCACTTTGGTCCTTATTTCTAAAATAACAGCAAAGAACAGCAGTGTATCAAAGATTAGCTCTTGCTGTGACTTCTTGCACCACTTTTACCTTGGAAGCCAGATTCTATGTATTCAGGTATTTTAGCAAACTATAAAAGCAATTGATATAACACAAGTCTATAACTCATCCCCTACTTCATCTGTTGGCACATTATTTGTTTTTACACATGAATGTTGTTATTGTTTTTGAATCCCTGGTACTAGTGTTGATAATAGCATATTTTATTAGTTGAGAAAAAAGCAACTAAATTTAAAAATACTAGCAAAAAAATGCACTCTGGTCAGTGTAAAAATTAATTTTTGAAAGATATTGTCTGGGGGTAGGAGTTAAAAATTCAATTTTGGTCCATATAAAATAAAATCATTAAAGAAGTAAAAAATAAATAAATAAAACAATCAAAATGGAAACTTCTGATAAGTTTAAATATATATTAAAATAAAACAAACTATATAATACCGGGAATGTACTTATTAAAATGTCTAAAAAAAACCATGAGGACCGTCTAAGGTTGCCTGCTCAAATTTTGAGTGTATATAATACAAGGTTATTCTTCATTCTATGTATTGATGATTTTGGGTGATGGACATAAGCAGTGATGTAGTTTCAGTTACAGACAAATAGATTGAATGTCCATTATAAATACCCCTCCCAAAAACTGGTGATACTAAACTGCATCTGATGAAGAAGCTCCAGTTCTTAAAATTTGGCAAGTGTGGAGTACCCATCCATTGTCATTACTCTCAGCTCCACCCTGACTCAGAGTGGTAGTACCTGTAAGTGTCCTGTCTAGGGATAAAATGGATCTGTTTAAAAATTGTTTATATTTAAACAACTACACAAAAATGTAAATATGAACATACAATACAAGTTATTAAATAACCCTAGACAGGTTGACATGCTATTTGAAATCAATGAATCAAGTTTATAATTCAATGAATATTATACACTTTCCATGATTGGACAGAAACATAGGGAACACAAAAATCCTAGACAAGATTTAATTTTCATGTCTGAGGATAGACTTCAGTTCATGGCAGAGAATTTGATTCCACCAGAAATAAATACTCCTGCTTTGACTACTCCGATAAATAGTACTCCTCTATAAAAATAGGGGTGTTTGGGGGGGGGTCTTCTTAATTATAGGGCAAAAAAATAGTCTTTGAAAGCAATTTCATAAATCTTTTCTTTTCTGAATGCAGACTTATTTTTTTTTAAAACATTGTTCCTCTTTTATGAACTCCACATAATTCTACAACACAGATTTACTTTAAACTAATATCTTCATTTTGGTAGTTATAATCACATTTATTGACAAGATGGACACTGGCCTTAATACCCACCCCACCTTCTTTGAGAACACTTCCATTTCCTTGTATTTATGGACACTCATACATTTCAAAACCAATTTACACAAAAGTGAAGTTATTTTTTTACATTGTAATTTCTGATAATTAAATGTTCCAAAACTTAAGATGTCTGTTTTCTCTTACCTTTTGAGATTTGAAAATACTGTTTCTTTTCTTTTCTTTTAAGTGCATTAGATCAACATAACTAAAATTAAGTTGTAAAACCACTTTAATAGTTAGTGTAAATAAAATTTAATTGATTACCTTTTACTTTAATTGATAAATATATTACCTCCCTTCCATCTGATGGTTTCTCATTTGAAAAATCTGATACTTCACAAAAGAATACATTTTGTTTGTAGTTTGTTGTAATTTTATTCTTTTAAAAAAGAAAACTATAAATGTTGAATTGTTTGTCTATTTACATTACTTACAGTCAGATGGTAAAATTATATACATTGAAATTAAAAGCCACATAAACTTTAAGGTTGCATGTACACTACTGACCAAAACCTGAACTATTTCTTTATGTTCATATAAAAAGCCATCAAGAATGAATAAACAAAAATGTCTTCAGCATAAAATAACCCAATGAATTGACATGCCATAAAATTCAACCAACGATCGTATAAAAAGCTAAGTTTGCATATTTGGATAAATAGATTCACCTATTGTGTACATGCAAACCCTTATATAAAACCCAAACAATTTTTTCTAAAAGCACTATAAATTTATTTGCATAAATTTTGGAAATGTTGTTACAACCTGATACCTTTTTTGAACTGCTCTATAGTTCTGAAAAGATTAGAGGAAAAAATCAATGTGCTCTTAAACTTTTGGTTGGTAATGTATGTCTGTGTTAATTGGAGTTAGTCAGTAAAGTACAGTATTAGAATCAACTTTGATTTCATTTTCTTATGCAAATCAATTTATATGAAAGAAGTAAAACTTATATATCAAGTATGAGGCATCCAGCAAGGGTTGAACTCGCAATACAGTTGTAATGGCTCTAGGAGACTAGCTTGTTAACCATTATACTCTGATGGGACACCCATACCCTTGGGAAAGGTATAAATCCTACTATTATCTCCCCAACTATAGGTAAATAGCAAGGCAGACTGGGCTTGGTATGTCAACTGATCTAAGAGAAGGAAAAACTTTGAATTTAAACCAGTTGTACTACATTTAAAAGTTGACCTTGTATCACTTTCTGCTGGTGTCAGAGGGGTTGGGTAAATCAAACATTAATTTGAATTCCTAAAATATTTGGAAAATACAATTAAATCCAAATAACTATAAAATTAAATGGGTCAATATAAAGTCACACCTTACGTACTTTCTACTTTGTTCTGGGTATCTCATGTGATGTTATGGTTTGCAAGCTAAACAAGCTTGATTCTCACAGGATGCTCCATACTTCTGGTTTTCAGCCCAGTGTCCAGTAGCATGATCCCAGGGGTCACCCCCACCCCAAGGCAACACCTGTCCACTCGTATAAAAGGGGCAGGTCCCAGGTTTATTGCCCAGTGCCAGAGGCACCTCAAAAGGGAAATGCCAAAGGGCTTATTTTCCCAGTACCCCACGCATACCGAGTTAGGCACGAAGGCCCTATTTATGTGGGACCACCCACAAGCCAAGACTCATGGGTGGCGGGTAGAAAAATTGCGTCGATCCTGTCGGCATTCCCCCTCAAGGAGGGCGCCTCAGGCGCTGGGCAATAAACCCAGCCCTGCCCCTTTAAGTCAAGGGGGCAGGTATTGCCTGGAGGGATGGCCCTCTGGGATCGACGGAAATGCCAAAGGGATTCATGCACTTTTGTACTGGAAACTACATGAGCTTCAGTTTGTGTGTGGCTCCACACATTAAAATGACATTGTGGGAAGTCAGGAAAATATTTTCTTTTGGTCTTTTGGTAAACTAAGTTTAGTAAACAACAACTTATTACTTTGTTTTGTATAATGTATTGATATTAAAAAAATATTTTGGCAATAATTTGAGGAGACATAATGACTGGTTTCTATAAATCAAGTTTCATTTGCAAATCATGACCAGTTTAATCTTTAACACTTCATATTTCATTCTTTTTTTTTTTTTTAAACACCTGTTTAAAAAAAATAAATAAATAAATAAAAATATTCCCAGATTTTCCAACAAGAAATACAAAACATCAAATTTATATTCAAATGATTTCTAATTTGCATAAATATATGTAAATTGAGATAAAATAATATTTCATTAGACCAATTTATATATATTTGCCAACCCCTCTGCATGAGTAAGATGTGACACAAGGTCGATTTCTTAAACAAAGTTTTAACAGGTTTGAATTCATAATTTTCCTTCTCCTAGACGGGTTACCTAGTCAATGTTAAAAAGCCCAGTCTGCCCTACTATTTTACCCATAGCTGGAGGGAGAGTAGTTGGATGCATATCTTTCCTAAGGGTATTAGCACTATGCGAAATGCAAACAGCTTCGTCCAGGATTTGAACTTGGGTCAACAAGCCCATTTCCTATGACTCTAATCATCACACCATGCACTTCCATATTGGACAAACTTATATGCTAAAAATATTGGCAAACTCTCATTTGGCTTAAATAGATTTTTTAAATCCTGCCATTTATATTTTCTTTCTATATATATATATATATATATATATATATATATATATATATAAAGATCTTGATATAAGAAATTTAAGGAACCTAGATAAGGTCAATGCCCAAAAGACATGTCTTGTATATATTGGACATTTGGCAACCCTAAAACCACAATATTTTATGGTTACAAATTTTTTTAAAATTATATCAACAGGTACATACAATTTTAAACAAAAAATTGAGGATTTACAAAGAAAAAAAATTTACACATTACTTTTTTAAAAAAATATTATTTGATTCTAGTAAATAAAGCAAAATACTTAGTTGACCCTCTTTATTTCTATGAAAACGTTCAGTTCAGTATATTACATGGATTTTTCAGTTCTTACTTTATTTAAACTAAGATTTCTTTTCATGTGTGTGTGTTTGTGTGTGTATTTGAGAGAGAGAGAAAAAACAATTTGGTGCACGAATTTGAGAAAGAAGTTCTCTTCAATCTAAGAGAAAAGAACTAAGAATTCTTTATTACACCCATAACATTATCAGAGTTCTCTCCCCTATATCTTTTCTGGGGTACTCGCTCATCAAACTTTGTACGTATTAATCTTAAATTATACAACATTCCGTTGTCAGATTTTTGTTATCTCCCCTTTCTGATCGTTTTACATTTTATGACAATTCGGATTTTTTTTTTAAATAGCTTCAATATTTCGTAATTTTTATTCAGTCATTATTAAAATTATACTAATGTTTTAAGCATAAGCATATTTTATATATTCATTTTTACTATAGAAATATAACCGACATTTAATGATAAATGTTCTTAGAATCTTTAATCTTCTCATTGCTGACTATTAATTTTAATATCTATAATGGTAAAAAAAAGATTAATCAGATATTTATTTTCTATAAAATTTACTTGTAAACATTATTATTTACAGAAAAATATTTATTCATAAAAATTTTTAATTAAAAAAAATTTTATATTTTCCTCTTTTTCAAATCTTGAATTTTGTTCATGAACCACTTCATTACAAGCTCAAATCTATGCAAATTAAAAAAAAAAGTTTTGTTTTTTATCATTTATTTATTTTTTAATTCATTTTCCATTCAATGTTCTTGAAGATATCTTGATAAAAATCAATACTGTTTCCGATTTCCAAGATTAATCAACAATGAAGTAGTTAATATTATGTTTTAAAAAAATAAACTTAAATATTTCTCACATCTGCTAATAAGTAGGTTTTTTGGGGGTTTTTTAATAATGAATTTTGCTGGGGTTTTTTTTTTTTGTTTGTTTTTGTCTTTTTCTGGGTTTCTTTTTGTTTTGTTTTTTTTCTTTTCTTTTTTGTGAGGCATTAAACTAGATTTGAGAACTTCCTCTGGTCACGTTTTCTAGTTGGTTGTTTACTTGTTTGTAAACTACAGCATAAACTTCTCTTATTACATCAGATTTTATTTTTAACAAATAATGATTTAATGACTCTATTTTTTCACCAATACTAGAATTACTTAGAACTGGTAAATATGGATATTTATAAAAGAGTTTTATAATTTTTGGATAAACGCACATAAACTTACACACACACACACACACACACACACACACACACAGAAAACTTAGAAGATATCACCAGAATGGACAGATTCTAGCAGCAAGCTCCAGACTTAGCTTCCAGAAATCTTCTGACAAAAAGTTCTTTATCTCAAAATATTAAGAATAGGTCAAAGGTAAACAAACAGTTACTTCATTTTTCTTTACATTGTGATAGTCTTCAAAACCACCAAATGGATATTTATGTTTATCCAAACTTCTATTATGTAATACAATATTTCTTTAACAGAAAATGTCATTGTCTATATTCTGATTGGGAAGGGAAAATATTGCAACAGCAATTCATAAACAAGTGCTGAATTTTGTTATTCAAAATGTTTAAATATTAAAATATTTTATCCTGTCAATAAGTCACTAGGGAATTTCAGCTGAGGACAACATGTGTTGTTAATTAATTATGGAAATTCTCATAGTAGCAAAGACAGTAAACATCCTTTCACTTATAAGACTTATTACTCACTTGAGTTGTTGCCTCAATATGGTTTCAAATTTTTTTTTTTTCCTTTTCTAACATTAATGATAATTTAGTCAGTTAAAAAAGGCCAAATAGCTGACCTCCAAGTAAATTCTATGTCAAATCATCCAGGCCATGTCACCAACCCTCTTTAATTTTTCTGAAATTTTTTCCAGGTGTGGACTATGTTAATGTTAAACAATTCCAAAAATTTTCAGAGTTATGTCAATTTTTAGCTCTCCAATGGAGAACTAAAAATCAATATAACTCTGCCAATTTTTGGAATTAGAAGCTCAAATTTGGGGGATTGTCTAACATTAACATAGTCCACATCTTGAAAACATTTCAGAAAAATCGAAGAGGGTGGGTGACAATTTTACTTTTTTCTGGATGATTTGACATGGATTTACCCCTCCATCAGTGTCCTGGGTATGACGTTAAAATTAATTTAGTAATGAGGATCCAATTCTGGAGCCCCTGGGGAGTGTGATGTACTTGTTCATTGCCATTACTCCCAGGTCCACTCTGACCTGGAGTGGTAGTACCTGTTAAGGTTGAGAAGTGGAAAAATCACATGGAGCCAGGTCAGGCAAGTAGAGAGGTTGCTCCAGCACAGTGATGTTCTTTTGGGCCAGGAACTCTCAGATACCCTGGGCAGTGTGGGTAGGTGTGTTGTCATGGTGAAGCACCCACGAGTTGCCCTGCCACATCTCTTGCCTCTTCTCATGGATTGAACAAAGCAAACACTGCAGTATCTCTTGATAGGTTTTGAAATAGATCTTTTGTATGTCCTGGAACATTTCTGACATACCTCGTATATATTCAATGAATATCAGTAAATCACACAGACCACAAAGAGTTGTCTAAAGTTCTGAAAGATCATTATTACTATCCGCCCTAACTCCTTTATCCACTATGGCCATGTGTCCAATTGGATAAAGGAGTTAGGTTAAGACAGTTCTAAGTGACAGTTATCTCTAGATTGCAGGTTCAATCCTGGTCAGGGGCAGCAGTAACATAGAATAATAATTAACACAGCTTAACGCCTCTACACCAGCTATGGTTAGTGGAATGAGAACAGGATACCCCCATGTACTGAATAAAGGGTTGGGTTCAAAGTTCCGTGATGGCTCCTGATTACGACAAGAAGGTTCCCGTGTCTGACAAGAAATACCTGAAGAAGGGCGGAGGGCATATCGACTGAAATGTAGTACAGATAACCATGAAGATGAGGACAATAGTCCAAATAATGCAGATAATAGTAATCATCAAGCCTCATCTCAAACATTCAGAGAAATAACAGACAATTCCATTCTCATTATTTAGGTACTTGATGACAGTTCCTATCCTTAATGATAGGATATATATATCCTTGCTTTCAGGTTATATTTGATGTTGTATAGAGTTTTGTCGGTCTCTTGCTCAACCACACCTCATACATAATTGTTGAAATGAGTGAGTCAATATGCTGTTGATATGAACAACAACCAATTAAGTCAGTGAATTTGACATGAAGCAGCTGGTATATATGGTACTCAGGAATATCTCATATTTGCGTATGGTGATACCATTCCCATAGTCCTGATTGGCTTCTGTCTTTAGACGGATTATGGTGCTTAGATAAATAAACCACCATTCTGTACTATGCTTGTGGCAATGGAGGAACTGTATTTTAGTTACAGCTTGCTTGCTACCTTTGTCTGCCAATTCAACAGAATTCCACAATAATAAAGGGGATCTGAGAAGTTATGTGACCAGAATTTAAGGGTGATTTGGTCGCAGAAATTTTCTCAGACAAAGCTAGGTTCTCCTGCTTGTGTGGCATAGTGCAGAGTCCTCATTCTTGTTCCAGGGCAACACTACCTCATCCAGGTATAATGTTGGTCTCCTTGTTAAGTCTGGGGCCATGTGGGAGGATGAATGGATGAATTACATCACCATTGCTAATGACTACCTCCAAAAACTTATAATGTGGACTGGGTGTTTGGTTTTCGTCACTATCAGTACATTTTGTGGGGACAGAGCAATCCAATGGTTGTTCTACGATTCCACCATTGATCTTGACAGAAATATTTCTAATCTAAAACAAAAACAAAAAGCATGTTCCATTCAAGAGGATGCTTGAGTTTGTTCAAAATCTTTGCAGTCTTTTCTCTTGTCTTTTGGGGCCTGTGATAAAAATTAGCCTTTCTCATCTTGTATGAGAAATATCAAATATTGTCATGCATTACCTGCCTGATAAGAAACACACACACCCATGTCCCTGGCTATAGACCTGATTGACTTGCTGAGATCACTGTCAACCATTGCCTGAATCTTAGCAACAAATTCAGTTATTTTCTTATAAGAATGATCAGAGTAAGGCTTACAAGCTGTTGTACCTTCGTAATCACCATTGGACTCCTCACACTTTTGCAAATCCTCTGCAATGTCCTCAGATTAACATCCAAACACTGGAGCTTCCAGTGTGAATGCCAAGCAGAACAGCATGCCGTTTCCAAATTTTTGAAGAAGTGAATTGTGTCATGGTGCTGCTTTTTTGTCAGATTGGCCAATTGACTCTAGTTTGCTGCACAGTAGACAAAACCTGAAACAAAAAAGTGCATGCATGAAATTAATAATTTGAAATGGCAACAATTTAGTCATCACAGCATGTATGTACATTTTATCTCTTCTATTCTCAATCTCTCTCTCCTCTCTCTCTCTCTCTCCTCTCTCTCTCTCTCTCTCTCTCTCTCTCTCTCTCCCTCTCTCTCTCTCTCTCTCTCTCTCTCTCTCTCTCTCTCTCTCTCTCTCTCTCTCTCTCTCTCTCCTCACTTTTCAGTGTCTTATTTTCATTTCCTTTCCCAATTATTCATTCTTTTTTTTTTCTCCTGATACCATAGAATTTATCATTACTCTGTAGTAAGATTAGTTTTCATCACCTATGCACCCCCCTCCACAAGTATTTGCTATATAATCATTAGAATGAATGCGATTTTTTATTACCTAGAAAAGCTTTGACCCCAGCAAGGAACTTGTCTATTTTCAGACTAAAAATAACTTTGTTTCTATTTTGATTATCTCCCTTTGTTTGTTGCTCTCCAAACATCTGTTACAATGGTTCTTATTTGTTTTGTTTTTTGCCACTACCATGAAATACCACCTGGACAATTTAGTTTGAAAGGAAGTCAAGAAGGGTGACCTCTCTCTGTTGAGCTTTCCTACTCTTCTTCATCATTTAGTTATTTGATGAGTCAGTATTTATATTTAAATAGTTAGAAGTTTGTTTGAGTTTCAGAGATGAGAAATTATCATACATTCATCTTGTGGTGCCACATTTTGTTATCTTTAAAACAAATATTTGTAAACCAATGATATTTATAGAAGTCTTTATAAAAATAGAAATACACAAGAGTTTAACACATCCAGGAAAATGTATATGTTCAACTCATTGGAGATTTTTTTTTTTTGTGTGTATTTACCCAATCCCTCTGTATGAGCAGGATGTGACACAAGGTCAATTTTTAAGCTGATTTTAGCATCTATGATGTTTGTTTACCTCTTCAGAAATCTTCTGACAAAGGGATCTTTATCTCGAAATATTAAGAATAAATAAAAGGTAAACAAACATCATAGTTACCTCATTTTTCTTTACACTTGCATTGTGATAGCCTTCAAAACCAACCACCAAACCAATATAAATACAATGTTTCAAGCAAATTATAAAACTAATTTATTTATATAATTCCATAACATTTAACTATACTTCATTTTTTTTTTTGGAGGATTTCTACAATCCTAAATTCTATTTTTTTTTTGAATCCATAGATAATTTAAATTTCTACCAGAAATCATATTTTCTAATACTTTTTTTTTTGAATCCATAGATAATAAATTTCTACCAGAAATCATACTTTTTTTTTGAATCCATTTCTACCAGAAATCATATTTTCTAATACTTTTTTTTTGAATCCATAGATAATTTAAATTTCTACCAGTACTTTTTTTTGAATCCATAGATAATTTAAATTTCTACCAGAAATCATATTTTCTAATACTTTTTTTTTGAATCCATACAGAAATCATAAATCCATAGATAATTTAAATTCTACCAGAAATCATATTTCTAATACTTTTTTTTTGAATCCATAGATAATTTAAATTTCTACCAGAAATCATATTTTCTAATACTTTTTTTTGAATCCATTAATTTAAATTTCTACCAGAATCCATAGATAATTTAAATTTCTACCAGAATTTTTTTTGAATCCTCTACCAAAATCATATTTTCTAATACTTTTTTTTTAATCCATAGATAATTTAAATTTCTACCAGAAATCATATTTTCTAATACTTTTTTTTTGAATATTTAAATTTCTACCAGAAATCATATTGACACAATTAAGGATGCCAGAATTTTGTGATAGTTTCTTAATGACAAGTTTTCAAGATTTTCTACTTTTTTAAATTCTAAAAGTTATTCAAATCTTTTTTTTATATAGTTTGTTTTTTAATTTATTTTGTTGTATTCTATAAGTAAAGTAAAATCGTCGGGGTGGCCTAAAGTCGGTATCAGCCAGTCAGCGAGGGAGTCTATCCCCTTTTTTAATAGCGCTAGACCAAGGAGATTGTTTTTTTAGCATCTGAGGTGGAGCGCCATACCTACCATCAGCTCTTTACTTTACCACACAGATCCCTGTGCTACTCATACGCTGAGTTGGCGAGGACCGGTATCGAACTAGGAACCTTGTGGTTTCTAGCCGAACGCTCTACCGACTGAGCTACAACTAAATATTTACTAAATAACTGGAATTTCTATTTTTCTAGTTTTTCTTTTTCTGGAAATAGAGGAATACTTACCAGTATATAGTTTATGTAACTCAATATTATATACTTCCTGTTAAAGTAAACTGAAACATTTTTGAGAAATTTGAATTGAATTTGCATTTTTGCAATTTAATTGTTTTGAATTTAGCTGAAACTTAGAACTTGTATTTTCTTATCTTTTTCTGTGAACATGAATTTGTTTATTTGCAAAATAAAATTTCAATACATTTAATGTTGATCTTGATGTAACTTAAGTGTGACAAAGAGGAAGTAATGCTACCCGCCACACCCAAAACACTGCCAGGACTGCCAATCCTTGAATCCAAATATCCACCTCACCTTCAATTTCTCCACATGTCACAAGCACTTCTGGATATTTGGACTTGAGGATTGGCAGTACAAACAGATTTTTGGTAGCAATACATTCTTACTTTTAACATAAATGAAATATACTAAAACAGTAGGGTGTTTTTCTTTTAGTGTTTTCTTAGTTTTTTTCCCCTTCAATTTTCACTTAGAATTTAAAAACTTTATTTACTTTAATAATGCTTATATTTATAACATAAACAAAAATGTTTTTGCAACTCTCTCTCTCTCCATGATGTGTAGGTATTTATGCAGGATGTGACAAAAGGTTGCAATGCTATTCTTTAGTAATGGGTCTGCAAGACTAGCTTGCTAACCGTTACACTATGATGCCCTTGGTATTTACCCAACCCATTTTCAATGGTTAACATGTGACACAAGGTTACAACTATGGACCATTCAGCAAGGATCAAACTTGCTATTTAGTAGAAATGGATCTGCAAGACTAGTTTGCCAACCATTAAAATATAGGCCTGGGCAAACTTGAAAAGACAGTCTGATCTTGGTATCAGTGTTGTTAAAAGAAAGAGGATGAAATCAGCCTCAAATTCTCTAAGAGACTTCAGCTCTGGATTTACCATTATTTTACTATTGAAGCTTTTTTTCTTCTTGGTCATCACTGCAAAGTAGTAGAGGTTTGAATTGACTAGTCTCTAACCTATACTGGTAACCAACTAAGGCTAAATAATCCAATCTGTTCTGCTATTTAATCTATCTGTTGTGGGAAGAAGCATTGAATTTATGCATTTTCCCAAATGCAATATTTTCCCAACCCTATTGCCCTTATGGCAAGCCCCAACCCCTTTTTATCATATGGGTGCTAGAAGGCGGTGGCTGTGGGTCTACATGTCCTGGGAATGACATTAAACTCTATCTGATGGTGAGGTTCCAGTTTTGGAGGTTTGGGGAATGTGAAGCACCCCTTCATCATCATTGCTCCCAGGTCCACTCTGACCCAGAGTGGTAGTACCTGTTAGGGTCCCATCTATGGGTTAAATAGAAAAATGTATTTATAAAAAAATTGTGTTATCCATTAAGAATTGATTTATTTCAAAACTTTATCAGCATTAAATGACCCACTGAGGTTGATATGCCGTAAAACAAACCAAGCCAAATGCAATATTAGTTCAAAGGGAAGAGAAAAACTATTTCTACCAGAATTTGGTTTTGCCAACTCCATTTTCAATGTTGTTAACAGTTTGGCCAATCACATCTCCTAAAAATATTATCTACTATATTATCTGATATTAGATAACAATCATTAAATAAAACTTGCATTCACTCAAATGATTACACGTCCAATGAGACAAGCAAATACTTGTGGTAGAGGAAATTAATCAATAATTACAGTTGTATTTTAGCATTGATTTCTTTTGATCTCCTCCCCACCCCAACCCGTATATCTAGACAAGGTTTGGACATTTCTTGCATCCAATTGACTTTACCACTAATCTACCACTTCCTCATTTAATTTGTGAATTCAGTTTTTACTGGATGTCCTGTATTTCTGGCCTTGTGCCAAACTAAGCTTAGTAAATGACTATCTTCCTATCTTGTTTTAGTACATAAAATAGCTGGCTAGACTGGTAAAGAAAATCTTAACATAGACTGAATTTGTAATTTTAACATAAAATTTGTTTTTATATCTTTTGTTCCTGTAATAGAATAGGATATTTCAACCAACAGTAGATTGGGCGGAGCATAACTCAAAATAAATTTAACATGTACTAAAAAATGACACATTTAACAGCTGTTAAAAAAGATCATATTATTTCTATCCTACGATAGTTGTTGCATTTGCATATATATTTCATACAATAAATCTCCAAACTATTATGGGACAAAAGGAGAACAACTCTTACAGCACAGTTGTGTAATGAGCAGGCTAGGCTAGCAGATCATTATTAGTGAGTTCAATTCTTAATGAGTGCCTCCATACTTAATAGGTATCAACTATAATGGGACAGAAGTAGTATGAAATAAAAACTATAAATTAAAAATATATAGTATTATTTGGACTATTGTCCTCATCTTTATTGTTATCTACACAACATTTTGGCGATGTGCCCTCTGGCCTTCTTCAGATATTTCTTGTCGGACTTGGAGAACCTTCTTGAACTCTGGAACCTTCTTTTCAAACTCGGAACCGTGATGGCTCTAGATTATGACAAGAAGGTTCCTGAGTCTGATAAGAAATACCTGAAGAAGGCCAGAGGGCACATCGGCCAAAATGTTGTGTAGATAACAATAAAGATGAGGACAATAGTCCAAATAATACTAATTATCAAGTTGCATCTCAAAAATTCAGAGAAATTAAAAAGATAAATATTGATTATTAATTAGATTAGATTTTAGCAGTCACTTTTTTAATTTCGTTTATGTTTTGTTTTTGTTTTTTTAATTTTTTTTTTTTTTTCTTCTCTTTAATGGGCATAACTCATCTCTTATCTTTTTTCCTGTGCAACCACACCCTCACTGACTTCTTACTCAATAGACTGAAACATCATCTATGATGTCCAACACTGTTTGCTCCTCAAACCTTTCTTTTCTTTTTGTGAACCAATTTCTTTATCATATTGCTTCCATTCCCCCCCCCCCAATCCTAAAAGCACTCAGTTTATTACAACAACAGGATTCAAATGATTACTCATACCAAGAGTTTCCTTTCCTCTTTTTTTTTTTTTTTTTGGTCAATCTCCTTTACCACACAGAAAGAAGAAGGGGAGGAATAAACATTGACCAGCTGGGATGCCTGCATAGTGGCGGGGGGGGGAGAACACATGGGATTTTTACTGATGGAATGTTTACTCCAAATATTGATTATCATCAGCAACATACCTTCACTCTCTTCCCCACCCACTGCTCTTCCCTACAATCCATCATTGTCCCTTCCCTCTCTCTCTTCACCCTGTGTCTTTTTCCCCACCTTCACAATCTGAATTTTTCAATTCCCTCGGACAACAAAATTCGGAATTCTTTCAGATTCACTTATTGCACATCATCCTGTCTGCTTTCCAGTCATGAGGTGTATTGTATCAATGACAGTTTTCTTTTCTCTGTCTCCCTCTCCCGCTCCCTCCCCGCTCCCTCTCTCTAACTCTTTCTCTCCCCCTCTCTCTCCCTCTTTCTCTCCCTCTCTCTCCTCTTTCTCTCCCTCTTTCTCTCCCTCTCTCTCTCCCTCTCTCTAACTCTTTCTCTCCCTCTCTCTAACTCTTTCTCTCCTCTCTAACTCTTTCTCTCCCTCTCTCTAACTCTTTCTCTCCCTCTCTCTAACTCTTCTCTCCCTCTCTCTAACTCTCTACCCCCCTCTCTCTCTCTCTCCATGTACTCTATTGACCCTCATACTTTTTGACTGCATTTGCATTGTATCACACCATTTCATTATTTTTTTCTTCCACATAGTCTCTCTTACTCTTCTGAATCAAAGTTTTTTTTTTAACTTTAAAAATTTAAATATTTTCCTCTGTGATTTGAATTTCACATACTTCAAGACTCCAAATTTTATTGGAAAATCTACAAAAAGAGATGATGGAAACATTTCAGTATTGATCTGGACTGGCTTTTCATTTAAAAGTGAAATCTGATCAAATGGATTTTCTGCTTTTGTTCAGTTTATGGTTAACATCTTTAAAATAAAATGCATTGCAGAACCAATGATTAATGCAATGTTGTTAACTAATTGCTACCCTTTATTTTGTGTGTGTGTGTTAATCATTTTTCTCTTGTTATTCAAAACTTTAATTCAAAATATGTTTTAGTATTGTACATTCTAAATATACACATTAATATGTATTTGTGCTCTATGAATATTAACACATTTTAAATCAAAAAACACTTTTTTAACTTTTTGAAACCTGACTTTGATATTTACTAAGCCTTATTTAATACAACATGAAGCCAATTAAGGATGATTGTAAGTGAAGAACATAAATTTGCCCTGAAAATTGGTATCTGATTTTTACCTGGGTTCAAGCACAAATCACTGAAATCAGAAATATATATAACAATCTTTGATAAAAAAAAACTATTTTGAATCTGGGTTTTAACCTAGATTCAAGCTTTGATTACTATTGGTCATTAAAAATCACTAACCCCCATTGATTCAGTCTTTTTGCAAAGTAATGGTCACTATAATTAGTTATGTTTTCCTTTTGATTACTTCTGAATATTTTTGCTGACCTAAAAAAAAGAAAATTATTTTTGTTAATGCATTCAATGCCCTGGTATAATGAATGGGTGGTTGATTACATAAGGACCACACTGCATAATGACTATTTGGCAAAATGTATTAAAATTTAAAGATACCTTTTTATAAAAAGAAACTTTTTATGCATGCATCTTTTGTAGGTTGACAAATATACAGAGTGAGCACAAATAAAACTTAGGTAACACCTTAAATCATTGTGTGTGTGTGTATATATATATATATATGGACCTTAATTGAGCTAGACTGGCAGCCAGAGAGGTAGACTCTAATCAATCAGCTGGTTACATCAAGCCCTAGTGCCTATATGATTGTCCCAATCATATTGGCAAACCCCCAACCCTTTTTATCATATATGTGCTAGAAGGTGGTGGCTGAGAAACTTCTGGGTATGACATTAAACTACATCTAGTGGTGAGGCTCAATTCTGGAGCTATGGGAAGTGTGAAATACCCCTTCATTGCCATTACTTCCAGGTCCACTCTGATCTAGATTGGTAGTATGTTAAGGTCCTATCTATGGGTTGAATAGATCAAAAAATGAGTTAAAAAAACGTTTAAAAAGAATAATTTTGAATACCCAACAAGAATAAATAAACAAACAAATGACTTTGGCATAAAACAACCCAAAGGTTGACATGCTGTAAAATCCAACCAACCAACCAGTAGCAATTGTTCTTTTAAACTAGCTTACTGTCCATTATACTTTGATGAGATGACCGTATTGTTTTAATTGGCAATTTAATCATCTATATATTTATATATGCTTGATGTTTTTTAATGCTATTATCTTCCATTATTTTTATCTAATGAAAACATTTCCTATGAGAAATATTTCTCTTTTGATTTTCTGGTTTTTAACTGCTTTGATCTATTTAACTTTTATATTAATGACCTGACTGAAAAAAGGTCATTTGGACATTTGGACATATTGGTTATATCAATTATGTTATGTCAACCTGTTTGTAAGTCTTAATAATCATTAAACAGAAAAATGTTTCAATAGATTCAAAAAATGAATCTATGAATAATAAATTAATGTGTGACCAACTTTCAAAGAAAGTTAAATTACTCTGTATATAATTAATTTATTGGTTATTATACATTAAGCTCTCTTAGGGATTTATAAAAATCCTTATAAAATATATGTTTGTACCTACAAGAGCATACAGTATGGTTGTACAGTGAGATTTCGATGATCCCAAATAGAATCATGCCTTACTTATCAGTCATTTGGATTATCTTACATTTTATATATATATATATATATATATATATTCAACATTGCAGTCTTGGAAGACTATATAATTCTTGTGCCCCTGAAGTTAGAGCATCTTCGTGATTATTAAGTCCAATGTTCAAAAAACAGCCCTGACCACAGATGTCGCATGTGAAGGCTGTCCATTAAGATGTTGATGTGCCAGTGCTTTGCCATTTCATTCTTCTCGACCTCTTGACTTCATGGTGTTGCACCAGGGTGACTTCAGACATTTTTCTCAATTCTTTAATGTATGTTCTTTCATATGTACAGGGTGATTGAAAAGTAACTCCCTATTTGAAATTATTTACAATTATTTTTTGTATATGCAGTTGTATTTTTCTCAATTCTTTAATGTATGTTAAATAACATTATTATATAATATAACTACCATGAATGAGAGGGTTATTTACATAGATTAGCATTACTGATTGTCTATGATTTGAGATGGTGATATTAAAGTGTTAGCCATTTTTGTTAGGGAGTGAAAGCAAAATAAAATAACAGATTTCTCTAAATGTTGAAGTTGTAATCATTTTATCATAATAAATCTATTTATCATATATACAGGAAACACATGGTGTAATGGTTATGATAGGAAATGGACTTGGCAACCCAAGTTCAAATCCTGGACAAGGCTGTTTGCATTTCACATAGTGCTAATACCTTTGGAAAGGTATGCATTGAACTATTTTTAAGGTGTCCCATCATGGTATAATGGCTAGCAAGCTAGTCTCGCATTATTACTGAATAACAAGTTCGATTCTCACTGGGTGTCCTGTAAAAAAATTCCCATGGAAGGTCAGGAAAATAATTTGGGATGGGGGGAGTAACAAGTCTCCCTCCAACTATTGGTAGATAGTAGGGCTAACTGGACTCTTTAACCTTGGTTATGCAACCAGTCTAGGAGAAAGAAAACTCTGAATTCAAACCTGTAAAACTCTAAGAAAAATTCATCTTGTCACATCTTACTTATGCAGAAATGTTGTTATATATATATATATATAGGAAGAGAATGTCTCTGTAAGACAAATGTCCACCGCCCTGTCAACTGGGGCTGTAGAATATGCCGACTGCACCTCTGTAGAGTAGTAAAATACACACACACACCCCTGTGGGTTGTGACCCATGATGCTTAAGGATGGAATCCTGGGGAATGAGCAGTCTAGATGGGCAGTTGGAGAGGCCCCCTCTGATCAGTTGGCTGGTCACATCAAGCTCTAGCACCTATATGATTGTCCCAACCCTATTGCCCTTATGGCAAGCCCCAACCCTTCTTATCATATGGGTGCTAGAAGGTAGTGCCTGAGTGTTTTCATGTCCCAGGAATGACGTTAAACTCTAACTGATGGTGAGGTTCCAGTTCTGGAAATCTGAGGAATATGGAGCACCCCTTCATTACCATTGCTTCCAGGTCAACTCTGACCTGAGTGGTAGTACCTGTTAGGGTCCCATCTATGGGTTGACTAGAAAGATGTGTTTATAAAGAACTGAGTATCCATTAGAATGAATTTATTTCAAAACTTTGTCAGCATTAAATGACCCACCAAGGTTGATATGCCATAAAACAAACAAACAACAAAGGCTAAAATGTCCATGTGCCTGTGTATGTAAAATTAGTTCAATTACTTACTGAAGGGAAATTTTGGGTGATGACCATTAAATTACATAGAGGAAAAGAATGTCTTTTTTTTTTTGTTTCCTACTTTAAACTGTACATGAAATTGTTTGATAGAAGAGGTGACATTTCTTCAATACATAGTGGCTTTCATTAAGTTGGCTTCAGTAATCATGTAAGTCTGTTCATTGTATTTTCACTGCTGTAAAGAGAGATCTTTCACATATCTGCTTTTTCAATGTTTGTGGTATCCAAGGGCAACCAGCTTCCTTCAAATAGGTTTTGCTATCTAATGTCTAACTTTCTATCAAATATTTTTCAGTAAAACAGAGACATCATTCAAGTAAACAGTAGTGAAAGAACAAGAAAGATTAAGTAGTCTAGTCAATCTTATTACACATAAAAAACATCAGATGTATTTCTATATTTTTAAGGCATTATATAATAATGGTGGTATCAGTCATGAAATATTTTCAAATAAGTTAGAAAGAAAAATTGTAAAAGAACATGTTGGTTGGTTGGTTGGTTGGATTTTATGGCATGTGACCCTTGGGTTTTTTTATGCTGAAGATCTTTTTCTTTTATTTATTCTTGTTGGGTATTAAAATATTTTTTTTTTAAATAATTTTTTTAAACTCATTTTTTTTATCTATTCAACCCATTGGTGGGACCCTAACAGGTACTACCACTTTGAGTCAGTGGACCTGGGAGTAATGGCAATGAATGAACACGCCACACTACCTAGATCTCCTTAATTGGAACCTCATCACAAGATGCAATTTAACATCATACCAAGGACACTAAGACACTCAGCCACTCCTTCTAGCACATATAGGATAAATTGAGGTTTTGCCATACAATTAGGACAATCATATACATGATAGGGTTTGACGTGACCAGCCAACTGATCAGAGAGGGCCTCTCTTAAAAACCCATCTCCCATAGATAAGGGCCAAAGTGGAATGTTGTATGTCATAGACTGCTCAGCCTCCAGGATTCCATCTTTAAACATCACAAGTCACCACCCATAGCCAACAGGTAGCCCCATTGGAGGGGGAGGGGTCTTGCCTCTCTGCAGAGGTGCAGTGGAATATTCTACAGGCCCAGTTGACAAGGCTAAGAACAATCAGGATATTGAATTAAGTGGTATCATCTAGTTTCACTCTTTCTCTTGTTTTGAGTATCAAATAATGTTTACATTAACAATGGAATTTCTCATTACTCTGCAGTGAGACTATGATTTAAATAGTTACATTGTATTTTATACATAAGTGTGTGTGTGTGTGTGTGTGTGTATATATATATATATATATATATATATATATATATATATATATATATATATGAGGAGAGAGGAGAGAAGAGCACATTCAGCACCATCCCATTTTTCTACAATAGAAAAGATCATAGGTATTTAACCAACCCTCTTGCTAGGGGTAGGATGTGACACAGTCACAGGTATGGGGTATCTGGCAAGGATCAAACACACAATTCAGTAGTAATGGATATGAGAAACTAGCTTGCTAACCATCATACCATGATTGGACACTCAGTAGCAGAGATTATATAAAGGTTAGTTGAATACAATTGGATATCAATAATTTTCATTCAATCTATGGATAATGCTACATTACCAGTTAATTTTTCTTATATTTCTATATATAATTTTTTTTATAGCATCCCAATTCTTTGAAAAACTTTCTAAAAAATCTTTCCCCATGATAACTTCTGGTCAAAACTAGTTAAGAACAATTTTTTTAAATAACACAAAAGAAATATTCTTATTTTTCTTATCATTTTTGTTCATCTTATATATTAACACTTTTATGATTTTTTTTTTAAGTTTTTATTTTTTATTTTAATATTAGTTATTTTTAACAAATTACTAATAAATAAAAACCATTGACTGTTTTTTAAAAAATGGAAAACTTATATATTTCTTTTAAAATGACTTTTTAGGTGTTTTATAAAAATGAATCTATTATCTCTATATCTCTACATTCATGTTACTTTTTCTTGTTATCTCTTATTCCCCCGTCTGGCTTCATGACATCTTGTTTTTCAACAGAACTTTTTCTCTCCACCCAAAATTAATGTATTGCTCAATCTATAATCTTTCTAGTCCAGTCACAAGAATAATAACTCCTCCCTTGAAATTTACACGTTTAGATAAGCAATACTCACTTGTGAATTGTTTTTCTTACCCACACAAAATTGGGTAACTGGAATTCCTATTTTCAGCATATCATGGAAATAAATAAGTCCCTTCCTCCAAACACCTTTCTTAGATTCAAGATTAAAAAAAAGATTTTGAAATGATATCAAGATACAAAATAATTGTTTATGTAAATGGTAATATCACAGGTAGGATTCATTAAACAAACTAGCAGATATCTGCACCCTCCAGGTGCAACTATTTGTTTTAATGTAATAAAATATATTAAATTAGAAAAGCTAATGAAACTTAATAAGAATGCAGATAAAAAAATTGAAACAGTGGGGGGGGGTATAATTGAAAAATAGGACAACTGAAAATTACTCTTCCATCACTCGTCTTCCATTGCTAAATTTTCATAATTTAAGTATTTAGTAAAATAGGAATTAAAGAATAAAATTACAGTTATTTCTTTTTGGTAATGGATTTATTTTAAGATTCATCCCTGATATTTTTGCTTATATTCATTAAGATAAAACCAAACAATTAGAAATGAATGATACCAAGCACATATTTATTAAAATCAAATTTTTAATATCGATATGCAAATTAGCCTTCCCATTCACACTGTAAACCATTATTTTGTTGTATATATAAATACAATTGCATGTTATTGGTATGTAGACAAGACCAACAATATTAATAATGTAAAACAATTTTATTAATAATTGATGTTTAAATAAAAAATAAAATCATGGAGAATGTGACATAAATGACTAAGGGAATTGTGACTTGAGTAGTGATATAGTTTCGGTTGCAGACATACAAACACAATCTCTATTATAGTAAGATATATGAAAACTTCATTCACTCTCTTGCCCTGTCAGCAGGACTTGGAAATGGGTATCCTGGGTATGGCATAAAACTGCATCTGATGGAGAGGTTTCAGCTCTGGGTAGTGAGGAGTACTCCTTCATTACCATTACTCTCCAATCCACTTTGACCTCAAGTAGTATTACCTGTTAGGGTCCCACCTATGATTGTAATAGATCAGTTTAAAATTTATTTGTATTCAATATGACCATGCGCAAAAGAACTCTTAAGAAAGAACTACACAAAAATGTACATATGAATTTTACAATGAATGCAATTCCCTAACTGCTGAAATAACCCTAGATGGGTTGAAATGCCATTAAAATCAATCACTCCATTCCCTTTAATGATTACATATAAAGGGTATGTAAGAAGTAATTGGGAACACCATAACTAAATAAATATTTATTATAAAACTTATCAAATATAATAGCAACTTGTGAAAAATGAAATATTATTAACAGTTCTATTACTTCTGCTTCTCCCTCTATAGTGGCTGGTAATAGAAGAGGAGAGAAAATGTACTGTTTGAACTTGGTATATATGAGGTGTATTAAATAAATAAAGACAGAAATATACAATGAATGAAGCATTGCCTTAACATCCAATACATTTATTCCAGCAAGTTTTCCATTATTTAAAGCATGTCTGAAACTCGACTTTTGATACGCTAAGATTCTGAACTGTCATTTCTTTTAAAGTCTTTCACATTCTCAAATCTTTTGAGATTAATTTTATGTTTACCAGACAAGAAATGTCACATTACATTAAATCTAGTGAGTGTGAACCCAGCTATGGGTTAAATAGTACCACTACTGTTTTTCTACAAGGATGACTTTGGCATTAAATAACCCACAAAGACTGATATACCATTAAACAAAGAAACCAAACCAAACCTAATGAGTGTGGAGAGTACTGTACTTTTGCAATCCTATGTTTCATGTAAAACAGCTATTCAAAAATATTGCAACTGGCTTCCTTTGTCTAGACATCATCACTTTATTATATATACTAGCATAACAAAACCGCCCAAAGGGCGGTGTAAAAATAAACTTTTAAAAAATATAGCCTGAGCGGAGTGGGATTTAAAATTCAATGTCAGAGGGGTAGTATCCAAGTAAAATTAATAAAATTAAGTAATAAAAAATATATAATATATATATATATATATATATATATATATGGCATAACAGTAATTGAATGAGTCCAGTTCAAATCCTAGATGAGGCAGTGTGTGTGTTTTAATTTATGATAATGCCCTTGGAGAAGACAAATTCATTTTTCCACCCCTCAGCTATGGGTAAATAATAGGTTAGACAGGTCTCTTTCACCTTGAAAAAAAAAAAATAGTCTAAAAGAAGTGGATAAAAAATTCAGAATTTAAAATTTGCTGTGTATAAGTTCACTCAAAAAGAGTAGATTGGTCCTACACAAATATTTATCACTATAAAGAAATCACCTGTTTTGTTCATTTGCTAAAGTTCATCTTTAAAGATAATTATTAGTGTTCATCTTCATTTAAATTTTTACAATTTCAAGCTTTAGTTTCAATAGATTTTTTGCTTTTCTTATTGCTGCTCACTGACTTAACCACTACTCCTTTGATTAGCAGCAGTTATATATATATATCAACACAGCTGCACAAGTAGGATGTGTGATACCTGGTCACTTTCTTAAGCATAGTTTAACAGGTTTGAATTCAGAGTTTTCCTTTCTAGACTGGTTGCCTAAACAAGGTTAAAGAGTGCAGTCTGTCCTACTATTTACTTATAGCTAAAGGGAGAATAGTTGGATTCTTACTTTTCCTGGAAGTATGAAGGTTATGTGAAATACAAACAGCCTCATCCAGAATTTGTACTCAGGTCACTGAGTCCATTTCCTACACCAATAACCATTTCACCATGTGCCTCTTTTCTAAACAAACAAAATAAATAGTTCAAGAACAAGGAGGGGCAATTTTTACACTTTTTTATGCATGTTTTAGAACAATCTGTATGTTGTGCATTGAAAATCAGATATAAAATGGATTTTTGATGATCAGAAACTAAAGATAGTGTTATGAATATTTCTACTTTTACAGAGTAATAAATATCCTTCAATATTAATTTAAATAGTGTTGAGCATTTTTATAAAGATCTGTGAATAAACTACTATAAAGAAATGAACAAAATAAAACTAGAATATTTAACAAGAGTTGTGGAAATCATCTCGATGCTGAAAAAATAATCTCATTAAAACATTCCTGAGAATTATGTGCTTTCACGGAAGACAGATTTGTCTTTTGGTAATGAAAAGAAATTTAGCCTATCAAATGCACAAGTTCAAATTGTGCTTGCATTCATAAAGTTATTATAATATATTTTTGACTATTTGCCAACTTTGTTATGGAGTTCTCATAATTGTTTGTAATTTTTAGCATTTGTTGTCAGCTGTTTGTTTAATGTCTGTATGGTTGGTTGGTGTATAGGAAAGAGATGCTTTTAAGTGATGAGGATGGGTTTTTTTTCTTCAACATGTGGCTGAATACCATTCAATAATTACATCCTTGATAGCCATTTAAAAAAAAAATAAAAAATAAAAAAATAAAGGCTGAAATTTGGTTGTCTTAATCTATACCATACCAATTGCTAATTTTTCACTGACAAAGGAATGAGTTTGTATTTAAAAAAAGAAAAAAATATAAACACACTCTAGTGACAAAAGAACTTCTCAACTGAAGATAATCCAAATAATTCCAATAAACACAAGCATTAATTCCAAAATAATGTGCATAATTATTAATATTTTAATTTATCCATGGAATAAAGCTTTACTAAAAAAAAAAAAAAAAAAAAAAATTTAGGTGTAAAGTTGTTAGAATCTCTTTGCTTATACTGATCTCCATGTTAGAGAAAAAATGAAGTTTATTGTTTTAACTAAATTTTTTGTGCCAATTCTCTAATTTTCTTTAAGTCAAACAAATATGAAGATATTTCAAAATCAAGTGATCACAACTCAACTTGCAACTTTAATTTGTATCCCTAAATTTAGTTTCCTGAATTTTAAATGTTGACTTTTTTATGGTAGGCAAGAATTAACTAACTTGGAAAATTGATGTTTTGTATCTGTAACAGATTCAACTCGATAAATACTTAATTAAAATAGGAAAGGTATGAACTATGATAGATTATTGAGTATATGGAAATCTAATCTCTCTGATAAGATAAAGCGAGAATTCTTCCAAGCTGAAGTTGTGTCCGTGCTACTGCATGGCTGCACCATTTGGATTTTAACAAAACAATTTGGAAAAAAAGAACTACATGTGAGCTACACAAGGATACTGCAAGCTGTCTAAACAAATTCTGGAAGCAGCACCCTCACAAAAAAGCAGATGTTTGGCCACTTCCTCCTATCACACAAACCATCCAAGTAAGATAAATAAGATATTCTGGAGGAATAAGAACAAATTCATAAGTGATGTTCTGTCGACACCAACACATGGACACACCAGTGTGGGGCCAAACAGCAAAGACTTACATTGATCAGCTCTGTGTGGGTACTGGATGTTGTGAAGAGGAGTTGCCAGGAGTTATGACCAATAGGGACGGGTGGCAAGAGAGTTATGGGAATACATGCCATCAGCATGACTTGATGATATATTACTAAAATTCTTATGTTTGTATGTAACTGTAACCCCCCCCCCCAAAAAAATAGCAGATTATTGAAATTTTATTAGAGCAATACACTTAAAAAAAACTCTTAGAGAATAAAGCAATTTCCAGTTCAATTCGCAACTAAATGATAATTTTGTGGGGTCTGCATTTATGCTGAATGTTATTTTTTTAATCCTCAAAATTCTCTATATAATGGAGATAACTATGAAAAGCTAATTACACTCCTTCCTAAATAGAAGCATCAGTATCATCATGGACAAACATCACAACAGAAATTCAACTATAAACAGAAATTAAATGAAAAAAAAAGTGTCTAAGCAATTGTAAATAATAACAGAAATATGAAAATGGTCTTCAAATTACTTTTTCTTTTAATAAAGTTTTCAATTGTTTTAATCCTTTTTTTTTTTTTTTTAGAAATTACTGTTCAAAGTATTGCTGAGTATTTCAGAAATAAAAAAAAAGAATATTAGATAAGTAAAATGATTAAACGTTTTAGTTTGAGCCATAAATAAATTCTCTAATCTCCACCTTCTTTCTCGAAGAGTGCTCATTCAACCACCTACACGAAACCTGATCTATTAAGTATTGTTAAATATCATTTGAACACTTATAAAGAGGTCAACAGATTTGTACTTTTTGGCTAATCATTGAATGGATAGTTACTCTCACCCTGCTGTGGGATCAGAGTTAGGTATAAAAACACAGGGTCAACACCTGCATATTTGCGATATCTAATTGCAGAAGGTTGGATCTAACTGGTGGTCAGTAAAATGTTTACTTTAGCCTGATAATGTGAGCTGTGTCATTGGGACCCCCAAGTCTACCCACTACTCTAAGAATAGTCATGAGGATAAATTGTGCTGGAAGATAGCTTGGCTTTAGTCACTGTTTTTTCGGACTGGTAAGTAAGTGTCCAGTTATCATTACTGCAGTAGGGACTGAAGACAAGACTTGAAAACCTAAGTCCGACTTACTCTTAATATTTTCTCCCTTTTTAAATTTTAAAACTATTCATTTCTACATTCTTCAGTAACTGTACATAAATGTCTACCAAGATATGGAATAGGATTACAGTGCATCTTCCTTCTGGTAGGAACAAAAATTGTTTTATTTTTTATTTATTTTATGACTTTGACAAAAAGATTTGACTTCAGTTTGTTTTATGAACGTTAATGTATGTATGCATAATTAATGTAAATACTTAGTGAAGCAGAAATAATAGGACAATTAATACAACAGAAACTAAATATTTACCATAAAAAAGTATGTAGTGTAATATTTTTGACTGCCCGATTAATTATGCCCCACCCTGTAGAACTGCTTGAGAAATCAACTGAAAAGATTCATTCAGAAATAATCAACTTAATATTCATTTTTTTTTGTTGTTATTTTTTGTTCTTTGAATTTGGATTTTCGTTGTTTTGTTCTGTTTTTATTGGAGTGGATTTCTAGATTTAGTCTTAGTCAAGTATATCATTTGAGAAGTTAATGAAATTTTATTTTAAATGAAACTTGAGATATCCTAAAATATTGTCTGTCTGTTGACTTTCGCATCCAGTCAAAAATCCTTTTTTTTTTTCTTTTTTTTCTTTTTCTTTTTCTTTTTCTTTATTTGTACTTTTGTTTTTTGATTTTTCTTCTTTTTTTTAAAAATGTCTTTTATAGAAAATCTTTGAAGTGTCTCTATTTTCCAAGATGATTCATAAAAGTTGTTTTCACTTTTTTCTCTTCCTCTTTCAAATTAATCATCTTAACAGGTAAACAATATTTCAGTGCAAAATTTCATTTGACAAGACAACAATATTTTCTATTAAAATTTTGAATGGAATTATTTTCATTTCACTTGTTGTTACATATATACACACACACACACACACATGTATATATATATATATATATATATATATATATATATATATCCACAGTGTGTCAAAAAAGTATTGAGATATTTTTGTATGTTTTGACACACCTTGTATTCTGAAAAAAAATTAACATTCCATTCATTGTTCATTTCTATCTTAGTAAATACAGCTTTAATCTCGATACTTTTATGGCACACCTTATATATATGCTTTCCAATATTGTTGGATTTAAAACTTGAAACCTGACATATATGAAGCCAGGCTATTAACTAAGGATTGTCCCTTGATTATTCCATTAGAATTTTATATGAAACTATTTGTTTCATTAGGAATGTATTTAGTATTAGATAATTGTTTTATTTATCTATACAATTAGTTTATATTCCTAGAATTGTTACATTTTTTGCTTTACTCACTAGATAAACAGCATGGCTTACTTTTTTTCTTTTTTTTCTTTTTTTTTCTTTTTTTTGTTCTTTTTATGTTAATAAAACTGAACATAAATCTGATATCCTTAAAGTATTGATAAGGTTTTGTTTTTGTTTTTTTGTTTTTTGTTTTTTTTTTTTTTGGGGGGGGGGGAAATTCCTCAGTCTTACTACATTTGACTAAATATTTTTCTGCAATTTTTATTCATATCAATATCCAATTAAATTGCAAAGTATATGAAATATATATTTTTCTTTTCATTATAAACTAACAGTGTATTTTGATAGAACATAGTTAAAGATTAATGAAAACCTTTCTCCACTTTTCATCTCATTTCATTTATTTTTATTTTCTTAATGAAGCATTATCTATCATTATAATTAATTTTCACAAGTGTTTTTCCTTGTCATAGAAATAATGACCCAAGTGAATTGCAATAAAAAAAAAAAATTTTTTTCACAAATCAAAGAAAATCAAAAGTTGCCAGTCAAAATATTTTTTAAACAAAGTAGCAAAATTGAATCTTGATAAAATAACCAAAATAATCAAAAATTTAATTCAAACCAAAAATACAGTTTGGCATTAATGCCATTGAAATAATTACCAAAATAGAGTTGAAGACAATGTTAGGTTGACTCCAACTCCTCATTCTAAATTCAGATTTGGTCTTCTTAGGTCATTGTCCTACCCTATAGCTAAAAAGAGAGAGATTATTTTATCTATAGTGAAGGGAGTGGAGGCTTATAGTGTAATGGTTATCATTGTAGGAAATGGACTCGTCGACATGAGTTCAAATCCAAGACAAGACCGTTTGCATTTTGAATATCACTAATACCCTTGGGAAAGGTATGAATCCAACTATACTTCCTCCAACTATGGGTAAATAGTAGGGCAGACTGGACTCTTTAGCCTTGGTTAGGCAACCAGTCTAGGAGAAGGAACACTCTTATTTCAAACCTGTTAAACACCACTTATGAAATTGACCATGTGTCACATCCTGGGGGGGTTGGTAAATATATATGTAGGTATTATTTCCATTACTTACCACATTTTTTCCATTAGGCAACTAGGTGTTATTGTGACTGGTAGTATAAAAGGTAGTACCACAAAAGTCAAACTTTAGACCCTCCAGCCATCCAAGGTAACACGCCAGTTGTCTCATGTCTATTAGGACTGAGGTTTCACCCCCCACAGGCATTCCATGTACCTGTTACACGAGTTTCTTCACCTTCTGGCTTCACAGAGGTCACGTGCACCAGTTGCGTCTTTTGTCTAGAGGATGGAGCTTCACCTCCTGCAGACATTCTGTGTACCTTATACATGAGGGCCTTTCCTAACCAACAATTGACAACTTTATTTTGTATTCAAATTCACTGAAGACTCTTATCCTATTAAGATATTTATTCTATACACTTGTATAATCTCATCTTTCTATTCTTTTTATCCTGTTTTGTATTATTTCTGTTGAGTTTGCTCAGACAATAATGTCTATTTGTTATCACTTACATCAGAATTTGTTCTATATATATATATTTATACAACTTGAATGATAGTCAACCAATCATCATTCTTCAACATGCATAAACACAGTTATATATATATATATATATATGTGTGTGTGTGTGTGTGTGTGTGTGTGTGTGTGTGATGTTATTGTCCAATGGGAGAAAATTGAATATTTTATAAAAAGATCCGCGAAATGGATTTTGTTTTTAAAAAAATTATTTTACTTCAGCAACACGTGTTTCATATCTTCTCATATCTTCTTAGGCTTCATTTAACCACTTACATAAACCGAAACGTTTAAACGTGACATAAACTTCATAATAAATTCATCTTTTTTGGAACACTTTGTTTTACCTATATATATAATATATATATATATATGTTTGTGTGTGTGTAATCTTAAAGAATGGATATATCATTTTACTTATAGTGAAGTAGGGATAGATTCATGCCTTTTCTCAAGGACATTAGTGCAAAGTGAATATAAAGTCTCAGACAGAATTCATAATGTTTATTTTTTTAAGAATTCCCACTTATTAACAATGAGTTGTTCACATGGTTTGATTAATGTACATTTGTTTTGTATCTTATCAGTTCATTAATATGTATATATTCACACTGTTACATGAAGACACTATGTATTCAGCTTTTCATATTCCTTCAGTTTATTCAGACTTTGAAAGTGAATCTATAAATACTTTAAATACATAAGTTGGGTCAAGAGACATGCACTGCTGTTACGGATATTAGACCATATAATAATTCAAGTACTTTTCATGTGCTTTGTAGTTATTTAGATAAAGTGGTTTAAAGTTTGCACTGTTAATTTAGAAGGGTTTAAAATTATATAAAGTAATGAAAAATATTCAATTTTTTATTCTCCATTTTATGTGGAAATTATTGTACAACCAATCATATTTGGAAATTAAAATCTAACATTGAAAAATGTAAAGTATTTCATATTGGATCCCAAAATATTAGTTAGATATAAATTAAGCCCCCCAGCCGCCGCGGTAAGAGCGTGGAATCCTAACCACTAGCCAGGTTAGTTCAGTCGGTAGAGCGTTTGGCTAGAAACCACAAGGTTCCTAGTTCGATACCGGTCCTCGCCAACCCAGTGTATGAGTAGCACAGGAATCTGTGTGGTAAAGTAAGGAGCTGATGGTAGGTGTGGCGCTCCACCTCAGATGCTAAAACAATCTCTTTGGTCTAGCGCTATTGAAAAGGGGATAGACTCCCTCGCTGACTGGCCGATACCGACTCTAGGCCGCCCTGTCGACTTTACTTTTACTTATAAATTAAGCAACAAAAAAAGTAAATGAGAAATATGATCTGTTTGATATTACTTTTCATGCTGAGAATTCTATTTTGTCTCTCAAGGGTAAATGTAATGATTTAGCTGAATGGTTTGGAATTTTATCTCAAAGGCAAAAATTGTCTTAAAATTATGCAAACCCCTAAGACCTCATATAGAATATTGTATTCTGGCCTGGTCTCCTGGGTCTAGATTATGGAAATTGGAGCATAATATTGAAGTTGGAAGGGGGGGGGCATACAAAGAGTAACAAAAGTTCTAGAGAGTAAAGGATTAATTACTTTACTAAAAAGAATGAAAGATGATCTAAATGAAACTTTTTTCAAAATAATAAATGGAATTACTAAAAATATAAGAAAGAAAGAGTTGGAGAAAGATAGAAAAGGTTGAGAACACGAAAACAATAACACTAATCTGTTTCAATCGATGATGAAAAAAAAAATGAGTTAAATCAAGATTATTATACATTTTACATATTGATCTATTTTGCAATAGCACTTAAGTATACATATCAAATATAATAATTAGATTATCATACTGTAGTATATCCACAGGTCCTGCTAGTAGAAGATAAATTCACATTGCAAAAGTCTTATCAATTTTTTTCATTGGGGAAATAACTTTTAAAGGAAGTTAGTGATTCCTCAGATTCATCATTTTAAACAGTTTTGTTCTTTGTCTGAATTGTTAGAGCTAAATAAAATTATTCTACACCATGTCCGCCGGTTGGATGATGCTGAATCTCGAAGGACATCCTCTATGCAGAGCTTTCATCTGGTAAGAGACTGATTGATTGTGCCCAGCTGTGTTTTAAGGATGTATGCAAGAATGATCTTGGGTGCTTTGGCATTACTCCTTCCAACTGGGAAAATTTGGCTCAGAACCGCCCTCAGTGGTGGCAGGCTCTCCGTAGTGGATTGTTCATGTCTGAAGTCACCCTGGTGCAACACCAATGAAGCCAAGAGATCCAGAAGAAAGTGACAGCAACAAAGCAACAGCACATTAACATCTGCAGGGACAGCCTTCACATGCTACATCTGTGGTCAAGGCTGTTTTTTGAACATTGGACTTCAGTCACAGGAAGCACTGTAACCTCAGGGGCAAAAGAACTATATAATCTTCCGAGACTGCAATGCCAATAAAGCAAAAAAATCTGTACATTAAATTATTGCAACAGAGACTAATTATAAAATTTATCAAACAAAATAAGATTGAAAATGAATAAAACAGATATTTATTTTTGATTTTATACTGTTCTAATAATGTTTGTTTTGGTTTGTTAGTTTTCCTTTTGTGGTTGGGTTGGAGTTATAAACAGCATTTAAAGCAAATTTAGAAAAAAAGAATCACTACCTCAAGTTGAATAGCAGACTTGAGAAAGGAAGAAATGGTTGTTTTGGCAACACAATTATATCTAGACTTGAACAAACACAAGCTGCTTGTATATAATGGCTATTTTGTTATTTGTCCATTGAAACCTTTGCTATTGAAAACTTGGGGCAAAATATCAAACTGATATTTTCACATTGTCTTAGTTAAAAATAATTTTAGAATAAAGAAACCTCTTTGTATAAATAGCATGCAATGCAGACAAAAGCAACTATAATGAACAATAGTGTCTAAAGTTAAATCTAAAATTCAAACACACATACACATACTAATATATATATATATAATATATATAATGAAGTGTGTGAGGTAATGCTTAGTTGTAGAAAAAGGACACATTGACCCAAGTTAAAATCCTGGACCAGGTTGCATTTCTCATAGCACTAGTGCCCTTGGGAAAGGTATGCATCCCACTACTCTCCCTCCAGCTCTGGATAAATAGTAGGGCAGACTGGGCTCTTTAACCTTGGCTAGGCTACCAGTCTAGGAGAAGGAAAACTCTGAATTCAAACCTGTTAAACTGTGCTTAAGAAATATACCTTGTGTAACATTCTACTCTTGCAGAGAGGATGGTATATAATATAATATATATATATATGTGTGTGTGTGTGTGTGTATATATATATACTGGATATATTCTTTTTAATAATGGAATTTTATATGTAAGTTGTCATGGTTGATAATGGGGTAACAGTTTTTTTAGTTTGTCTTACCAGGTGAGATATTTACAAAAGTATACTGTGCCTACTCACTTTATCTTATTTTTCACCAAACTTTGTGAAATGTCAGTGACATTTTGTCAAGATGTATCAGGATAGGAAAATATATAGAAACAATCAGATTTATGCCTTTCCAAAAAGCATTAGTTTGAAATTAATATAACCAGTCTCAGCCAAAACTTGAACCCAGACTGCCAAATTCATTTTCTGTACTTATGACCTTTTACACCACTCTTTCACTGCCACTAAATTGTTTTATATAACTGTTCCAAGTTAATGTTTTAGATATATATTTCCACTTAGGTAATATATATCTACAGGGTGTCCATAAAGTCTCTTCAAAACTTTAAAAAAATATTACAAAAGCAAATGAACCAACGAATATGTGGAAATTATTACAAAATGAAGAGTACATATTGAAGTTTATTTGCCTAATTTAATACACCTCTACATGGGCACCATTAGTTGCACAAAACATATTAAGATGGTACTCGAATTCTTACCATGTTCATTGTAGCATAGCCTCATCAATGGAATTAGTGATTTTTTGCTTTAGTGATTTCCTGCATCTTTGTTTGATATACAATATCTTTATCATAACCCCCACAGAAAGAAATCCAGGGAAGTGATATCTGGAGAATGAGGTAAAAAGACTTTATGGACACCGTGTATATCTATATCTGAATATATATATATATATATATATATTAGATACATTCATTTTTTTCTTGCATTTGTTTCATTTCACTTTTTTACAGTCATACTTGTCATAAAATACCTTGATAAAGGGTGAAGTTCACCCGAAATATTGGAATAAATAAATCAAACCAGGGACAGAAGATGGCTGGATATTGAAACTTGTTTTTTGTTCTTGTTCACTTCCCATGCTTCATGATATCCCCCACAAAAAAAAAAAACGTTCACAAGAACAAAGTTGATATGCAATAAATTCATCAAATATATATATATAATATAATCTTAGAATAAAAATGCGTATGAGATAGAATCATGTAAAAGTATGGCAAAAAATGAACTGGTCAATTTCTACCCAGAAAAAGAAACTGGGTGTTCTTCCAAGAGGGCATCGACTTTTTGAAAGTGACTTTTCACAAGGCATAGACTCACCTTACCTTGATTTCACTGATTGTAAGATTACCTCCCCTTTGGTCACAAATAGAAGAGCAGCTTAAATTCATTTGAATACCTGATCCAAGATTTTATTTTTATCATCTTTACAAACTTCTTGAATAAGAATATTTATCATTTTTTCCTCCCTTTATCGTCATTCTTCGAGCTTTTATCAGAGGAGATAAGATCTGGTGTAGGATATATTCAGGATCCTTTCCATTTTATATAATCATTACTTCATCATGTGGCAATCTAACCTGGCATCAGTTGATAGACAACATCAAGAGCAGGTGGAGAATGTTATGTGGGCCTAAAAGATTAAAAAAAAGAGGTGTTGGCTATGTTTACAAATGTGTATATTCTCAAGAAGGCTGAAAATATAACTTTATGGCAGAGATCTAGAGATTTTGGAAGAAATGTTATTGATGCAAATAGAATGATATTCAACATTTAATACTATGAGGGGGGAGATGGAAAGTTCTAGGCCAAACAAAGATTTCTTTTTTTTAATTAAAGAAACTGTAGGATAAATATGTGGAAAGACCATGTATGCTTCATGACCCTAGGTCAAGCTTTTCTTGGTCAGTTGAGAACTTTGCAACATCCCTTCATACAGTGTGTGTGTGTGTGTGTGTGTGTATGTATGTTTGTGTGTATATATATATATATATATATATATATATATTATATATATATATATATATATATATATATATATATATATATATATATATTCCATTCACTAAAATTATTTTCAGAAAAACATCATGTCACGTAGTTGAAAAAACACCCAACAAAAAAGGAAATATAAATAAATATGGATACCTTGTGTTGATTAATTATATTCCTTTTTTTTCTTTTTGCTCAATTAAATAAGGTATTTTTCCATTCACTGAAATTATTTTCAGGAAAATATATAACATTGGCCAGAATGGATGACTCACATTTTTTTAAATCTGTACTTTTCCATCATGCAGAGTTCGTTCATTTTGTACATGATAGCTATAATCTTTAGAACTTTTAAATTTATTTATCAACCTGGCAACTGTTGGTTGTTTTAGTCACAATCTGTCATTGATTTCATGAGTGTTGTATCCTTCTTTACTGAGAATTTTGATTGAATCTCTGATGAAATTCTTTTACCAGGCATAGTCACTATTACCTCACTTTGTATCATTATAATTCACAGCTAAATCACACTTCTAATCACAGCTAAATGAGAACGTGCAATAAAAATGAAAACTTTTTGATCAGAAAAACAATGTCATCCAATTTGACCAATTAAAATGAGTCTATCATGTGTGAAATAAATGAACACTGTGTGATGGAAAAGTACAGGAAAATTCCTGAGTCCTCCATTCTGGCCAATACTACACACACACACACACACATATATATATACATATATCAAATCCTCCGTATAGGTGGGATGTGACCAAGGTCAGTTTCTTATGAGGACATTGACAGGTTTGAATTCCCTTTTCCTTCTTCTAGACTGGTTACCTAACCAAGGTTACAGAGCCCAGTCTGCCCTATTATTTAGCCATAGCTGGAGGGCGACTAGTTGGATGCATACCTTTACCAAAGGTATTAGCAGTGTGTGAAATGCAAACAACCTTCATACAGTTTAAGGCTGATTTCTTTGATAAAACTCTAGGCAAAGGAGTTTTTTTTTTTGTTGTTGTTTTTTTTTTTTATTCAGCTAAATAGTATACATTTCTATTCAAAGCTTGAGTATACAACATTTCTAATTGCAGTTTTGTACTTTTCCTGTCTTAATGAATAAAGACATATGCTTATTAATTGCATTAATCACTGACACAAAAGTATATTACAATAATTTGTTGGACTATCTTTTCATGTGTGTGACTGGGATCTCAAAAAATGGGTAATTAAAGCTGACAGATAACAGTTAAAGGGGCTTAGAGAGAGAGAAACATCTATACTCTGGGTAAGCTTTGTTCCTACAGGAAGCAATATTGTAGTCATCCCTCACACACATACACACTGACCAACTTTTCTCTTCTATTTTTTGCCTCAGTACTTACAGGGGGAGTACCCATGGTGTAATGGCTAATATACTGGACTGTGATATCTTAGTAAGTGAATTCGAACTTCAGTCATGCTATTATGTTCACTTTCAGACTAATACTCTTGGGAAAGGTTATGAACTCCCTTATCTCTGCCCTAGCTATGGATTAAATAGTATCTATACTGTTCTTCAACAAGGTTGACTATAGCATTAAATAACCTACAAAGTTTGATATTCCATTAAACAAAGAAACCAAACCAGGATAATGCATGGTAAGAGAATTAAGTTTTGTAATTATTGAAAGAAAAAAGTTTTATTTTTGGTTAGAACTTAATTATTAGATGAGTGCAAAATGTTACCAAGTAAATTAGAGGGGAAGTTTCCATGGCATAGTAACTAACATTCTAGACTGCAACATTGTAGATAGCAGGTTCAAACTCCACTCTATTACATTCACTTTTGGACTAATGACCTGAGAAAAGGTATGAACTACTTCATCCCTCCAGTATGGGTTAGATAGTGCCACTACTGTTCTTCTATGAGGATGGCTTTGGTATTAAATAACTCAAAAAGGTTGATATACCATTAAACAAAGATGCCAAACCATTACTTAAAGAATACACTTACTTAGAAGTTAATCTCTTGTATGAGTCAACTCTTGATTTATGCACATGAAATCATTAATTTATAGAAAACCTTTTTAAAGTAAAGGTTGAACCTAATTCTTATATATGTTTGAATTTCAATCTTATAAAATCCTTACTCATGCACATGTTGACACAAAAATTAAATCTTCAAATTTCTACCAGTGCAGAAGTATCAATAGTCATAGTGTTTTCAACTAAAAACTTTCAAGTTGACACAGAATAAAAAACAAGTTTCAATATTTTGTTTGTAGTTTTATCCCAAGAGAAATAAATACAAGTTACAACCACACAGCACTTATGTTTTTATCTATTGTCTTTTTCTTGGGGATATCTATACCTCCCACAAGTTACTTACTGTTTTCTAATGCATCCCTCTGAGAAGATATCTTTTGAAGGCTCTTTGATCTGAGACACAAAGTATTATCAACATTACTTCACAACAAGAAGTACTATCACCCAGAAGACAAGAAAAAAAGCATGAAACTAAATCCTACATTTTTGAACCTGCCAAGTGTTATTAGAAACTTAGTTGGTCAGCTATTGAAGCTAAGTATCTGTTTCATTTTACAGGCATATAAAACTGAAACAGTCTTAATATTGGAAAATAGTTCAAAGAATTATATTAATTAGGTTTGGTATAGTTAAAAACCTTCAAAGGAGTATCTAGGCTTTGAGCCAGCTCTTGTATGATCAGCTGTGTGCATGTAAAATCTTCAGTGTGTGTGTGTGTGTGTATATATATATATATATATATATAGAGAGAGAGAGAGAGGCATGTGGTGTAATGGTTATTGTTGTAGGAAATGGCCTTGGCAATTTGAGTTTAAATCCTTGACGAGCCTGTTTGCATTTAACATAGTGCTAATACCCTTGGGAAAGGAATGCATCAAACTATTCTACCTCCAGCTATGGGTAAGTTATAGGGCAGAGTAGGTTCTTTAACCTTGGTTAGGCAACCAGTCTAAAAGGAAAACTCTGAATTCAAACCTGTTAAAAATCCACTTAAGAAACTGACCATGTATCACATCCTACTCATGCGAAGGGGTTGGTATATATGGTGTGTGTGTGTATATATATATATATATATACACACACATATACATAATACAATATCTGAATACAGAGTAATGAGAAATTCTACCATATTAACAAGATGTATTTTAGAAATTCAAATATATCCATAACTTTTTTCACAGGTAATAATTCATTAGACTGCACTACTAAATTTCTCTTTTTCTTTCTCTCATTATTTTCTATAATTTAATCTTCTCCCTTCCTATATTACTTCATATTCTTTCTTTTCAACTCTCTCTCTCTCTCTCTCTCTCTCTCTCTCTCTCTCTCTCTCTCTCTCTCTAACCCACAGACAAGCAGAATTGCTGTTCCATACATAAATAATCCCATCACTTATAGTGGCATTTTGTTAGTGACTATAAGAATTTACTATAATTAGACAGGCTTACTGGAGAGGAAAAAAAGAACTGAACAGACTGATACAGTGGTTAGAGAATAAGAATAGTAAATTCCCTCAGATTAAAATTGTTCTTTACAATTTTATCTTCAGTTTCGTAAAAAAAAATTTTTTTTAAACCCTGTTCCTAAACCTCATTATTTTTGTTGGTTCACCCCAGGTAAAATGCTTTCCAAAGCTCCTGGATAATGGCATCCTTACATACAATCATGTTTGATATAATTTGTCCTGACTACAGGCAAAAATAACATAGAATACTTAACATAGCTTAACACTTGTGCCCGGTCATGGTTAATGGAATGAGAACAATCTACTCCAATGGATTAAATAAAGTGTTTGGTTCAAAGTTCCATAAAGGCTCCCAAGTTCAACAAGAAATGCCTAAAGAAGGCAAGAGGGCACATTGGATAAAATGTTATCAATATAACAATAAAGATGAGGACAACTGTCTGAAAAATGTAAATAATACAAATCATATTTCTCTGAATTTTTTAAATGAGGCTTGATGATTTTTATTATTTGGACTATTGTCCCATCTTTATTGTTCGTAAAGTTTTGTGAAGGCTTCCAAGTTTGACAAGAAGGTCCTCTAGTTCAAGGAGGTGGTTCCTAAGTTTGAGAAGAAATACCTGAAGAAGGCTGGGGGGGGTACATCGACTGAAACGCTGTGTAGATAACAATAAAGATGAGGACAATAGTCTGAATAATCCACATACAAATCATGTTGGAGTAATGGCAAAAAAAAGTATTTCTCTTACTGAGGCGATAGATAATCCAAGGTTTATCAAATGATTTTAAGTGAAATATCTTATTGGTTTTCAACAATAACTGATTACTGACACCAGTCCAATGCTCTGACTACTCACCTATAAATTCTATAAAAACTTAGGAATTTTTCTCCATGGCTAAACATACTGGAAATTAGAATACAATACCAACTGACTCTAAATTTAATTACATGATTGTGAGAGAAAGAGAGAAAGTGGGTGAATGAGTAATTAACTTTTGAGGAAGGAAAGAATGAACTAATTGTTCTCAACTACTTGTACTTAGCAACTCTTTAGGCCATAAAAATTCATTTAGCCTACCACTTGCAAGCTAAAGTACCAGTTGCACCTGATTTGGTCAGTTAGTTTCAGATAATAAACAGGTGAAAAAAGTTCATTTTTTTTTTTTTAATATCAAATGGAATCTCTTAAAAGTCATTATTTATAAATTTGTACCAAACAACCTTCTGGCACAAGGCCATATTTCTAGAGTTATCAGTAAAGAAACCATAATTAGCATGACTGATAAATTAATGATCATAGAAACAAATTTAAAATTTAAACTGCAAAAATCGTAAAAATTAAAACCATTGTTTTTTTTAATTTAATATTTAATTTATACATGATATCTGGTATAATGGTTATCATCATAGGAAAGGTATAAATCCAATTATTCTCCCTCCAGCAATGGGTGAATAGTAGGGCACACTGAGCTCTTTAACCTTAGTTAGGCAACCAGTCTAGGAGAAGGAAAACTCAAATTCAAACCTGAATAAGTACAAAGCTATCTGTAAGTAATACCTATATTTTTCTGAATTAAAGTAACTTTTCTTCCTCTTATAAATGTTTATATTTTAGACTGTTTATAGCAAATAGGAACGCATCAACATTATGCCAATGCTACTGCTGCTGTTTCAATACGCAGTTTACAGTGTATTCCCCCCCCCATACCCACTTTATTTTACCCATATCTTATGAATGAAATAGATTCATGCTATTCTAAAGTATTTCAATGGAATTCCCTCCTGATTTTGAATTCAGAGTTGTCTTCCTAGCCTGGCTGACAACTAAGGCTAAAAAGCTTAGTCTGCCTTGCTATTTGACTCATGAATAGATAGGATGGATTCATATCTTTCTCAATGTCATTATTGTGAAATGAATACAAACTGTTCCAGTCAGAATCCAAACTCTGCATTCCAATTCTGCTTTTCATGTTTTTAACCATCAAGCTATCCACACTTCCTTTTTTTGCATCATCATGATTCATTAATAAAAGGTATTCTCCTGCCCCACCAGCTGGGGCTGTAGAATATGCCAACTGCCCTTCTGCAGAGGGGTAAGACCCCCCCCCCGCAAATGGTTGGAAACCTATGATGCCTGAGAACAGGATTTTGGTGACTGAGTGGTCTGAGACTTGGATACTAAGTGGTTCCATAATATCAACACTCCACTTTGGCTCTTCCTTGGGCTAAACAAGCAGTCAGCCCTAGCAACTATGATTGTTTCAGTCATATTCTTCAAAATGCTCTTATAGCAAACACCCATCCTTTTTATCATATAGGTGATAGGGGTATTTACATGTGTCTCACTTTCACACGATATGGCACATGGCTGTTTTATGTGGGCACCACCCACAAGCCGAGACTCATGGGTGGTAGGTAGAAAAATTACGTTGATCTCATCAGCATTCCCCCTCAAGAGGGCGCCTCAGGCACTGGGCAATAAACCCAGCCCTGCCCCTTTAAATCGAGGGGGTAGGTATTGCCTGGGGGGACGGCCCCCTGGGATCAACACTATTAACCAACTCAACCTGTCCAGTGGCCGAAACACACTAGGTAGAGTAGGAGGTGGCTGAGGGTCAATCACCAATATTTATTAATATACATGAAATTAAGGAAAATTATTTCTTAAACAAATAATGTGTATATATATATATATATATATATATATATATATATATATATATTTGTCATGTTTCAGTATATCATAGACTTAGCAGGCTGCCTCTGGCTGAGATAAAAACCCAACTGATTTTTCAGGAGTCAGGGTTCCTAACCACTGGGCCATCTTGTTATATATATAATGAAATAAGACTTAGCATTAAATAACCCACAAATGTTGATATGCTATTAAGCTAAACAACCAAACCTTTAGATATTTTCCACTAATTTTAGTTCTCTTATATTGTTATTACTCGTTTATTTTCTTTTTCTTTCTATTTTAATGCATTTTATGTAAAAACTTGCATGACTAATTTTGATAACAAATTAAAAAGCTTAGCTCATTCTGACACATGACCCTGGTAACAGGAAATGGTGAGGTTTAGAGCCACAAGTAATGGCTTGCAAGACCATTACTTCATAGAAAGCATTTTACTATTCCTATGATAATTTTACTCCATCATTAAGCTCCTCTCTTGACCATCAACCCACTCCTCTGAAGAATCAAGTAAATGTTAAGTGAGAAAAAGATATATAAACAATTTTGATGATTTAACTTTTACATACCAAACATTGTTATGACGACTAAATCTATTCTTCCAATTATTGATGTTAATACAATTTGGCTGATCCCTTCTTCAGCCTTCATTAGATATATATATATATATATATATATATATATATATATACACAAGTGTGGGCTGAAAAATTTATATAATGACATCATATCTGCTGTTGATGACATTTTTTTAATACCAATGGAAGAAATATGTGGACTGCAAAAGGGTCTACATATATTTACCAACTCCTTTGCACGAGCTGGATGTGACACAATTCCAATTTCTAAAGCAGAGTTCAACAGTTTTGAATTCAGTTTTCTTTCTCCTAGACTAGTCGCCTTACCAATGGTGTAAAGAGCCCATTCTGCCCTAATATTTACCTATAGCTGGAGGGAGAATAGTTGGATGCATATCTTTGTCAAGGATATTAGCACTATATGAAATGCAAACGGGCTCATCCAGGATTTGAACTCGTATTGCTGTGCCCATTTCCTATGAAAAATAACCATTACTCCAGATACCTTTATGCTGCAATGAAGACTAAGTTGAAAAATAAATCCCACTTGGTCACTTTCTGTTATGGTAATTTACCATGCATGCATGAACTCTTCCAACTATAAATAGCAGGAGGTTCTGCACTTAAGCAAGAGTTAGTATTTCAGCAGACCGCTGATAAGACAGCCTCTCATGTACCGACTCATTGGTATATGTTTATATTACTGTTCTTTGTTAATATATTTGTTTAACTAATTTCCTGTCTTGTGTCTTTATTCTGACCCCTAACCAAGCCACAACACTTTTTATTAGATTATCTTTGTGAAGCTAGGAACTTTACAGCTGATCATTGTAATGTAAGAAACTGGTTTTACTTTTTTCTTTGGGGGTGAGGGCTTTGCTTCTGAAAAATGGTTCAGCTAAAATGTGTTATCAAGAAAGCAAAGAATAAGTTCAATGATTTTTTTGTTTCATGATTTGGTTTTCATTTTAACAAAGAATAATTTTATAGATTATGTCATCAGAATTATTACCTCTATCCCATAATAGTTGTTACATTTGCATATAAGTTTCAAATACTAAATGTAACATCAATTATGAGACGGAGGTAATGGCAATTTACATTTTGCAACAATAAATTGTTGCAAATGTGGTTTGATTTAAAGCTTGTGGAATTCTTTTGAGGCCATGAGCAATTTCATTTAACAATTATGATAAAACAAAATGGGGGACCTTTTCATAGTAATGATTAGCAAACTAGTTCACTTGACTAATATGCTAGTGTCGTTAGTGACTTTGATATTTGCTGGATTCTCCATGATTGTTATTTGTGCTAGAGAAACTTTTAGGTTAAATAATTGTGATCTTCATTTAAGAGGTCCTTTTTGAGGAATTGAGATAGTTGAGTATTTCCTACCATTTGTTTTGTTTTCACATGGTTTACATGATATCAATTATTTCTATCTAATACAAATAATTTGCATACAGATCTATTTGACCCATAGATAGGACCCTAACATATACTACCAGTCTGGGTCAGAGTGGATCTGGGAATAATAGCATTGAAGTGGTACTCCACACACACACACAAATCTCCAGAACTGGAGCCTCACCATCAGATGCAGTTTAATGTGATACCTGAGACACATCTTTCTTTGGTGGGTGAGGGGTCTTACCCCTCTGCTGGGAATACAGTCAGCATATTCTATACCCCACTGAAAAATGAGAATTATTCTGTGTGAATAAACAGTAGGAAGCCATGTTGCTGCATCAAAATTATGATTTTTGAATAATTTTCAAGACAAGCATACTCTCCCTACCCAGAATATTAGTGCAATGCAATCTTTCTCTTTACATTTATTGCCTTTGTTTTTATTTGCTCTTGTGCCATACTGTAGTGAGAAAAATTAGTTACGTGGTAGCTTAAAGCGAGCATGAACATGTCTGGCATGTAAAATGAGGATATCAGGGGGAAGTGTAGGGACGGCTACAGAGATTGAACTCGCAACCTCCTGGTCATGAGTTGTGGATCAGAGTTAGACTACCTTGGTGTGTATGCAAATTTTTACATTGTGATGACAGCGCTGGGCACAATTGGCCCGGATGTGGGATCTTGGTCAGGGCAGTTAATAATTATTTAAGGCCTGCTTTCCCACACCGAGGAAGTTGTGTTTTGATCTTGCTAACGAGAACACAGATGTGCAATAAACAAGAGGCAAGTGAGCTTTCGTGGAGGACTGTTGTAAAATTGTTGCAGGCGGAAGGACTTGGTCAGGGTACTTTGGCAGTTGGGAGAACATCTTTTTCAGAGGAGAGATCCTGCTATCCAACCTGACAAATTTCTGTTCTCATTATACATACAAAGTTACATATAGTAAATATCAATAAAAACTCTTTTTAACACTTGTTATATATCCCTTTACATTAGTTATATAAATGTTGAGAGGAGAGTTGAGTTAATGTTCTTATGTGGATCTTTCGGTGGCAGCCATCTTCTTTTGGACTGTTTCCTTCCTTCCTTCTGCTGGGCTGGGTTGTCTGTACTCATTTGCTTGTTTGTAATAAATAAGTAAGACTATTATTTTACAAGACATCTTTATTAGTCCAAAAAGGGGTTTTATAACTGTGCAATGAGAAGCTGGCATCTTGGGAAAGACCATATCATGTCTAGTCCCTTTGACAAATGGCCAAAATCTAACTAACAACTCTTAGTCAGTTCCTGCTCACACTTTTCCTTCAGCCAATCAGAAATTGGTGCCCAAGTCAGCAAAAGGTGAACTGCTGTCAATAACTATTTTCAATGGTTAATGGTAACTTTCCATTTACCATACCGTTATTTGAATCTTACTACACTTAGTCATAATTTGTAGGTGACATGAATCATATAACACACTGATTTAATGCTTTCACTGCTCCCTTGGATATTTTAACTTGCATAATGCCATCTGTTTCTTGTTACTTATTATTACATAGCAAATTCTAATAATATGTATATATTTATACAAAGTATCTTCTTTCTATTGACTCTAGTACTAGAGTACCTACTAAATAAGAATGCTAGAAAAGCTATGTCATTATTAAAATAAAATATAAGATCAACATTTTAAGAAAATGCAATGAGTCATTTACCTATTTACATAAAATAAACTGGAAATGTATCTATTTACTGAGTACTGGCCATCACCAACTCAGCATATGAGTAGCATAGGGATCTGTGCAGTAAAGTGAGAAGCTGATGGTAGATGTGGTCTAGCACTAGTGAAAAGAGGATAGACTCCCTCGCTGTCTAGCTGATGCCGACTTTGGCCACCCTGATGATTTTACTTACTTTACTTATACAAGTATAGAAATCACAAAACAAAATGTTTGTGTTTTTAATTAATACTTATTAATGTTTGAATGTTCCAGATATCAAAAGGTGATTGATTCCAAATTCTGGGTGATATATGTATTTACCAACCCCCCACACACAAGCAGGATGCAACACAGACAATTAACCGATTTGAATTCATAATTTTCCTTCTCTGAGAGTTGGTTACCTAACCAAGATTAAAGAGCCCAGTTACCCTCCTATTTACCCATAGCTGGAGGGAGAATGATTATTCATACTTTTCCCAAGGGTATTAGTACTATGTGAAATGCAAATAGCCTTGTCCTGAATTTGAACTCGTGTCATCATGCCTATTTCCTTCAGTGATAACCATTACACCACATACCTCCTGTGTGATATACTTTTGAAACTCCAGTGTTATGTTCATAAAAACAAGTTCAAGAATCAGACTGCCTCAACTTTGTATATTAATAATAGCACAGAGTTAATAGGGACACATATCCTGTAAGTATTTAAATATTGTAATTAAAACTTTAAGTACTATTCTTCCTTCTAAACCAGTTGCTTATGCACTTTATTTTGGTAAATAAAACTAAGTGTAATAAACTATAACGAATGATATTAATATGCTTCCTTAGCACTATTTTTTTTCTTCCTCCATGTGCATCCGTTCCATGAAAATGCACATTCCACAGAACGGATGCACATCTACATCTGTGGCAATCTGCAAAATGCCAAAAGACACATATGCATCGTGTATCAATTAATGACTTGGCCTACTAGCAGCCATTTTGTAACTTCCAAGCTTTTAGTCTTGTTATTAATCATTTAATTCAGAAAATAAATTTATCACTGAATTTCCCTAGAGGATCTACATTCCTTTTTAGTATTACAATCGACCAAATGATTCATTCATTTGCAAATGGGATCCTTAGTAATCAATTTGCTTTTACTCAACAATTACATTATTTATTAATGGCTGATGACAATAACTTGTTAATGTTTTCACAACATTAGAATGTTTCATCAAATTGTGCCAGCAGCATGGATATCTATGACTCTCTCCCTCTCTCTCTCATAATCCCTGGCAGGTCCTCTATTCAGCATTCAGAATCTGCACAGACCGGATTGATGTAGGGTTTTGCTGGATGACCTACATTGGTATGTCCACAGGAAAATGTCACTTATGAATTCACCCTTGCTTCTCCACAAGTGTCCAACATGTCTTGTCCCTCTAATTCTGATGGTTTGTATGATAGGAGGTAAATGACTATATGGCTGCTTTCTTGTGGGGTGCTACTTCCAAGATTTTTTCCAAGATAGCATACAGCATCCTTGTGTAGTTCCCATCTAGCTTTTTCTTTAAGTACTTTGTTAGAGTCCAAGTGGTGAAGTCATACAGTAGCACTGATACGGCTACCTTCTTTGGCTTTATCTTCTCAGTGAGATCAGATAATCTGTCTATAGTAGTTCATGCCTTTTCTATGTATACATTGACATCACTTTCTCTAGATGAGATATTACTACCTAGGTATGTGAACTGGTCTAAAAAATTGGCTTTAAATTTAAGATATAATCACACACAAAACATTTGATTAGCAGGTTAATCTTACTGATCATTGCAAGTGAGCTTGCTCTTCACTGGGTACTCTTTTATTGTAGCCCTGTAATTAACTAGAGTTAGCTTATTAAATGTTAACAGCATTTGTCATTGATTAGTCATAGATAATGTTTAATGTTCCCTAGATGCTCCATAAATGAATATCTGTTTTAATAATGAGGTTTTGTAAATATTGATATCTGAATGTGTCTCATAATCTATTAGGTTGGTGGGATGCCATTGTATTTCTCAGGACAATGGTTATTCTGCCTTCTCATTTGTGCAAAGGAATTGGATTGTAGTTTAACCAAACAGTGGCAAAAGAATGTAAAACAATGAAATGAAAATAATAGAAATAAAACTCAAGACAGTAAATATAATGTAAGTAAAAGTAAATAAAGTCGGTATCAGCCAGACAGCGAGGGAGTCTATCCCCTTTTCACTAGTGCTACCATCAGCTCATTACTGTACTGCACAGATCCCTGTGCTATTCATATGCTGAGTTGGCGAGGGCTAGTATCGAACCAGGAGTCTTGTGGTTCCTATTCAGACACTCTAACGACTGAGCTAAAGTATTATTGAACAAATACATACATTTAAGAAAGAAAAGTAAAAAGTAAAAAAGAGTTCAATATTCTTCATCGGCCTCAAGGTAAAAAATGATTAAGGGAATGTCTCTTTCAAGAGTCATCTGTATCATCCAATGAAATTCAGGAAACTGAAGAAGACAAGAAAAGGGCACTAACAGATGACTTGGTTGGTGAATTATTGTCCAAGAAGTGTCTTCTGATAAGTGGGTTTTGACTTGTCAGTCAGCAGAGCTCCTCACATTTTTCAAAAGAGTATTGATATAAAGTAAGTGCAAATCATTACAGAGTATCAACTCAGTTCAGCAATTCTATCCACTACATAGTTAACCATTAGTCCACCCATGCATCTACAATGTTGATATATGGGCATCCCATTGTGGTGTAATGGATAGAATGCAAGTCTCATAAATGCATTACTACTGTATAGCAAGTTCAATCTTTCCTGGATACCCCATACTTGCAACCTTATGTCCCATCTTACCCATGGTGAATGGGTTGGGTAATTATATACAATGTTAATAAACCATAAAAAAAAAAAAAACATTTTTTTTTTTAAATTTACATCAGTGTTTTTATTTCTGCAATGGTTAACTTGCAGTCTTGTAACCATTGCTAGAAAGTTTCATCACCAAGTGTTCCACTATTAAGGCCTTATACCAGACTAAATTAAACTTGAGAAATATCTATGACTAAAGATACCTGTCATTGAACTAGGATTAATAGGTTAGTCTTGCAAGCTGTTGCTAATCAAAACAAATGTTCATTGAGTGGCCCATTGTTATGGCTTTGTATTTACTAAGGTTAGTAAAAAAAAAACATTAAAAAATTCTACAATGACCCCATTAACTACTTTACATCTTCAAAACAGCTGAAGGTGCCTATTTGTTAATAATAATAATCCTTATTATTATTGAATTTAACAAGTATTTTCTTTCATTCTTAATTTTTAGTTTTTATTACAATTCTCTCGGGTCATCAAGCAAGGAACAACATGGATTGGAAATAATAAAAGATAAACTCTTGCTATTCTAAATAAACAAAAGTTGGTATAAAAAAGAAATGCCCTGTTGGCAGGGTTTAGAATATGCTGACTGACCCCCCCCCCCCAAAAAAAAAAATAATAATGGGACTACACTGCATCTGATGGTGAAGCTCTAGTTCTGAAGGTCTGTGGAGCATCCCTTCATTACTCCCAGGTTCCAAGGTTCACTTTGACCCAAAGTGGTAGTACCTTTTTGTAAACAAAGGACATACATTACTTACAGTATATGCGGTTGCTTCAGTGGTGACCCAATTAAGTATTGAACAGGCTCAACATACCTGTTCAGGTGTCATCTATGAGTCAAACAGATTTGTTTTAAAATTATTTGTGCAACAAAGGACTGCATGCAAAAAAAGAAAAGAAAAAAGAATAACTTGATAAACAACTACACAAAAATTGTAAATATGTACAATGAATGTGATTCCCTAACCCCTAGACAGTGGGTACCATAAACTATCTGAAGCCTGAGTGCCAGATCAAATAAAGCCGAGTAGATTTTATGAAATATTCAATAGATTATCATATTTGCAATAAAGGTGATTCTTGTTCTGTTAATAAATGTTAGGATATTACAAAGTTATGGTTTCAAGTCCATAGTTCAATTTCCTCTTTTGTATATCCTCTTTTCATCTAGTACAGTGGTTCTCGACCAGGGGATAAATGGGGGGGGGCAGGAACCATAGATTGGTATATTCAAACTGGTTCCAGGCCTACATGAAATACAGTATATATCAGTCTATGCTACCTTATAGGTAACACTGGGTGTTCTCTCCATGTGTTTCTAGTAATATTTTGTTGGCTTAACACTCACATTGGTGATTGTGTTTCTCTAGTATTTCCCATATTTATGCATTTATATATTAATTGGAATGCACCTTTTTGAGGCACACAATTTTGGAAAGAGTGGGGAATGATATTCTGACATGTGGTTCTAAAAGATTTTTGGTCCATTCAGGGCCAAAAAACTTTGAGAACCTCTGTTCTAGTAATATGTCTATATATCTATGCCATTTCTTCAAATGCAAATTACATACAACCACTGTCCAATATCATGATAAAAAAGCTATTGTAATTCATGAACTGAATGTTTTAAATAATGGAAAGAGCTTTTAACTCTTTTAGTACCTAATTTCCTCACGGCTGTACTAAATTTTTTTGATATTTTTCATTTGTATGATGGGATATTTCAAAGTTCACTATTTATTCACCTCTGAACTCATTCTATTCAAATAAAGTCCTATTATTATTGTAATCTGAGTCCTTCAAGTGACAGGTGTGAGAGCTGCTGCCAGCAACTTATGGTAGGATAATAGTGGTAGGAGAGCTGAGTCCTTTGTTTTTATGAAACTTCTTTATTTTATTTATTCATTTTTCTTTTTTTATTATTGTTGAGATTATTTGTTAGGATATTCACAATTAATCTCTCTCTCTCTCTCTCTCTCTCTCTCTCTCTCTCTCTCTCTCTCTCTCTCTCTCATTTATTCTGTCACCAAATTTCTCCTCCTCTCACTTGTTCTATTTTTTTTCTCATTAAATGAAACTGAACCAACTTCCTGTGGACAAAGAAACATTGATCAATTATGGATTATCTCCCTTTTCCTCTTTTACTATTAATGATTTAATTGGATCAGGTCAGTTAATTGCAGCTCAGTTATAGTTCATATTGATCTTTATTTTCATATGAGACACAACTGCAAATGGCTTTACTTCCTTTTATCTGTCCTCTGAATCCCAGGGAAAAAAACAACTATTGTCTGAGATGAAAGTCAATAATCCGGGCTTGTATTTTAGAGTGGCTTTTTTTGGTGGGGAGGAGGAAAAGAAAATGAATAAGAATTGAAGACTATTTGAATTGAGAATGGATGTTATGGATGGTTTGATACAAGTCATTGGTAATGACTGCTTTTATGTTTGTATACATATATTTATGGACTTCTTCTTGCTTCCCCCACCCCAAAGTTTTACTAATAGAATTATTGGATTTATTCAAGAACAGGGGAGTGACAGCTAGCACCTGTACAGATCTGTCATATATCTGACAAAAGACCTGGCAAAAAAGTTATATCCCTGCCATAAAACCTAGCAAAACAAAAACAAATGAAATCATGTGGAAAGAGCTGCAGTAAGTCAGTGGAGTGGTCTATTGTCAGTTTCAGCCAGACAGCAAGGGAATCAATCCTTTTTTCACTAGCACTAGACAAGAGAGATTGTTTTTACATCTGGGGTGGAGCACCACACCTACCATCAGATTCCCACTTTACTGCACAGATTCAAGCTACTCATGTGATTTGGTGATGGTTGTTATCAAACCCAGAACCTTGTGGTTTCTAGATGAATGCTCTACTGACTGAGCTAAACCTAATAGACCTGAATAAGTAACAGATGTAAGAAAAGACTGTCTTCAATTTCCCATAGAAAACACTAAAAGTTACTACCCCACCACCATAACTGTATAACTATATCCCAGAAACTAGTTTTGTGAAATTTCAATGAACAGAGATTTCAATCTCTTCTAATTAGTCTTTCTATTCAAATGCACATTTTAAGGAGTGACATACCTCTACAGTTGACTCTGCGTTCTATTCAGAAACTTATGACCAAATGTGAACAAAATGATATCACCCATTTGCTGGGACATAACTTTGAATACTTTCTACACAATTACATATGAATCTCATCAGAGCTTGCAATGTAACACTACGCTCTCATTAGGAATGGAGTGATGACATGTTTACAAAAATAATTTGTGGTATACTTATCTCTATTTTTGTTATTTTTGGAGAAGCTGGAATCTGGTTGTTGGATCTGATGTTGAGTTGATTTTAGCATTCTTTGATGTTTTGAGTCTGGAACCAACTTGGGATGCTGGAGGATATCTTACCTTGTGCATTTATAGTTTTTAATAAGAGAACATGACTTTTTTTTCTCATGAGATATTCTTATTTTACATCAATCAACTCTGTGCAGATACTGAATACCATGCAGAAGACCTGCCAAGAGATATAACGAATAGGGATGGGTGGTGAGTCATGGGAATCAGTGCTGTCAGCATGACCTGATGATGATAGATAAGAGAATTTTTTTGTTTTTTTTCTTCTATGAATATCATTTTTTTTCATTCTATAATATGCATATTAAATCTCACACCAACACTACAATTGAAAATATTTAAAATCCTGACCAAATGCCAAGCATAGCTTTTTTTTTTTTTTTTTTTTTTTTTTTTTTTTGCAATATATGGAATATGAGGGCAGGTAAAAAAAAATGAGTGAAAATCAATGAAAATTTTCAAAAAGGGTGTTGACAGGAAAGGAAGGGTGAGAGATTTTGACAATCTCTTTTATAACTTAATTACCTATTATTATTTCCAGTAACAACTGTTCCATTTTATGACTTTATCATTCAGTAATTCACTTTGTGATTTTTCTACTGCTAAGCTTGCCGGTCCATTATTCATGGAGTGCGGATGGAAATAAGGTTGGAGAGGATCCCCACTGCTTTCTACCTACCCCCCCTGCTGCTCGTTTTGTCAGAGCCCACCACCTCCACACACCCCCACCGTTTCTGGTGTTGGACCACAGTTTGTGATGGCAATACTCAGAAGAGAAAATGTCAGTTTGAGTTCCCACATTTGTTGAATGGATTCACACAGGCAGACATAATCCAAATTTTATGTACAACTATCTCTCTCTCTCTCTCTCTCTCTCTCTCTCTCTCTAATATATAATATATTAGCATAGTACTCATGGAAAATAGTATTATTTATGTATGGATTAACACTTCTGTGTAGGGTCAGTGTAGTATCTGTGAACTTTGACTGATGTAGTATTTGAAAGTTAATTTTGTCATGCTGTTCAAGCAGCAGTGAGCTGGCATAGGGAATTTGAATCTGAGTAGAATTCACTAGCTAATCTTTATGTTTGATTCAGTATGACATAAGTTACAGATATAGAAACAAAGAAACATCCAGAAAATAACTGTTTCTTATATATGTCTATTAGCTCAGTCAGTAGAGCGTCCACCTAGAAATGATAAGGTTCCAGGTTCGATACCAGCCCACACCAACTTGGTGCACGAATAGCACAGATCTGTGCGGTAAAGTGAGGAGCTGATAGTAGGTGCGGCACTCCACCTAAGACGCAAAAACAATCTCCTAGGTCTAGCATTAAAGAAAAGTGGATAGACTCCCTTGCAGTCTGGCTGATACTGACATTAGACCACCCTGACGACTTTAGTTTTAGACTTTGTAAACTGCTTCAAGCTGGGATAGAAAATCAACCAATTTTTCTTTAATCAGACACTCTAACCAGGCTATCAGCACACACTAGTGGAAGAGAATTTTTACTTATAAATACATATATATATATATGCATGCACACATTTTATATATATATATATATATATATAAACTTGATTTTAAAATCACATAGGCAAGAAACTGTTAGTAACCAAGTGCCAATGATTTCATGTCCACACTACTCTAACTTAATTATCTATAACGAATATATGTTAGAACAAGTGTATTTCTATTTGAATTGGACTAGCAAATATAACCAATCTTATATATACAAACCAATTTTTTAACTTTCAGGATTCCTATTGTAATAGTGGCCCACAGTGATATTGATGTTTCTATTCCTGAAAGAGTGGCAGATTCTAATTAGTATTTCATAGTTATTACCATTTATATTGAGAATTCGGCTGATTAAAAAAAATGGTGTTCAACTCAAATGCAGACCCTACAAAATTACTTTGCCAATTGTTCTTCTTCAATGAGTCGGCAAAACCCAATAAGTTTTTAAATGAGACAAATTATGGTTCCTTTATTTTACACCACTTGACCAATTAAAGGTTTATATTAATGTATCATGCACTTATTATAAATAAGTTCTGTTAATGCGATACTGGAAATATACTGAATACAAATTGAATAAGAAATTGGTTTATTCTCTTAAGTTGCTCTCATTGAATTTTCAATATGATGTACTGTTTTTGCTTGATTGTTATATATATGTGTGTGTGTGTGTGTGTGTGTGTGTGTGTGTACATATTTTTATGTTTTAATTTTTTATTTATTTGTTTTTTGAGGAAGTCAGTTGAACAGGAAGATAATATATACGTAGTATCTTTTTATTAGGCTTAAAATTTTTAACTTTATACTTGCTATCTGACATAAATTTTGTGAATATGAAGATCTTTTTCTGTTTGTATAACTTATTCTTTCAGTGAATCCCATTATTTTTGTAAAATCCGTCTGATGAGACTAGGCTCTTAAGAATTTTTTAAAATTTGAAAAATTTTTTTTAAAAGTCTTTTGAGTTTCTGGTTGAAATAAATTATTATAGGATGATGGTTTGTTAAGTTTTTTTCTTTCTTTGAAAGTTATATATATATATATATATATATTAATCATTAACATAATCCTGTTTCACTGCTCATCAGTGTGACTAGACAAGGCAGGCTGCTTCATGCTAGGTTCAAAACCCGTCCGAATTGTCATCAGTCAGACATCTTACCACCGCGCCATTTACACACCCACTTTTTAGAAATGGAATTTTATTGTTATAAACATACTAGGCCACGAGGGAGTGCTCTGTCTGTGTTAAGGAGAACTATGAAGTTTTTCCTTACTTAGCAGTAAGAAAAATTCTTTCTAGAGAGCTCAACCCACCAGGAGTGGAAAGTATAATGTGTCAAGTTCTTATTTCTTTACAATGTGTGGTTTTATTGTGGTCCTGTGCTAGAGTAGACAATGTTTATTAAACAAATTTTTTAAAAAACAAGCATTTGGGACATATTCTCATGGAACGGCAATGTTTTGTTTTTTTTTTTTTAATTTTAAGAAAACCTTCACCTTTCTCTCCCCCACCCCTTGATGTTCCTATGAGTGATTCTCAGAATTCCAGATTGCTTTCCTCCTCATATGAACTCAAGTTTCCTCAATTTCCACACCTCCACCATCATTCTATATTATCAAGTAATTCTTTTACCCATATACTTATGACTTCTACATGTGACTGAAATTCCTTACCAATTCCTCTTTGGGTTACAAGTATTTCCTTTTAGAGTCAAACTTCTTAGAAAGCAAATGTCTTTTATTTGAGAATGACTCTTATATACTGTCAGTATCAGTGTGACGTCAGATTAGGAAAATATCTTGTCAGTCACTTCTCTTTAACTGATTTAAAGTTGTCTTATTTTTCAATTTTTTTATTTTTTTTTTTTTTCAATTTGTTTGACAAAAATTATTACCCTTAAAACCATAATGTATAATGGACCATTTTAAGTTACTTAAAGAGATCTTATAAAAATGTTCTTAATCCTGAAGTGAGTGACCAGATATTTATACTACATAATGGTTTCACTGTTTTGTAAATCCAACTCCTATAAGGCTCACTTGTCCTTTCCCATAGTCAAAGAGTACAGCGACTTTCCACTTTTAATTGTGGAACAAACGCATTACCTCATTCAATAACAATTATGATTTTTGCTAAACGTTTTTGTCGAGGATAAAAATTTGCAAATGCTAATTTGGAAAATGACTACTGGCAATTTACTGAACAGTAAAGTTGATTCCCTTCATGTTCGGACAAAGAATTGATGAAATGTGAGTTGAAATTGAAACTTGGATAATTGACTGAACTATATAACAACCAGTGCATGATACACTAATATAAACCTATAATTGCTCAAGTAGTGTGAAGTGACAATTGTTTGTCTCATTTAGAAATTCATTAGGTTTTCTGGCATATATTAAGGGAAAAACAACTGGGATCTACGGAGATGATTTTTTTATATGCTGTAGAATAATAAATACTAGCAGGACCTGTGGATATACTACAGTAGGATAATTTAAATATTACAATGTTTGATATGTTTACTTAAGAGCTATTGCTAAATAGTTCAATATGTAAAAAGTATAATAATCTTTATTTAACTCTCTCACTCTTTCTTAAAAGAGGGGGTTGTAAAATATTTACATTGATTTGCTGATAAAAATCTGTGGGAAAGCATTTAAAATATCTACATTAATTTGCCGAGAAAAAAGTGACAAAATACAACTCTGAAAAATTGGGCTGGAAATTTGCTTGCTCATTAAACATTGCTTAAATTAAGACAAGGGGCCAGGACAACATAAGATCAAAATTACCAAAAATATACTGCGTAATTCACAATTTAAATATTACAAATAAAGTAACTTTTTTTTTTTCAATTCATTTTAATGTTACATTGGGCATTCAAGTAATGCAAAACCCTTTGGAATGTTTTTTTTTTTTTTGAATTGGGTGAAATAAAATGGGGAAAAAATAAGAAATCTGCAATTAAACAACACCAGATAATTTGGATTTATATTTTTGCATTGCATCTTGAACAATTTGGACAGTCTCATTTTTAACAAGAGGGTGTTGCAGGATGATAACGGATGGAAGATTTAGGAACAAGCATATGGATTTATAGATTGACTAAAAATTTTCTTGAAGATGGCTGAATTGATTCTAGAAAAATTTACATTTTCTCTCTTTATTTCTTTCTTTGTTTGTTTTTTCTTTTTTTAGGAATTAATTTCTAATTTAAAACTAAAATCTAAATCAACTAAAAAAAATTTTGTATCCATAAAGATCTACTTAAGTAATCTTACTTGGAAAAAAAGTAAATGAGACTAAGTGTTCAAACAATTTCTGAATGATAAAATTGGAAATACAATCAACTTTTAATCACTGTAAATAATTTCAAAACGACAAGAGTAAAATTTGATTTTTCTATAAAAACAAATTTCATGTTGATATTTTTTCAGTACAGCATTTAATTTTCAGATGTTCAAATCGAAGGATTTAATCTTGTATAATCCTAGAACTATTTCTGTTTTAATGATTTCAGTTTTATATTAATAAAATGTGAAATTCATAATTAATATACACAAGCATTAAATCCCACTACTTGCCATGTTTTTTTTCCTTCCTTTCTTATTGTATGTAAAACAATATTGAGCATTAAATCTTTAACTAACAAGCACTGAATTTTTTTATTATAAAACAATAAACACATAAATTCATTGGAACACAAAACTGGAGATTTTGGTGCTGATCTTTGCTTCAATTTGTTACAGACAATTGAATCTTCTCAGCTATCATATAATAAATTATTAGAGCATGAACAATAAAAATCTATTTTGATAATACTCATAATACTTGTATAAAAGCTGTCTTCAATACATATCATGACTCTATATTGAGTCATATACTATTTAAAGAATCTTATACAGTGATTTTTTTCTATAAATAAAGAAGGATAAGTACTCTTTAGCATTTGATAGTTATGTCTCTTGAAAAATCCTAATGCGCTGAGTGAGTGCAAATGGCTACATTATACTATTATTAAGTTGGATTGTTCACCTCTCAGCATTAAGAATACAATACATACAATTGTCAAAAAAAAAAATGGAAAGTTAATGACTCTTCTCAAAAGTTGTAGACTCTCCATTTACACTTTGATTTGGTAATTTGTCACTTATGAAAATGTCTGTTTTAATTTCAGTTTCATAGCTGCATTATGTGAATAAATAATATCTGCATAAATAATAATGATCTTCATTCTGTCAGTCTAATTACATATCTACTACATAAGTAAAATCAGGTGGATTCAATAATCATGATGGCTTGGCTTTGTGAACAGATTAATGGGGGTGGTCAACATTGACTGCAGACATGTTCGTGACTGATAAGGCCAATGTGAGAGAGGCACAGTCTGCATCTGAAGGTCAGATCAAGGTTTGATGGCATTGTATTATGGTTCTTCCTCTTGTGCCTTTTGTCTTTGACGGTTACTCTACAGGTGTTTTTTTTTAAACACCTGTAGAGCAACAGGAGACAACATGGTTAGTGTTGAGACATTAGGTGTCATGGTTCTCAGCTAGGGTGAACCATCGGCAATGGTTAATGTGACAGGCCCCAAGGAATTTTTTCAAGCAGTTTAATTTGGTTTGATGATAATAATAATAATAGATTTCAACGCATTTACTTTCACTTCGAATAATAGACTTCAATCAGTTTACTTTGAGGGCCAGTGTGTATATATATATATATATATATATATATATATATATATATACCTTTCCACTTAGACCATTTTTATATATAGTTGGGTCCTGACATATCCTAATAATCCTGGCCAAAATGGACCTGGGAGTACTAGTGACTAAGAGGTAACTCCTTATTTTTCAAAAGCCCAAAACTTTCAACTGACTTGATAATAAAATGGAAACAAACAAGTAATCAAACTTTTGATTCTCCAATCATTCAACCTTCTTGTGAAGATGCTGAGAGAAAGTTCTATCCATTTACTAGATGTGAAGTTGAAAAGCAAGATCAACAACCAGAAAACTAAAAACATTTTACAATGAGTTAGTCACACACTCGTGAGAGACTGGATAAATTACGCCCCAAAAAGACAATGACTGAAAAATGGATTGGCTAAAACATTGATTGAAACTAAACACAAACGTTTAATTGTCTAATGAAAATTTTGAATTGTCTGAAAATATTTAGATTATTTTCTAATAAGTATACTCTGCATTTTTGTCATTCTAATTAATTGTCTCTTCTAATTAATGTTGCAAAAGTTCTGATTAAAGAGATTATTCAAAACTCCCTGAAATTATTGGTCTGAATTTTCAGACTGTTGTCCTCATCTTTATTGTGATATATAAAAACACAATATTTCATCCATTTTTGATATTATTTTGATATTATTCAAATAATATCAAATGATTATGGACCTGATACATTGCAACAATGGAGATAGATAGAAATTCTGAAATGCCTTGTTTGCTCTACAATATACTCAGACAGACAAGGTACACCTGAAGAAGACCAGAGAATACAACAGCTGAAATGTTGTGTTTTTATATATTATGATAAAGATAAGGACAACAGTACAAAAAATCAAAATAATACTCCTTGAAGTTGTAACATTACACCTGAGGAAGTTTATAGCACACACCTGCCAAAAACATTTACTGAGGTTATTTTTATTAGAATTGTTTAAAGCTATTAAGATAAATCAAGAATTATAGTTGGAAGTGCAATGGTTAGTCATAGCAAATGGACTCATCAACCCAAGTTCAAATCCTAGATAAGGCTGTTTGCATCTCACATAATACTAATAACCTTGGGAAAGGTATGCATCCAATTACTCTCCCTCCAGCTATGGGTAAATAGTAGAGAAGACTGGGCTCATTAAACTTGGCTAGGTAACTAGTCTAAGAGAAGGAAAACTCTGAATTCAAACCTATTAAACTCTGCTTATTAAATTGATCTTGTGTCACATCCTGTTGGGGGAGTTGGTTTTTAAAAAAATGAATCCAGAAGATTTTCAATTTTTAGTTGAGTGTATATTTAAGTTTGTAATTTTTTACAGCATTTTCTGAAAATCCTATCACTTCTGAGAAGTGTTCATGTTCTCCTTTTATTTTAAAACATTATACTCAGCACATTAATGACTGTCCATTTCTAGGCCTTTTATTTCAAGGCCAAATTACAACACTTGAAATGCTTAAACTAGTTTTTGGCACTCCAGACAGTTTCATTTCTTTCCATATCCTAAATTTTGATTATAGAGGTTTTGGAGTCAGGTTTGAATAATTTCATAATACTGCCGGAATCTCAACAGATACTGCTTTTATAACATTGGAACCAAAAGATACAGCTGAATAGTATTGATTATGAGATATATATATATATATATATATTTCGAAACTGTAGCCATGTCAGTGCTACTGTATGGCTACACCATTTGGACTCTTAAAGAAGCTAGATGGTATCTACACAAGGATGGAGCATGTTGTCTTCAAGATATCTGAGAACCATGATACCTAGTTTATAGTGAGTAGTGATGTTGACATTATAACGTTTTGGTCTGTTAGACCTTCTTCAGTATGCTGGATTGAGTACTTGTCTTCCCATATATATATATATATATATATATGTCATTCACATACAATCCTGTTTCGGTGTTTCATGGCTCATCAGTATGACTAGACATTGTTTATATATATATATATACATATATATATAATGTTAAGTAAAATAGTTTTTTAGATGGGTACATAAGATTGTTTTAAAGATTAAAGATGGGTACATAAGATTGAATTTTAGATTAAAGATGTCTAAAAAATAAAAGAATTGAATGCAAATATTTTTATACAGCCAATGTTTATTATTATTTACCAGATCTCCAGTGCTACTTGTAAAAATGTTTAATATGGAATTTAGTGCATGAACAATAATGTGAATATTTGTCCTCCATGCGCTTGTACACGTGTGTCACAGTTGATATTTATATCCATACAACATTGTTTTTACAAGTGCCTAACAGAAGATGTTTTGTGGGAAAACTTAAAAGATGTTCGTATAGACATTAATGTGCATGTTTTGAGTGTGAAAAATTGTATCGTACTGTGAAAAGACAGCCGTATATATTGCTTATGTGAGTAAGCCTATTTGACGGCATTTATGTGTATGTTTGCATATGTAATGTATACTTATTTAGCATTTAAATCAGTGTCTGTATATAGGTGGACTGACGTCTTTATGCAAATAAAGCCTATCGACATATACAGTTTTCCTGTGTTTTGTGCTATAGTCTGATGGAAATGGGCTTGACATAAATGTGGTTTACACCCAAAGAAAAAAAAAAGGCATACAGAAAAATAAGTATCTAACAAAATAAAAGCTGACAAAGCAACTATAAACATTTCTATTTATTGCATCATACATTTATATAATTATAATATTCCAAGAAAACTTTTGGAAGATAAAAATTTAAGCAGTTTAATTGGAAACAATTGAATAGTTTGAATATTAATAAATGGTTGAGGAGGAATCAACAATTTTTTTTAATATAACAATGCTTTAAATTCTAAACAAAAATTATTACAAGTTAAAGGTTACAAATTTTTGTATAACTGTGTACACACATAGATGCTTTTTGTGTTTCTTTCTGTATCTTATATGATTGTCACACACACACACATATATATATATATATATATATATATATATATATATATATATATATAAATAGTTGTGCATATATATATAGATGCTTGTTTGAATAGATCCTTGTTGGAGGTGCATAGTGTAATGGTTACAGTTGTAGGAAATGGACTTGGCAAAATGAGTTAAAATCTTGGACGTGGCTGTTTGCATTTCACATAGTGCTAATAACCTTGGGAAAGGTGAGAATTCTACTATTCTCCCTCCATTGGTAAATAGTAGGACAGACTGGGCTCTTTAACCTTGATATGGCAACCAGTATAGGAGAAGGAAAAAGTTTGAATTAAAACCAAGGGAGCTTTCTTTTTGTTAGTTAAAAAACTGCTTTGTGAGCAGTCCCTGCTTCCATACACAACTCTGTGCGTGTGATATATGTTTACTTACATCACTAATTGATTCTGGGTGGAATTGTTACTTGAAATTGATGCAAATCAAAACAATTTTTCACATTTAGATAAATGTAATTTCAATCAATTTATTCCTGGACAACAAAAGAAATTTAAAATAATTTATAATAAAATTGCTTCAAACCAGTGATATAACTTGAAAACTACAATAGTTGGGAGTAACATAAGTTATTACTCTACATTTTAAATATATACTCTGTGTGTGTGTGTTGTGTGTGTGTGTGTGTGTGTCCCACATTCTAAGTTTACATATCTTTTGTCATGTATGCAAATTTCTTAAAAACAATTTCTATAAACAATTTGTAAAAGTTTTTGAGAAAGTATTAAATTCTCCTGTTGACTGCGAAAGATTGGCTATTGGTAATGTTAGAGAAATATCAAAAGTAATGTTATTTCTATCTGATATCCATTTGTTCCTTTTATAATGTGTGAGCAGTTGCTGTAATGGTTATAGTCATGGAATTGGTAAGTTCAAATTCTAGTTGATGTTGTTTGTGTAACATTTATCACTTATAGGCATGGGAAAAAGTGTGAATCAATCGCTTCTCAACTTTCTCCCTCCAACTATGGGTAAAGCAGTATTTACCTAACCTCTGCCACAGATAGGATGTGACACAAAGTGAATTTTAAAGCAGAGTACAGCTAGTTTAAATTCAAAGTTTTCCTTCTCCTAGACTGGTTGCCTAACCAAGGCTAAAGAGCCCAGTCTGCTTTACTATTTACTCATAGTTTGGGGGTGAGTATAGATGGATTCATGTCTTTCCCCAAGGGAATTAGTACTAAAGTGAAATACAAATAATTAATCCAAAATTTTAACACTGATTCAATTTCCTAAGAAAATAACCGTTACACCACATGTCTCCATGTTGGTAAAGACTTCCTTTGGTAGAATAACCAGTCTAGGGGAAGGACAATTGAAATCAAATACTCTGCCAATATGTCATGAGTCAGCAGGGTTAAGACCCATTTCTCCCCCATGCCTTACCGACCTTGCCCTGAGGAAAAAAAGGCTAATGGGATGGGACATTATCAAAAAAAAAAAAAAAAAAAAAAAAAAAAATTAAGAGTGGAGTTTATTTTATACTAGACTAACTAACCACAAATAGTCAGCTTTTCTTTGTTTAAATGCTTGAACCATGAAATTTCTGTGATAAGAAATGCATTGGAATCCCCAACACTAATCATTAAGCTGTATCTTAGTGTAAGTTCGTGTATTAACTTAAGTTTGAAGTTACATAATTTGAGAATGTGTGCGAATTGGCAGTGATTGTGTGTGGGTGCCTATAAGTTTTTTTTGTTTTGTTTTGTTTTTATATTCATTTACTACTTATTTTTATTTCTATTTTATTTTTTATTTTTATTTTATTTTATCTATTTTATTTTATTTTTTTGCATATGCACACATAGACGAGCAATAAAAGAAGAAAACTTCTAATGTTAAAGCAAACGAAAGCTTCTTTTTCTTTTATGTTCCGTATATGTTGTATGTGGTGGTGGTGGTGGTGATAGTAAAAATTAATAATAGTTGTAGCAATAGATGTCGTCCAATGACAGTGCCTAAGGCCTGACAATCTGTTGACTGACTGACCCACCTGGCTCCTACTACTGTTCTCCAACGCGAGTGGGATATGGTAGGCCTTGCCTTACTACAGACAAGACTGTAAGAGAGAGAGAGAGAGAAAGCTAAGAGGGGCGAAAGAAAGAAAGAAAGAAAGGAAGAAGAAAAGGAGGGTGGAAAAATGACATGTGGTCACACAGGCAAAGAGTAAAAGAGCGCAAGAGAGAGAGGGAGAGAGACCTTTGGGGGTTGAGTGTTAGAAAGCGCAGCTTCTCTTTAGTTTCATTTTTCACCTGTTATCCTCTCGGGAGATCTTACCGCAGATGAAGCTCTGCAAAACAATAGGGACTGCTGCCGGCAGAAATATTGTCATAGCAACAAGGACCCTCATCTTTTTTCAATTTAAAACTTTAATAATACCTGTCTATTTAGTATTTACCGGGCAGATTTTAACTTAGAAACAAAACAAAACAGAAAACTACTTACCTGTTCATGTCTGTGATATGATCTTTACTTAATTAACTAAAAAGCTGAAACGCAACACGTTTCCTTTCTTTTACTCTTTTTATTTTTTATTATTTTTTTTTTTTTAAAGAAAACTTAAATCCGTTAAAGTTTAAAAACAAATTTTTTTTTATTTCTTTTAAGTTAAAAAAATAACAAACAATTAAGTATTTGAAACTTAAAAAGTGGCCTTTAATAAAGAGAGGAAATAGTCGTAAATTATTCACAATCATGCCTAATTTGTATATTTTATTTTTAACTGATTAGGGATTTATTTCGCCTACACAACCAACTCTATATTTCTCTCTCTCTCTCTCTCTCTCTCTCTCTCTCAAATCCATCTTTTTTGGCCACTTCACTTAAAAACCCACCAAGTACTCATCGACTTTTTGGATAATTGTCACGTCTCCATGCCTCGTGCCGTGGAGTAAAAAAAAAATCAAAACAAAACAAAATTTACTGTAGACAACTAAAAGAAAAAGTCATGTAAAAAACAACAAAACATCGAGGCACGCGACAAACACGGCATTTTAGTCCTTTTTAAGTGGATTGATATACTCTTGCCACTCGATGTGATCCACTCATCACCTTTAGGATAAACACCTGCTTGGCGTAAAAAAAATCAAAAGGGATTACCACACCTTCTCTTCCCCCTTTACGGACCCTGGAGTTAGTTGCCCGACGTAGATGTGCACATTAACGGGAAAAATGGAGAAGTTAAACCACGAAACCAAATTTTCTGCTGCCTTCGATTTACAAAACCGCAGTGCAATTAGTGGTAAGTACACCTAACAGAACAAAATAATAATGGTAAAAAAAAAAAAAAATTAAAAAATGAATACCGAGTGTGGGGTCAAGATTAGCAGGTCATGTCAATGATCACCAAAGGGTGAAAAGGGTTTTTTTTTCTTTTTTCACTATTTAGGAGTACACAAAACTTGGTAAAGTTTTAAATAGTTTCACATTGTAATAATAATCTATAGTCTGTAAATGCTTTAGTAATAACTTTCGTTTGAAGTAATTGCTACTGTGTGCGTGTGTTTTACTGTTATTGCCTTTGGTTTGCTATTAAAAACATTATGTAGTGGTATTTTCGGTTAGTTAATACAAAACTAATATTTACTACAATTAATTATTTATACTTGTAATTGTCTTATAATTTTATTTTATTGCATATTTTAAAATAATGAAAAAATAAAATAGAATAAAGTAAAAACAATTAGGAACAGTATTTTGTTTTCGTTTTTTTTTTGTTTTTTTTTTCATATGGCATTACCAAAAAAAAGCTCTTATATTGCATTTAATAAATGTAATAAAAGCTGTTTTTTGTTGTTTTTTTTTTTTTTCATTTTTCCCCCATTCTAGTCGTTTCTTTTCAGAACAATTAGAACATTTTTAGGCTAAATTATTTATTTTTAAAAATCTTATTTTGTGTTAAACTGTTAGTGTTTGTTTATTGTTTATATTATTTAAAGAAAATGGTACTAAATTTTGTTACGCTGATGTAAAACATTGAAATTTTAACAGAAAACCCCCATACCCTCAGTTTAAATAATACCAAACAATAAACAAATCATTTCCCCCCTTTAATTGCATGTTTTAGATTGTAATGTTCAACTTTAATAATATCAAAGTTTTTAAAAAAAAGTCCTAACCGTGTCGTCAAAGAATAACAGGCAATATTTGGTAATTTTGCAATTTCTACATTTTCTTTTTTCCTTACTTACTGATTATTAAAATTAAATTCTCAATTAATCTTCTTCTCCCTATGAATTGTCTCTTTGAAATATAAACAAATCAAATGAAACTATTGTTTTTTTTTAAATAAGATGTTTATCCAGACAGACCCAATCACAATTCAAGAGTTCTTTTATTTCTTCTTGTAATGTATGTAAACAAACATCTATTAGCTTATCAGATGATTTTTTAAAAAATTATTTTGTACCCCAAAATTGAAAAATAACTTTTACCACAGAGGAAATATTGAATTTCATTTATCAAAGTTGATATTTTGTGTCACTTTAAGAACCAACCAGATACCTCGTGTTACCATAACAACGGAATTTTTCCTTGGTCGTGTGACAGACAAATAAATTTATATAGATACATATTGTATTTTAAGTAAATTGTAGCTATTGAGTGCTTGGGAATTTGTTTATAAAGAAAATGTGGCTTATATTGTGAAATTATGTATAAAGTTTTCTTAAGTATTTTTAAACAGCACATTTTTTTCAAATTTGAAAAAAATGCATTTATATGCATTTTTTTTTTTTTTTTTTTTTTTCAAATTTGGAAAATGTGTTGGAAAATGTTTATAATTTGGGAAATTGTAGAGTAAAAACGGAGGTTTTTTAAGAATTAGTTTGCTAAGTGAAAAATTTGATTTTCTTTTTAAATTTACATGTCAGCATTGTGCATTGATATATACCGGCTAAGTGTGAGTGCATGTATTTAACATGAAAAATCCCGGACTTGTTACACACCTGTTGGTAGGCCTTTTCTTTTCTATTAAGATTTCGCAAAAACAATATTAATGACACTGAAATATTCATTTTATATTTGATCAATAATTAATGTATCTCCCAAACTGGAGATCAATTATTGGCCTTCCATAACTAACTTTCCTAGATAAAGTAGAAAAAAAAGGTAATTTTCAAAATATTCTGTGTGTGTATCATACTACAAAATACTGAAAACACCCTTTGAAAACATGGTAAATTCAAAAACTAAAAACGAATAACGTCCTTTTTCTATTTATTTTTTTTAAAGCAAAATGTATAATGAAGAACTTGCAGATGATCCTATTTACGTGTTGACTGATTACCAAATTCTTTTCAATCCGTGTATAAAAAAAAATTTAAAAAAACCTTTTTAACATTTTTTTTTTTTTTTAAATAATTTTTGGAATTGGATTGCCTGTCTTTTGCATACATATCTTGCACTCGTCACATCTTTGCAATTATCTTTCCTATCCCTCCTCTATCTCCCCTATCTTGCATCTCTCTTCCTCCCTCTCTCTCATCCATCTCTTCACCCTCTTTCTCTCTCTTTCATCTTTCCTTCTCACACCAGTCACATTTTACCCCTTCTCTCTCATGCCTTGCCTCCACCCCCTCTCTCTCTCTCTCTCTCTCTCTCTCTCTCATGCCTTTCCTCCACCCTCTCTCTCTCTCTCTCTCTCTTCACGCATTCATCCTTCCTTCTCATCTCTCGCATCCGTCCTTCCCCATTATCTATCTTTCGCATCCGTCTTTTCCTCCTGTATTTCTCTCTCCACACACCCTCTTTAATCTTTTGTATCTGCTCCCTCCCCCTGTACAAAGATCATTATAATGAAAAGGGTTTATAAAAAGCATCATGATATTTCGTTAATGTTAAACATATTAAACCAGTATGCAAATGTTCTTATGTGTATACCTGTGAATGTGGACGTATCACCTGTGTGTGTGTGTGTGTGTGTGACCTTATACAGATGTACACCTAAGGATGTGTATATATATTCAAGCATGTGAATGTTTTTTAATTATCTTACAGTAGGAATTTACATGTTCATCTATTACAACAGCTGCTAACAAATAATACTTTTTGCTCTCTTTCTACTCTTTCTTTTACTTCTGCCCCCCTCCCTCCCTCTCTCTTTCTCCCTCCTCTCTCTTTCTCTCCTCCCTCTCTCTTTCTCTCCCTCTCCTCCTCTCCTCTCTCTCTCTCTCTCTCTCTCTCTCCCTCTCTTTGTATTCTTTCTCGTCTTCATTTTCTCCACCACCCACTACTCTTACTATACCCCGGTCTTTTCCCCCTTTACCTGTCTAAATACCCAATATTCTAATCTTTCTCCCAACTCCTCTTTGTTACAAACATTGTTTTCATAGAAACCGTTGATTAGAAAAAATGCATTCCCCCAATTCTCGGCAGTATTTTTTAATAACTCTACCAGAATAGATTCACTAGTGACTGTTTTCTTTTTTACATTTTTCTTTTATCCAATCTTTATTTTCTTACACAAAAGCAAATATTCTGATAAAATCTTAGTTTACTTGTTTGCTAAAACTTACATATTTACTGAATAATACATACCTCTCTTAATATATCTTATTATTATTCAAGGTAGAATTCTACTTTAAACATTAAAGAAATACACCTAACTTTAATCTGAATCGATATGAACTTTTCCTAATCTTTATTCAAGTTGAAGTAATAGAAAATCAATAACAATATTTTTAAATATTAAAAAGTTAACAGCCTGCCTGTTAAATTTATTTATTTTTACCCTCATTTAAGATATGAAGAGGAGTGAGTCCCTGTGACGTAATGTCTAACGTGTTGGACAGTGACATGGTTGTAAGCTAGTTCAAACTCCAGTGGCACTATTCACTTTCAGACTAATACCCATGGGAAATGTATGAAATCTTTCCTACCCAGCTATGGATTAAATAGTACCACTACTGTTCTTCTACAAGGATCGCTTTGGCATTAAATAACACACGAAGGTCAATATGGCATATCGACACTTTGAGAAAAAGTGAGATGGGAATTACACAAGGATGCTGTGTGCTGTCTTGAACAAATTCTGCAAGCAGCATCCATCAAGAAAATAGTTGTATGGCCACTTACCTCCTATCACACAAACCATCCAAGTAAGACGAACAAGACATGCTGGACAAGTCCCAGAGAATTTTATGCATTTCTTTCTCAAGAACAGATTCTGGTTTATGCATATATATATATATATATATATATATATATATATATATACCATATTGTTGTATGGCCAAAATTTGTTTTTTTGTATAATTCCCAGTGGATCACCTTTCCAACCTTATTATTATTATTATTTAAATGATTTTTTTTAATTCCAAAAATTCTAGATTTCCATTGATGAGTGTGTCTTACTATAAGGCCCAGATTTCTATGTAACAAGGCTTTCTAAAAGCTTTCACCTTTGTGTTAGAATTTGCAAAACTTGTGCTTTTACCCTTAGAATTCTAGTGGCACTTTTACCAACTTGGGGAATCCCATTTTGAATACTTGCCAAATTTTAGAAATTCCAGCTAATCAGGGAGGCGAGGTTCAAAGTGTTAATGAAAACCAAGGTTAAACATTTTAGGAACTATATAAATGTTTTTGTGTATATTCATAAATATATAAATGCAATTCTTTTATCTAAGCCAGTTTAGCGCAGTCATTAGAGTGCGACTAGGAACTGCAAGGTTCCAGGTTCGATGCCAGCCCTCACCAACTCGCGTATGAGTAGCACAGGGATCTGTGCGGTAAAGTGAGGATCTGATGGTAGGTGTGACGCTCCACCTCAGATACCAAAACAATCTCCTTGTTTAGTGCTATTGAAAAGGGATAGACTTCCTCACTTTCTGGCTGATACCGACTTTAGGCCACCCCAATGACTTTACTACTTTACCAAGCTACCTATTTAATATGCATAATGTTAAAATCCTGTAACATATATTGGTTCTACCATTACAAGTAACCTAACTACCTAAACATCTATTAATAATTCATAAATCTATAGATGTATAACTTACTTTCAATATTTGTGGGAGGATAGTCCCCATGGTGTAGTGGTTAACATGCTGGACTGCAACATCGTTGTAAGCAAGTTTGAACTCCAGTCAGACTATTACATTCACTTTCTGACTAATATCCTTATAAAAGGCATGAAACCCTCATCCTCCAAGTTACATATTTACCAACCCCTCCACACAAGCAAGATGTGACACAAGGTCAATTTCTTTCACGGAGTTTAATAGGTTTGAATTCAGATGTTCCTTCTCCTAAACTGGTTACCTAGCCAAGGTTAAGACCCCAGTCTGCCCTGTTATTTACCCATAGCTGGAGGGAGAGTAGTTGGATGCATACCTTGCCCAAGGGTATTAGCACTATATGAAATGCAAACAGCTTCGTCCAGGATTTGAACTTGAATCGACAAGTCCATTTCCTGCAATTAACCAGTTATGGGTTAAATAATACCACTACTGCTCTTCTACAAGGATGGCTTTGGCATTAAATGACCCATGAAGGTTGATATGCCATTAAACAAAGAAACCAAACCAATCAATGTATTTGCATAGGAAAATGTTCTCTATTTTAAAATATTAAGATATACACTTTTCACAGTATTCTTTTTTCAATTGTGACCATTTAGAAGTGATGAAAAAATGCAAACATCATTTAATGCCAACCTCTGTTTGCCAATATATTCTAAAGTCTTGAATAGTCCTGTAACAACTTGCATCTGGATAGATGTTTCAAATCATTGGAGTGTCATGTCAAGTAATTTTCTTACATGAAATATATCTTGGGTCAATGGGGGTTATTTGGCTTTGCCCATTTTCCTCTCAAAGTAACATACAACAGGTGTTTTGCTGTGGGAGGCTCTTAAAGGTGTTGAAAGAGTAGAAGTGAGAGGTTGAGGAGATGAAGAGGTTATCACTTTTTCTTCATATCAGGAAGGAAAGACACATTCTTCACAAAAACTCACATTTTATTACAGACTAGTAGAGCTACCCGGAATTGCCCAGAATTTAAAAAGTTAAAAATAAATCTTATCTATATATAAAAAAAAATTGTATATATTTGTTTTATTATCCTTTATTCTTATTCAAGTTATTTCAGTTGATTCTGATTCTGTACGCTAGGAACTTGCTATGTCATGTAGCAATGCCTATGCCATCTTAACTATTGAATCTGCTGAAAACAATATCAGCATATGCAAATGCCATTAAGTTACACAATGCATTGGAAATTGTTTTATTCTTTAGAACATTTTAACATGGTTATATTCACAAAAAAATCTTATGGTGTACCATGTTTTTTTGTGTTATAGTAATATGCATGCTAAAATCAGATCTTTAAGTTTAGTTATTATAGATACTAGCAACAGAAAATACCCCCCCCCCCCGGCATCATAAAAATTAATTTTTGAAAGACATTGCCTGAGAGGATGGGAGTTAAAAGTTCAATGTCAGGGCGTTTGTATCATAAGTAAGCAAAATCCTCATATTTATTAAAGGAATAAAAATAAATAAAACAATTTGAAATGAAAACTGAGCTCCGTCCCTCTCAAATAAAATGTTGCGTGCATATAATAATCAGACAATTATTTTGAATATTTTCCACATCAATTTTCCACAAAATTGTAGGTATTTATTTATTTGTAAGCTTTTTAGTTAATTTCTTGTTACTGTAAAAAAAAAAAAAAAGGACAAGTAAAAAACAATTTTTAAAATTGCTTACTCAAATTTTGGGTGTTTATAGCATAAGAATATTGTGACGTAGAGCTATGACGTAGTTTTTGTTACAGACAGAAATAGAGACAATCTCCATTATTAATAGATTTATAGAGAATATGTTTAGATTGATTTTAGTTAGAAAAAACAGGGCTACTTCTTAAGGGAGGAATTTCACCTTAATAAATGTCAGAATGGATTTTTACACTATAGTATACCACAGAAGTATAATGAAAGCCAACTTTGTGTTACATATGATATGCCCATACCAGAATTGAATGATGGTCAAGTTTTGTTTTGATAAAATCATTATTTAAATGAATATCTCTTTCCAGACATAATTTATTTTTAAATATTTCCTGTTTTAAAATAAACATAAAATTGAAACCAATGTGAAAACACAGCCGATTGGTATTATCAGATTCAATTGTATAAGAAGAAAAAAAAGTATTTGACCAACCAGATCTGTCTTGTTTGTCTAGAAAGGGTCAAATAAATCGTTAGACAAGTTATTTACTCAGCTTTTTTTAGCTTGGCACACAAGCCTTGAATTTCTTACAGCACCTGTTACTAAGTTGTTACCCATCTAAGTATGGAGCAGGTTTATCACTGCTTAAGTTCACTCATCTAGCAGGAACCAATGTTTTCAATGTGAATTTACCATAAGTTATAAGATGGATTGTTTGGCACATTTAAAAGAAAATCTGTTTTTTTTTTGTATTTTTGCTTTTAATTCATTAGAACTTATAAAATAAGTGAGAAATGTTTTTTTTATTTTGTTTGTTTTTTTTCTTTGTTTTTTTGTTTTTTTTTTTCTTTCTTTTTTAAAAATTTTATAAAATTGTATACAATTCTTGCTGATACAATAAATCACTAATGATAAATTGAACATACACAAGACACAAAATGGGCTCACTGACACAAGTTCAAATTCTGGACGAGGCTGTTTGCATTTCACATAGCACTAATACCCTAGAGAAAGGTATTAACCAATCCAACTATTCTCTCTCCAGCTATGGATAAATAGGACAGACTGGGATCTTTAACCTTTGAATAGCAACTGGTCTTCAAGAATGAAAACTGAATTAAAACCTGTTAAACTCTGCTTAAAAATTGACCTTGTGTCACATCCTGCTCATGTGAAGGGTTGGTAAATACAATACATAAGACATTGAAAACTGGTCTTAATTTAGTAACTTTCAACTTAATTAGAAATAGTTTTGCTTTAAACTAAAAATGAACCCTCAGCTTTATTCTCAGTATATATAAACAAACCACAGAATGGTATTCAATGTTAAAACATTTCAACCTGAAAATCTTAAAGTGTTACTTTCTTTTAAAGAAAGTAACTTAATGAAATGTAAGAAATCTTAAATCTTCATAAATGTAAAGTTCAAAGGTTAGATTCTGAATTATTGATCCATTTCATTTTGAGATCTTAATCCACTATTTACACAGGGTCATTGAAAGGTCCCATCTGCCCAACCTTTTGTCACTGGCTGACACTGATATTCACTAATTACTTCCTATTAAACTTAGGGTTTCTTCATCTGATAATTGTTCTTATTGTTTCCTTTGGGCAAAACCTTTTGAAAGATTAACCCAATAATAAACCAATTTAGGATCATCCTTTCTTTGTCCACTAAAGAAGGAATGATACTAACAAATAAAACAAAATCCCTTGGTAAACCAACTGAAACATTTTTTTTAAATAAAATGATTGTCAAATTGTTTTTATATTCATCAAAAAATAAAATTTAAATAAATTATTTGTACTAGTCAGAATATGTGCCCTCCGAGTGCAAGTAATTAAGTCTTAATGTAATGATGTATATTAAATTAAAAAGACTAATGAAACAAAATAGGAATGCAGATAAAATAATTTGAAACAGAAGAGGTATAATCGAAAAATAAAACAACTTTGAAACTAACTCTTCCATCATTTTCCATCACTCCCATCTTTCTTTGCTAAATTTTCTTAATTTAATTAGTTAAAATAGAAAGTAAAGAATAAAATTAGTTATTTTTTCTTATTAATTGTTTTCTTTTAAGATTTAACCCAGAGATTTTTTACTCATATTGATTAAGATTGGATAGCAACTAGTTTAGGAGAAAGATAACAGATTACAAAACCAAGAGAAGGAATCCCCATAACAGTCTGATGTTATCTTTAGATTTGTTCAAGTAACTGCTGTGATATAGAATTGATCCTTGCTCTTTCTCTGGACAACATTTGTGGCAACTGAGGATCTTTTAATACAAAATCTTTCTTAAGCCAGCATCCAAATTTAGAATCATCTTCTCTCAGTACTAATAGATGCCACCAATTATTTGTTTCAATGATTTTGTATTGGTGTATTAATAAACGTCTGTGGTTATGTATTTACCCAACCCCTCAGCCACAGTCAAGATGTAATACAAAATCAATTTATATGCAAAGTAAAGCTGGTTTGAACACAGTTTTCTTCTCCTAGACTGGTTGTCTATCAAAGGCTAAAGAACATAGTTTGCCCTACTATTTTATCATAGAAGAGAAGAGGTGGCTTCATGCTTTTTCCAAGAGCATTAGCACAAAATGAAACCCAAACAGATTTGTCCAGGATTTGAACTCTGATCACCAATAATGATAACTGTTACACTAAGCCCACTTCTATAAAGTCTGTTGGTAACAAGAAAAGATCTAATCTTGCTTAAATATGCTGGTTTCAAATATGTTTGATGCTCAAATACAAATAGAATTATTGTTTAATCTTTTCTCTACTTCCAGAATTTACTGTTTCATTAAAATGAATGAAAGTTTTGATGCATTTGATAAGATCCATCTGTGATATAACTTATTACATGAATAAATAAAAAGCTTCCTTTAAAGTCTGCTTCAGAAACCGTTTGAATATTGGCGGGTGACATTGGCAGAATTTTTGTCAATTTACTATAACAGAAAACGGTTGGTGAAGGTCAGCCTTCTTAAGTCTTTGCCTTTGGGCAAATAAATTTTTTTTCTTCTTTAATTAAACTAAATGTTAGAACAATCTTTTCAGTATAAGCTTAAAGACAAGATTAAATCTTATGTAATATGAATGTCATTAACATACTGGGGACTTTTTGTATTATGCTTTTTCACCTAATATCAAATTTGAACTATATATTAACTCTTTTCATATGTTAAGAAAGAAAACAAAAGCAAATACCAAAATCTCTGAATTTTCCTTAGAAAAAAAAAATGTAGAGAAAAATTTATTCCAATGGAGAACACTATAAACCAGAAGTTAGAAACCTTTTTTGGTTTAAAAACCAGATTGAAATTTATTGTCCATGCGCAATAAACTTTTAATAAGTTTACAATAAAATCCTAAGTTTAAACTTTTACTTAATAACTCAACCCAAATTTAATTAATTTATATTATTTAACAGAAATAAAGAATTTTACTAACTTTTTCAGGATATTTTTTTTTTAAAAGATTACATTTTGTGATATCAGGTTCTAAAATGGAAGTGAACTATTTTAATTTTTTTTCTTTCAAAAAAGCCATGGGGAGTTTCAACTTGATGGCTTAATAGGCTACATGCAGCCCACATATTCTCTAAACCATCTATGTTTTATATAATTTTAATATTTTTTATAAGTTTATTTTTTATTATCTTTATAATTTTTAAATTTTGGTATTGTTATATATATATATATATATATATATATATATATATATATATGTGTGTGTGTGTTTTACATATCCTGATAAGTAGGACTAGATAGTGCACTCAAATTTCAGCCTGAATGCCAGAGAGAACCACTTTGATCTTAGTCAGAATATACAGATACTGCACTTTGATCCTGTGTATAAATGTTGGTCCATATGTATGATAATTTTGACAGTGAATTATGCTAGTTAAAAAATAAAGGGCGACTTTCCAATCATCACTGTTTTAGTTTTATGCCATTAGAAGAAAAGGGAATAAATATACATTTCTACAAGATATTACATATGAGCATAGATCATATTACTGGGTGGTGCTCCAGTTAATAAATAAGTCATATCCATCAAATAATGCAATTCTGTGTTTTTCTTTTAACAAACAATCTACTGTCTGTTGAAAAGCCAATTCCATGAGAAACTAGTGTATAATTATTCAGTCAAAAAATTTCAGTGGTATAGACATTCTTTACTAATTCTGGCATTTTGCCTATAGTCAAATAATAGAACACTTGACCTTATCACTTAATTTAAAGTTTTTATATTCATTTACCCAACCCCTCCACACAATCAGAATGTGACACAAGATCAATTTTTTAAGCAGAATTTAACAAGTTTGCATTCAGTTTTCCGTCTCCTAGACTGGTTGCTATACCAAAGTTAAAGAGCCCAGTCTGCCCCACTATTTACTCATAGCTGAAGGGTACTAGCACAATGTGAAATGCAAACAGCTCCTTCCAGGATTTGAACTCTAGTTCAACATGCCCATTTGCTATGAGCATAACCATTACAGAACAAGCACCTACATATTTTTATTTGTATCATCGAGGTGAAATAATACACAGAAGAAATTGAGAGCTTAATGTTTATTCAGCACCAGTATCCAGTGCTAATGGAAACATACAAAAGCACAGAACAATAAGTTACAAAACAATTAACAAGGCAACTTACAAGAAATAGAGGAGGGTCAATATGGTATAGCCAAATGCAGTAAGATCTGTCCGAATATTAATCAGCTTATTAATCAACTGTTGAAGTCTCTAATCATAGACTATTTAAGGCTATGGGCCAAGCCATCTGGTAGAGTGCTGAAGGGGTGCTAGCTACTCTACAACATTTTATACCACTTAAATTTAACCAATGAAATAATTGTACATTATATTTTCTATGGTGTGACATTTTGATTTTTTTTTTTTTTTTTTTTTTTAATGAGCCATTTTCATGTTGTAATCGTAATGATATAATTGTTTTAGACCTACTCCTACTAAATCTTCAGTCTGACCCCTGTGTGATTGTTCATGGTGACCAGGGCTATTTTTTGTCATGATAATATGTACATGTATAGGACACCCTCATTAAAAAAGAGACCACATAACACATTCAAGGAGTTAAATACAGGTATTGATTTGCTGGCTCAAATTGTTTATTCAATTACACTTATAGATCCTTTTTTTTTTTAAATTTTCTTTTTTAGTATTGGTAATATAAAGAGATATAACTATATATTGCTTATTTTTCTTTGGACTAATATATATATATATATAAATGATAATAATGTACTTCTATCTATGTATTATTATACTAAAGCTGAGCGAATCAACTTTTGTCTCCTAAAGGATTTTTTACTATTTAGTTTAATGACATGAAAATTATACTAAATTATTCATTACTTTTAGGGTTATGTTTGAAAAAAATTCCATTTTAATTGATTCCAATTAGTTGTAATTTGCAATTAAGTCAAAAACTGCTCAATCTCTTACATTCTGCCTATCACTTTCTTCCTCTCTATTTATATCTTGATTACCACCTTGTTGTATATGTTAGTTTCTCTGGGAGTATATATAGAGAGAGATGGGAGAATTTGAAATGTATTTGTATGTTAAATTTCATAAGCAGCAAACCATGGCTTAAATTAGGTCAAACATTCCCTTTCTTAGAAATCAACAAAATGATTTTAATGTTTTGTTCAACTATATTTATTTATTTTTTTATTTAATTTGCTTTGCAAACTCACTTTTCCCTAATCTTAATTATCTACCCAGAACTCAATGGGTGACCCAACGGTCATATTTTGTCTAGTATATATATAATGATCATCAATAATCATAATTGGACTGTGCTTTCTTCAAAGTTTGTAAGACAGAAAATAATGAGCTTTACTACACTTTCAAATTCTTTGCCAATATTGTGACTGTAATAAACAACATTTAGATCACTAATCTAAATACATCAGTGAATGAGTGACAATTCATCACATCAGAGATTCAAACAAAATTTAAGTGTTGTATATATAAAAATAACTGAACAACCACCAGACCAGCACTAAAATCAATGGCATTTATTTTATAAGAAAGCAATAGTTAAAAAGTTAATTCAACATTGAGATAGGGCATGTCTCTTATACAGTTTGAATTCTAAATTGCCCTTCTCTTAGACTGGTTACATCCACCAAAGCCAAAGAGCCCAGTTTAGCCTTGTATTTTATTCATAGCTGGAGGAAGAAAAGATGAATTAATGATTTACCAATTGCATTAGTATATATTGAATACAAACAGTCTTAGCCAAAAATTGGGGCTTGGCAATTCCATTTCCCTTATTAAGTTATGCCATGTCACACACATAAGCCATAAGAAGTGCCTCCTTTACATCAAAGTCTTGCAATTGATCCTCTACTTGGTCACTGGATCCAGGAAAGGGCAGTTCTACATGTGTACAGCCTGTTATTCATCTAAAATACACTCACATTTGTTGCTCCTTTATAAAAATGAAAGAAATTCTCATCAATCATTGGGATGGATAGGAAGAAGTTATTATATATATATATATTTTTAGGTCTGATATAAATGTTTAAATTAGGAATAATGGTATATAAAACAAAGAAAATATGTAATAAAATAAAATAAGTGGATACAATCTAAACCATTTTAAACACCTGAGAGATTTTTACAGCTTAAGAGAGACAACAAATGTGGCATTAATATATATATATATATATATATATATATATATATATATTAGTCATCCACAGACACGTGTTTTGAAGTTTACTTCTCATCAGTGCAGCTCAACTTTTTAGCAGCTACCTCTAGCCGGGTGCGAAACCCGACAGAATTTTCGTCCGTCCATTTCCTTACTCTCTCGACTATCAAGAACTGTCAGCCAGAGGTGAACAATTAATTGATAGACTTACAGGATCTATGTTTTTACAATCACCAGAGAACTCCAGTCTGTAAACAGGTGAGTATTTGCTTTTACGCCAAATGGTGAAAAGTCAGCTAATGTCTCCCCTACAGTGCTCAACCATGAAAGTTGGGAGCATACATATATATATATATAATAGATATGATTTCATTTTTGATAGATGGTATGATAGAACTTGTACATTTATATAAAGATTATTAATTCAAAAGGTACTAAGAGAAAATCCACCTTATGCTTTTTTTGTTGTGGACAATTCCAATCTCTGAAATCATTTCATACCAATATAATTCAACACAAAGATTTTGCAATGCACTCTGGTTTGAGTCTTAGACAAATTATTTCTCCTTTAGAACTTCTACTAAAAATCATAATCGTCAAATAATGTAACAATTGGGTCAGATTAGGAAATTATGCAAGAACTTCTCAGCTTACATAATTGTTTTTGGAGATTGGCCAAAATTGAAGGGTAAAATGCAATAATTGTAAATGTCATAAAGAATGTCAACTCAAATCTTTTCCTTTCACACAATACCAGTCTCATCTAATAAGTATATCTATTAAAACTGTTACCTACTTGACTTGGCCAACCTCCTCTTCAAAATGATGAAAAAATAGAAATTTAATTTTCTCATAACAAGAACAAAAATAAATTCTTATCTGAAGATAAAACTTTCCCCAGTTTTGGGTAAAATTGTAGAAATTGAAAAATGGAATTTGCAGACAGTTAAAATTCTGGTTAAGGCTCTTTGCATTCACTTCAAAGTATTGATCTCAGGGGGACATCCCCCCTGGCAACACCTGTCCCTTTGATTTAAAGGGGCAGGACTGGGTTTATTGCCCAGTGGCTGAGGTGCCCCCTTTAGGACGATTGCTAAAGGGATCCATGCATTTTTTGTGGGTGGGGTCCCATATTAAATTGACCTTTGTGTCTGACCGGCATAAGTGGGATGCACAGAAAATAACTTCACTTCAAAGTATTGTGTAGAATTTAGTAGAGCAGACTTGGCTGTCTCATCTTGATAGTCAACCAATCAAGAACAACTCTGAATTCAAACTCTCTGCTACCATATCATGGGCCAGCATAACAAAGTATATATTTACCAATCCTTCTGCATGAGCAGGAATTGGCACAAGGTCAATTTTGAAGTGCAGTTTAACAGGTTTAAATTTAGTTTTCCTTCTCCTAAACTGGTTGCCATGACAAGAGCCCAATCTGTCTTACTATTTACCTGTAGCTGAAAGGAAAATAGATTGATGTATACCTTTCCCAGGGTATTAGAACTGTATTAAATACAAACAAACTAAACTTGGATTTAAACTTAAGTCACCATACCCATTACTCTTTATTTCTTACAGACCTTAATAATAGATAACCCTTATGCAATATTGTCTAGTAAATCATATACAATTTAAAAATGAAATGCACATGAACATATACACCTGAGAACAGACAACAGAAATAAAAACGTTGTCAAGTAGTTTTTCTTTTTTTATAAAGCTGAATATTTTTTGTGTCAAAGATTTGTTATATCTATGCTTCCTCTTAAAACAAATAAAATTTATTTTTCCCCCTTTTATAAACGCTGCAACAAGAAAAGAAATACCAATTTCTTTCTCTTATCTTTCCTTTATATACAAAAGAGTTACTATTCATAGAATACATGATGTCTTGATGAATATCAGTGATTCATTTTGTGTTAGAGATGCACTATTTCTTAGGTCAGAGAAAACATGGATGAAACATTGAGAACAAATAACCTAGATAAAGAAAATAATGTCCAGTACAAAATGAATTGTAATAAACTTTGTCTAACAAAATTTAGACAGGAATATCAGTGGTTTCATATTTTATTAGAATTTATTTTGAATTTTTGACTTTTAACTCCCCTAAAGGCTATCTTGGGTACCAATTTAGCATTTATATTTCAATTGCAAATAAATGAGTACACTATAATCAGAATTTAAAGAGTTATCTCCCTTGAAAAATTATAATGATTGGGGATGTGCATAAATACACTCTATATTAATTTGCAAACTGAATTAGAAATTGGTTTATTCTCTAAAGTAGAGTATTGAATTCTATTACACTAACAAAGATCTTGCTAGAAGGTGCCATTTTTAGTGTGTTAGAGAAAAATACAAGCATTTATACATAAAGATGAACTATTTTGTTTTTTTTAAATGGTCCTTGTTGATTTGAATATAATTCATTAAAATAAAAATTAGATTAAATCAAAAGTTTTCATAAAATTTTAAGTTTTTTTTTTTTTCATGATTAGTAATTCTATTTTTTTTTAAATAACTATGAATTTATTCAAAATATTTTTTTCTAAAATATTTGAAATTTAAAAAAAAAAAAAAATTATCTCCGAAAAGGCATATCCTAGCTATGGCATCCAGTAGTGAAGCTCCAGTTGTGTAGCTCTCAGAAATGTGGAGAACCCTTTTATTGTCATTACTCTTAGGTCCTCTGACCTGGAGTGGTAGTACCTGTTAAGGTCACATCCATTGGTTTGTTTGAAAATTATTAGCATTTAGATAGTAATGTTTGAAACCATTTTAATAATAATTATTATTAAATAGAAAAAGAAATTTGAAGCCATGTAATTGTATATAAATTATTAGTATTAAATAAGAACTAGCAGGACCTGCGGATATACCACAGTATGATAATTTGATTATTACATTTGATATGTTTACTTAAGAGCTATTGCAGAATAGTTAAATATGTAAAAAGTATAATAGACTTGATTTAATTCTCTCTCTCTCTCTCTCTCTCTCTCTCTCTTTATTATGTTCAATTGAAACAGATTAACCTTATCGCTTCTGTGCACTCACCCGCTCTCTCTATCTTTCCCCTATTCTCTTTCTTTCTTATTATATTTTTTCTATGTAGCATGTCCTTTTTCTTCCCTTTCTTTCTTTATAATAAAATGGAATGGTCCATTATTTAGCTGAGGTGACAACACTCATAAGAAATAAGAATTCGGCAAATAAGCAACACCTGATAATTATGATTTAGAAATTTGCATTTCATCTTGAATGATTTGGATGGTCTCATTTTTAGCCAGAGTGTTGCAAGATGATAACGGTCATACAATTAAGGAACATGAGGTATTCATATATAGATCCTTGAAACCTGAAATGTGCAAACAAATGGTTTTTATTAACAAATAAAAGTTTGGTTTTAAAAGAAAAAAAAAGAATTATTGCAATGGAATGTTGAAAATATATTTATGATTATAATCAAACATTTACAAAAGAATTGCATTTCTGTATCAAATAACCTTTAATTGTTCATATGCTATTAAATAGACCAAACCTAAAAAAAATAGTTTTTGAAATTTTATCTTGAAATATGATTTAATTTATTGAATCTTTGCAATATTAGAATTCTAAATATTTTTATCCATATAAAAAAGTCTATAATATTTTAAAATTTTATCTTTATTATTATTATTATTATTATTATATCACTCCTTGTGAGTTTATCACACCAGTGTTAGCTGGTGGTCTTTCACAGGAGTCTGACAGCAAGTCTCCTTAGGTCTCCAGAACTCTTCTGAGTATTCTAGCTGATTTTAACAATGATGTTTAGATGGAATCGACTCTTCCTATGCTTTCCAGTTCCTTTTCCAAACTCTTGGGGACTGTTCTAATGGTACAAACCACAATCAGTACCACCTTTACTCTTATGTTCCATAGTTTTTTCAGTCCGCTGGCAATTATATTTAAATTAAAAAATTTTTTTTTACTTCCAATAAAACATATCTGAAATGTCCTTTTATAAGCTGACATAAAACCTTCTTATTTTCTTGCATATTGTTTGCACATTAGCAAATATTCCAGAAAAGGCTTTTTTAAATGTTTATTCTCCATGTGGTTAAAATTAACATCATCAAAATAGAAACTTCTTTTTGAAAATTAAAAAAACAAAAAAAAGAGAAAACCATTTGTCATTCCCCATATTTATCTACGATGAAAATATCAGAAAGTTATTTTTAACTTTTATTTTATTCTTTGTTTGAAGTGGTTTTTCTGTTAATGGTAGAAATTTATAATGCCAATTTAATCCCAAATGTACCATTTTATTCTCTCTGCATAAATGTAACTTCCTCATTGTCAGACCACAAGAAATAATGGCTTCAACATCAAATGCAATTATATTTCAACTATAAAGGCTTTTAGAATTTTCATCTTAATATGATTTTAATAACCAAACACATGGAAAGGAAAAGTTTTCTTTTTCTTTTTTATTACTTAGGTTAATTTATTATAATCTGTTTTCTTAATTTGTAACTGTCGAGAAATATAATCCTATTTAGTATCTGTCAGTACTGACAACTGATAAAACAGCCTTTTTATGTATTTTTTTTTTACTTGAATATTAATTATAAAGAGGAAGCTTCACTTAATTCGAGCTATCACCTGTCTTTGTTTTATTGTTTGCTAAACTTTTCATGAGCATTATTATTAACTAGCAGGACCTGTTGATATATACCACAGTATGATAATTCAATTATTGCAACGTTTGTTATAATCTTCTATTCAGATTTAATTACAAGGTTATTCAGTTATATTGCTTACCTTCAAACCTGTAAACTTCTTGAACATTTAAATTTTATTTCTGTTTAATATTTAGAATTTGAGGCCACTGAAATCAAAATTTCATATTGAAAACAAATCTACACCTTGAGTTATCTCCCTTGGTCAGGCATCAGATCATTTTTAGGTCGAACATGAACCCTGACCCCACATTATCATTAAGCTGAAAATTACTTATCCTATCTAACAACATACAATCTTGTTTTCCCTCATATATAAACTTAGGATTGACAAGTGATATCACAGCACAAGACATAAAATCAACAAATATGAATCTGAAACAATTCATAAAAAAACTAAACTTCAACAAAGTTTGTACACAGCTTGAAGTTTATCCTCATACTTAATTGATTTTTTTTTATTTTTTTCCGCTTTAAGATATTCTAAAATTAGCCTAATAAATAATTTATGTTCATCTAACAAACTAGTTTTTTCTTTAGAGTCGATGACATGCTTATGTCTGTGACCGTCAGTCAGACTTTAAGTTAAATGCATAAAACAGTTTTCTTGATTTTTTTTTTTTTTTTTTTTTTTTTTTTTTTTTTTTTTTTTGTGCTGAGTGACTGGTTATGTTGCTCATGTTTTTATGCTAAATTGAAAGTGTGTAGCATGATAAAGAATGAATCTATTTAAACCTATAAATGTTGCTAATAGAAATATGTGTGAGAGAAATAGATGTTAGTTTTTATCTATTAAGAAAATATATAAAGCTACCCCAGGAGTGTCACTTGTTTTTGGGTGGGGCGTCATCAGTTAGAAATATTGTTTAGGCAATTTTATATCAGCTGAACAATTTTTTAGCTGAAAATAGTTGAAATGAATAAAAAAAATTTAAAAAACTTTTTTTCAAAAGACCTGTTTTTATAGGGCAATACAAAAAATGTTATCGGTGATTTCATTTTTTTTATGTCCTAAATCAGTGATTCTCAAACTTTTTTTTTTTTTTTTTTGTACTTATGGAGTCCTTTGATTCCTATTTTACTCTGGTGGACCCCCACCCATCCATAGCCATTCGATGTTTAAAAGTCCTATTGTCTTTTTATAATCAAATATTATTTGCTTGCCTGGACCCGAAAAATGTTATATGGCCCCTGTTCAAGAACCACTATTTTAAAGCAGAAAATGTTTTCAAATATAAATCAATGAAATTACTATTTCTGGTTACAAAATCTTATAATTTATCAAAATGTCAGTTTTTTTTATCCATCTTCCTGCCATGGAATAACTAAGAGACATGGGCACCAAATTTTTAGTGATTACTAATGAGAGCCTGTTTTTAGCATATTAGTTTTTGAAAATTCCAAAGCATTTTTAAGTTTTTTAGCAAGAGGTTCAATTTATAATGTAAGTATTATGCTAAACTGGGCCCTTACTTTGTGACTAAGTTTTTTCTTAACTGTAAAAAGTAGACTTTAAGCTGAAAATTTTGAACCAAAAACTAAATTTTTACCTTTTTCTTTTTATCATAATTGTTTTTCTAATTTCTTTCCCCATAACTGGAAAATGAATATTTGAAAAAAAAAAAAAAAAAAAAAAAAACTGTTTACACTTGTAGTAGGTATTTATGTAACCCATTCACCATGGGTAGGATGTGACACAATGTCACAAGTATGGAGCATCCAGTGAAGATTGAACTCACTATTTAGTAATAATGGAACTGCAAGACCATCTTGCTAACCATTAAACCATGAGGAGATCCTCTTTTTTATATTTGTAGTATGGTCAATGACCATCCACACATAAGCTATGAATATTAACCTCTTGACAATGTTTATTGACTCATAAGTCCTCACAAAAAATACTTTGGTGTTATGCTTGTTTTTATTCTTGTTATAAAAAAGTGAGATAGATAAATTTATTGTCAGTTTACTTAAAATCCTGCTTAGACAACTGGTTTTACCTAGTCTTAAAATTGTTCAACTTAAACAAAAAAATGTATATTTTTAATAAAATCATGTGTTAAATATCACTAAAATATACCTTTTGTTATTTTAAACACACAGTAATCTCGTACTACCTGTTTCAGTGCCAAATTTAGGCATAACTTAAACAAGCTTCAGTTTGGCACCTCACAATCTGAACATTTTCAGAATTTTCTTTTTGTGGAACGTGCTTTTAAATTTTCATTTTTTTGTTGTTGATTTTTTGTTTTTTAACAAGCTTAGGATTTTTATACAGCTTATTATCTCACAGAGTTTAAATCTTACACTGACCTGTCCAATAATACTTGTCACATTTAGTGTATGAAATTTATATTTGATTTCCATGTATCTAACACATGTGGACTGCCTACAAAGTCAGAAAACAGCACAGCTCACATGATTTTCAGAAACATTTTTTTCATGCCCAGGTTTGCTGAAGCATGGAACAAACTACCTGTATCAGTTGTTAACTGGCAGAACATTGCATCCTTCAAAACCTCCATGTTTCCTTTAATTTGACAACACTATATCTATCTCTATCTCTACCTCCACACACACACATGCACAAAGCACATATATACCATGACTATATGCTGTTTATTTTCCTGACATTAGTGCATTATTCTATGTTCTATACATGAACCTTTGATGAGTTGTACTGCACAATAATTTCATTATTATTTTATTTAAAAGTACCAACTATTATAGGACAGAGGTTGTATCATTTTTCAATAACATTTAACTATTATCACATCTATAAAAATATCCTTTTACACATTGTGAGGAGTGTTTTATTAATTATTCTCTGAAAAATGAAAAGATTTTTGTGGGGCAGACAAAGTTTAAGAGACATTTCATGGACAATTAAGAAAAAAGTTCTATTTCATTTATTAAAAAATGGAAGATACAAAATTTCCCAGGTAGTCTTTGAGAGATTTGTTTGTAATATATTCACATGGGATAAGATAATTTTGTCTGCATTTCTGAGAAATTATACACTTATTTGAGTATTCTTGTAGATAAAAGTATCAGTTAAAGTGAATCTAGTTACTGGCAGTTGTGAGTTCAGTCCCTTGGTTAGATACTTTTTCTCTGAAAGAGAAAAATGACATCTCAAGGACAAATTCTCTTTGAAGAATGAACGGATCATTTAATATGGACAGTGAAGTGAAATAATCAACCTTTGTGGATTGAATATAGGACTCTGTTCAAAATTCCTAGAAGATTACTAACTACAACAGATGTCTGAAGAAGTCCAAAAGGTACAACAGCCGAAATGTTGTGACTCTAAGAAACAAGATGGGGACACTGATCACAGCATATCAGTGGATAAAAAACATGTTAAAAAGTCTATATTTGTTGTTTCATTTGATTTTCAGATAAAACGAATTTCACATGTTTTAAACAACATGGGACATCTCCGCACTGGATGGTAAGCCTCTGAAATTAGTAGACCAGTTCACATACATTGGTAGTAATATCTTATCTACAGAAAGTGATGTCAGTATACACATAGGAAAGGCATGGACAGCTACTGCCAGATTATCAATCATATGGAAATCTCGTTTGATAAAATGAGAATTCTTCCAAGCTGTAGCTGTGTCCGTACTACTGTATGACTGCACCACTTGGATATTTAGAAAAGACTGAGAGCAAAAGCTACGTGGGAACTACCCAAGGATACTGTATGCTGTCTTGAGCAATAGCACCCCAAGAAAAACAGCATTGTACAGCCACTTACCTCCTATCATATAAACCATCCAAGTAAAGGTGAACAAGATATTCTGGACACTGCTGGAGAAGTAAAGACAAACTCATAAATGATCTTCTCCTGTGAACACCTACACATGAACACACCAATGTAAGCTGACCAGCAAACACCGACATCAATTAGCTCTGTGTGGATTCTGGATGCCATGCGGAAGACCTGCCAGGGGGGATGACTGATAGGGATGGGTGGCGAGTGAGAGTCATGGGTGTCTGTGCTGTCAGTGTGACCTAATAATCATGATATATATACTTTTCATAGTGACACTTACAATCACTTTGCTTTTAACTTATAACTAAACCATAAAAAAAACTGCCTGTTGATTAAAAATCTGAAATGTATCCAGAAACTTTTTACGTTGTTTATGTTCCAACACTCAAATCATTAGTGAACATTCAGGAAAATAATTAGTAGCTCTACAAATTACTTAGACTAATATCTTCATCTCTGTATCTTTTTTTTTTTTTAATTTCTTTTTTACTTATATATATATATTTACAGTATATTCTTTGGTCTTCCTTAGATGTATGTTAAGGTAGTTATTAAATGTTATCCAATACTTATTCACCTCATCAACTTGAAATAAATGCTTCAGGTTTGTCAGTGTCTTGTGCTAAACTTCAAAAGAAACTACAAAAACCTGATTACTTATCTACATTGTGTATATACAAAACACAATAAGCTCTGTAGCGTGGGCAGTTTGGTGTAAAGCTAATATTTTCTTTGAAATTACGGGGAATGCCTGAAAAATAAAGTACAAACAATTACTAATCTAACATGTTTTATTACTATATAAATAAAACATTGTGCATATCTTATCAGCTATGCTACTTTTACACATAGTCGCCACTTATATTGATGGACTTGTCCCATCAGGAGTGCACCCTCCTCAAAGAACTTGGCAAGAACAGTGTCTTTTGTTTTGGAACCATTTCCTGGATAAATAACATTTGAGGATTCCACATAAAGCATAGTCTCTGTTTGGTGGATATTCCAACCATATCAGAGGGGGAGGATTCCCTGTGGCTAACGTACTGGACTATGACATTTTAGTAAGCAAGTTCAAACTCAAGTTGCTCTACTACATTCACTTTCAGACTAATACCCTTAAGAAAGGTATGAACCCTCCTCATCCCTGCCAGCTAAATAATACAACTATTGTTCTTTTACAAGGGTGGCTTTGGCATTAAATAACCCACAAAGATTGATATGCTATTTAATAAAGAAACCAAATCATATAGGAACCATTCTTTTGTCTGGTTGGCTATATTTGGGGTAGTATTGTCTTGTAGCAGAATGACACCCTTACAAAAACTTCCTATGAAGAGTTGGATGCATACCTTTCCCAAGTGTATTAGGGCTATGTGAAACGCAACTAGCCTCATCCAGGATTTGAATTCGGGTTGCTGTGTCCATTTCCTATGATAACCATTACACTATGGGTGCTTACAATAACAAAATTTATAACAATTAAAAACTTTTTTTTTCTTTTAATATTTCATTCGTTTTTTAATGGATAAATTATCACTCTAAAACAATTGTTTTATTAAATGTCTTACTAAAATTAGGATGACCGGATTGGTGCTTAAGATATAGATACGAATTCCATAATTTTTTTTATCTAATTACCAAACAGACCACAGGATTAGATTTTTTAACAAGACATAAAAATATCTCTTATTCTTGGTTTTTCTCATCATGATAACTAATCCAAATTTGATGTTATCTAAGAAACACATACATTATGAATGAAATCAGTTTCAATTATATCTTCAAAATTTTCATGTTTTTCTGTACAATGCAAGAAAGATAACTCCTTTCTTTCTGTTTTTTTTTTCTCCCTATGATAAAAAAAAGTAAAAGCACAAAGCCTTCAATTAATATCAAATTGCAATGAAAATGTCACAATTTTTTGCCATTGTATAATTACTGATAAAAACTTAAATAATGTGTTTAAATTGACTGTGAGATCTCTATTATCGACTCAAAGTTCTTATTAAAACATTACTTGACAAAACTTTTTAAAAAGTTGTATTTATACATTTTTTTTTTCTACACCTACTACAATCTGTAATAGATAATTGCCTAATCGTGCCACCAAGTTAACTTCTGCTTATCCCAGGAAAGACTTGTCCAACCACCTATCTCTTTTTCTCTCTCTCTCTCTCTCTGTCCAGTCTGTGCTGTACACCAAGTACAAGTGTTGGTTGGGTGCCCATTATTTTATAAAGTTAACTCCCCCCAGCTACAACAGTTAACAAATGTCTGCTGTTGCTCTCATTTGTCTAAGGTTATCTTGTATTTCCCCAATCAGTATTACATTTCCAGCCAGGCACATACCACTGATGTAATTATGTTTATAACCTGAAGATTGTTTGCATTTTGACAAATTTTAGATTTATCAAGATTGTATTTCCTGTTTTTAACATGGCAGACAAATCTAGATATTTATCCTACCTTTAAAACATAGATCTTTTTTTTTAATGTTTGTTTTATTACTAGCTAAAATAAAGTCCACAGAGTGGCCTATTATCAGTGAGGGAGTCTATCCCCTTTTAGCTAAACCAGACTGAGGTAGTGCCACTCCTACCATCAGCTCACAGACACTTTACCCAAGCTGTGCTACTCATGTGTTAAGTTGGCAGGTACTGTTATTGAACCTTGTGATTCCTAGGCAAATGATTTACCGATTGAGCTTCTATAATTTTTATTACTACTGGCATTTTATTATTATTATTATTATTATTATTATTATTATTATAGAGTTGTTGGGAGCATTAAAAGAATACTTTTTTAAGAATAAGCAACATTTTAACAAATGTCTACTGTTGCCCACATCTTTGACAGTCCTGGGGATTGTGGACAATGAGGGCCATGTCATGCTGGCCAACTTCTTCATGCAAGCCCTCAATCAATGATATATTTACACTGAGATGCTAGACATGGTGGTCAAACCCTGCTTTGAAGGGGTGGCTCAAGAGAGGCCATTTGTATTTCAGCAGAACTCTGCTTCCTCCCACATGGCTTACGTAACCTAGGAGTGGCTGGCCAAGAATTTACAGGATCACGTCACACCCCAATATCAGGCCTTCTAGCTTTTCTGATATTATTCCTTTGGACTACTATGTCTGGTGCATCTGGGAAGACTAATAAGTGGCCACTGAAGATTCATTGAATGCTACTGTCATGGATGTGATGATTAACGTGAACAAGAAGCACTTGATTCAAACATGCAATTAATCTTGAGGCTACATTAAACCCATCCTGAAGACTGATGATGGCTTTTATCATATCTTTTTCCTATTTTCCTAAGCTGAACCATTATAAAGTTTTGTTATATATATATGTATATGTATATAAGGTTTTACAGTGTGTGTGTGTGTATTCATTAATCTTGATAATAGTTTGCTATATTTATAAATAAAGACAGCGCAATATCAGTGAGAGAACATATACATCTACGTGTAGCATAGACATAAAGTCCAAAGTGCTTGGTAACTGTCAGTTTCTCACCTATACATTCATGTTTTACAATGTGTGTGTGTGTGTGTATATATATATATATATATATATATATATATAAATGTACATACATATTGTATAACTTAAAAACCTCGATTTAAAAGAGCCAATAAAAACAAATTTAAAAAAGATATCACACACAAATACTTTCTTTGTGCTACAGTCAGGCTCTATCTTTTGATGCCTGTTCAATATTTAAATGGTTGATGATTTAAGCCATAGCAGGTACTGTAAGCAACATGATATCAAAATGACTTGATTTGGTATTAAATGACCCAAAAGGGTTGATATACTGAAAGATAAAACCAACTTAATATTGAGCCACTATATCAAGGGAAAATAACAAGAGGTGTTATCATATTTTACAATTTACATCCAAACATTTTAAATGAAAAGATAGAAACAATACTTATGTAATAATGACAATTTTTCATCTTAATAAAAAAAAACTAAACCCCTTGCCAATATCATTTATTATGGATTTTAGATGCAGGATCTCAAGATCGTCATTATTGCTATTGAATGAAAATCAATTCTCACTGGATACTTCAATACTGATAAAAAAGAATCAAGAGGTGTGTACATATAAACAAATACATTGACAATTGAAGGACAAATATGGCAGATTGACCTCTTTAATAAATATATTACTGCAATGACGATAACAACAACAACAACAAGCGAACAGGTAGTCAAGTAATTCTCAAGTGGACCATGACTGCCAACTAGGACGGAAAACCTTTTGCTTTCATAATAATGTTGTTTTTTTTTATATAAAAACTAAATGGCAAATATCATGATGAATGTGTCAGCAATTTGAATAATACAAAAGTGGGAATTGATTATTATTCAACTCCAACTTTCTATTCTCATAACACGAATATTATTGCAGTCGTTTATAAAAAAGAAAAAAAAAGGTAGGATTAGTAGTAAAACTTTATTAACCAACCCTTTTTTTTTAGTATTTGTTTTTAAACTGTCGTTGTTGCGGACATTTATTTACTAAACTTGGCTTTGTTACCAGATGAAAATTATAGGGTAACTTGCAAAGAATTAACTTACTAACAATATCTTGTGAGATAAGCATGTTAACTATTGTACTAAAACTGACACCCATAGATTTTTTTTTTTTTTAAAGCAAATTGAAGATTGCTTTTTCACACTTGATTTGAATTTAGTTTTAGTTTTTCACGGTGTTAATAGATCTTTAGAAAAATGAAGCGTTTCATTTGTTGTCAAATTAGGTAACGGCAAGAAGGGTTTTCTTTTCTTTTTTCTTTTAATAAAAAGCTTAAAAAAACATTTGAAAGAAAGAAGAAATTCAAAGAAAGTTAAGAGAGGAGGAAAAAAGAAATGAATCGAAAGTGTGATTTTGGTACATTAATATCTTTGGTTCATTTAACAACTTGCATTATTTTTTATCTGTATATAAGAAAAAAATAAACTCAATCATAACTTAAAAGTTCAATCGGTGTAGACAAAAATATATGAAATGGAAGAAAGAAATGAAATGAAAATCTTATTCATGTTTATATGAAATTAATGAAAAATAAAATAAGAAAAAGGTTAAATAATGTAACACCCAAGTTTGGTTTCTCTGTTTAATGGCATATCAACATTCATGGATTATTTAATACCCAAACCATCCTTGCAAAAGACTATTTAATCCATAGCTGGTGTGAGTATAAAGGGGTTCATACCTTTCCCAAGTGTATTAATCTGAAAGTAAGTGTAATAACACCCAAGAACTATCACTCAAATGACAAAAATTGAAAAGTAACATTTTTTTTTTTTTTTTTTTAAATCTGTTGAAGATTCTGTATTAAATAGGAATAGACATAAGACATTGAGATTTAAATTCCCCAAAAGGTGTAGTTTAACCGCCACACCCAAGGAGTTGATATCATGAGGAGAGAAAAAAAAAATAGATAAAACCCTTCCCAAAGAATAAAAGTTAAATTTTTTCAAGAAAACGAGATAAGTGAAGAGGTGGTGATTATAAAGACAATTTAGTCAAGTCTCGTCCCTTTTATTTTTAGTTTACTAACCACAAATAAAAAAAAAAAGATAAAAACTAAGTTCTCACTTTTAAATTTTAGAAACTTTTAATACTATAGTTTTATTGTTATATATGTTAGCTTATCATATAGAGGGAGCAGTCACCTTTTTAAATGTTTAAGGTGGGTGAATCTGAAATGGTCATTTTATTAACTAATTTTTGTTGACTGCTAGTGGAGGAGGAGGAGGCTGAGGGGTGGAACATTTCTTTAGCTTGGGTGGTTACTTTAGAAGAATTATGCTTTACTAAAAATGAGTTTAAGTGTTTTGATAAATAGCTATTAATGTTAACATAAAAGAAGTACTACTTAACAAATTAATTATATCTGATAATGCTTCCTCAAAGAAAACTGTTTGTTTGTTTGTTTTTTTTAAATACTTAATTAAAAAGAAAAATAGCCTAATAGTGTATATATTTGGTTTAATAAAAAACAATACATGTATTTTTTTCTTTCTTATGTATAACCATAAATAAATCTTAGAGAATTGAAAATATGTATAATTCATAGACATTTGCATACCTTTTTTTAAGGTGTCGATGTTAAGAATTAACATTCGGCTGTACAAATATTACTTATCTGGCTTTAGCTAGGTGGGTGAACCAAAATCAATCAGTGGTCCCAAGGGTCCATCCTCTCAGGCAGCACCTGCCTCCTTCACCTAAAAGGGGTAAGGTCAGGTTTATTGCCAGTGCCTGAGGCACCCCTGAAAGGGAATGCCAACTGGACCATGCGTTTTTTGCACTGACCATTGCATGAGCTTCAGTTCATGCTAAAAAGACTTTGTTAATTTGGCCTGGTGGGAGATCTAGAAAATAAAACCATTACCTATTATTATTATTATTATTATTATTATTATTATTATTTTTGACTAGTATTTTTTTTTTTTTTTTTTTTTTTTTTCTTGCTTTCTATTGCAGCTCACTTGGATTATCAATTTCTGATAATTTGATGTGAAATAATAATCTCTGTGAGATCCAAACTCTCATTCTCTTTTATTTCTGGAAAGCTTTATTAAACATACTATCTATTCTAACTACTTAACCAAGAGTAGTTAATGTATTCACTTAGGTTTCCCCAAGGCAAAATGGACAAGAGTTCAAATCTCACTGAAAGCTTATTCTTTATTTCTTATCTGCAGTCTCCTCGTTGCTGTAGATTTGAAATATATTTCTTTGCATATCTCAAAATTCTTTATAGAATAGTATTAACCCTTTTGCAGGCAGATAAAATGTCAAAAATGTCTCTCAATTTGTGTACCATTGTTGACAAAAATTGTCACTCTGTTTGCATAAGTGTTAACTACATTAGATAAAAAAATATACATTGGCAAAAAAGTTGTTTACAATTTTGAAAATTGAATAACATTTGAATTTTAAAAAAAGGGGTGGGGGATTTTTCTTTTTAATATTTATTTATTTTGACCCACAAAAATCAATTTGACCTAATAATATAAATTATGAATAAATAAAAAAAAGTTAATCATTTTTTAAAAACATGGTGGCTTTTATTCTATTCTGTCTAATTGATAAATCTCTCTATTATGTGAATTTATTGTTTAAAGTAACAATATTTCTTATCAGTTAAAATTCACTCCAAATTCTTACTAAAATTGTAAAAATATGTTTTGAAAATTGAAATAAGTAGATTTTTTGTTTTAAATTGGTCTGTCAGTCTTGTATGCCTATGATCTAAGTCTTAACCTCTTACCCAATGTAGATGGGTACTTCAGCTAGTATGATATATTTTTTTATTGAAGATAAAGTCTTAGAGTAAGAGCTACCCATAATCAAGAAACTATATTGGGGCCTACTAGAATATCTTTCACTGATTGACCAACTGATTTTTTTTTGGGGGGTGAGGGGTTGGTTTTTTTTTTTTTTTTGTCATGTGGTGTTCAGGTGGAGCCCCCTTTTTAATCCAGGGGTAAGCTGTTCATGACGTATTTAGATGAGATTAGTGTTTTCAACCCCCAGGCATTTGTAAGGACATTGACAGCCTGTCAACAATGTTAGCCATTTAAAGCAGATTAAGTCATCTAATAAAGTGATACTTTAAAGACACCTAATCAAAGACCAACAACGTTCACTTTTTATTGTTTTTTAGGACATTTTACAATCTTGTTCCATTTGTTTATCCTTTGTGTGTTAGTATAATTCCCTGTATTTTTCATTTGTATCGTTAATAAGACTATGAAAATATCAAGTGTTTTTAATTATCAGGTCAAATCAACATGATTACTTTAACTGGCATAATTCAAATCTTAAATATGCTAAAATCTATGCAAAAAACAGTTTCATTCTTATATTCTTGTATGTCTGTGTTATGTACTATTTGTTTCTGAAACTCATCATATTACAATATGTATTAGATAATTATGTTAAAACTTTTATTTACCCTTAATGATTCTTGTTGCACAGTAAATACTAAACGTTTAGGAAATAATAGATGCTAAAACTTTCATTATTACATTTAGCATGTGGATAGATATAATATTTATATATCACTAAAATTCTCATTGTGTGTATATGTGTGTGCACACACATATATATATATATATATATATATATATACACACATATATATATATATCTCAATTTTGATTGTTGGAAAAATAAAAAATGAATGAGTCTAGATGATATTAGAAAGTGCTAATACGTACTTGTAGAGGCAGTTTAAGAAATATCTTAGGATGGCAACTTATCCAAGAATACACTGTGTCCACTGCAGAAAGGTTGTAGCCCAACCCCAAATAAAATGGGCTGTTCTCGGTATGGCATTAAACTGCATCTGATGCCTAGGCACCAGTTCTGGAGATCCGGGGAGTTTGTAGAATTCCACCATTGCCATTATTCCCATGTCTACTCTGACCCAAAATGATAGTACCTGTTAGGGTCGCATCTATAGGTCAAAGAAACCTGTTTAAAAATTTGTAGGAATAATTGGTACCATATAAGTACAAATTATTTGTATTAAGAATAGTTACTTGAAATTATAATTGTTTATTAAGGATCGTTATTATTAGTTACTTGAAATCATATAATTGTTTGCAAACAAATGATTATTGTTAAATAGAAATAGTTACTTGATACCATATAATTGTGTATAAATTATTTGTATTAGATAGGAATACTTGAAACATATAACTGTGCAAAAACTCTTAAGAAACAACTAGAAAAATAAATACAACAAATCTAAACATATAAAGTATGCAATTCCCTAACCTCTTGGCATAAAATAACCCCAAGAAGTTGACATGACATTAAAATCAATCCATCAATCCAATTCATTAATGGATCTTCAATTTTAGTAAGATATTTCCTCACTGGTGGGTTGGAGGTAGTCCTCATGGCATAGTGGATAAAGTGCTGGACTGCAACATTAAAACTCCTGTCATGCTATTGTGTTTACTTTCAGACTAATACCCTTTGGAAAGGTGTAAATCTACCATATTCCACCAGTTATGGGTTAAATAGTACCATTATTGTTTTTCTACAAGGATGGCTTTGGCATTGAACAACCCTTGAAAGTTGATATGCCATTAAACAAAGAAATCAAACCAATCCTCACCGGTACATGTATAGGGCATTATGCAGAAAGTAGTCAAGTCATGTTTAAAGTGTAGCATCACAGGGAGAGTGTCTTGTTGGCACTTGTTCCTGGACAACTCAAAAGTAATTAGTTGTCATTTCCATCTTGGTGATGAAAGAAATTGACACAGACACAATTTTATAGTTTGTTTCCCATGTTTGTTTTACTGATGTTTTAATCAATTATGCTGGCCTTTTTTAACTGGCAGAAGAAAGTGAAAACCCTTTCCATCTTTTTAAATTTCTGTTGAAGCCCCCTTAAAAAGCATTAAAACCCTTAAAATGTGTATGGCCCTCTCATTTTCAGAGCCTCCCCACCCCAACTAACTTTTCAAATCTAACTAAATCTCTCAAATCCTACATGACAGCCAATCAATGAGCAGCCATACATTTTTCACGGTTTCCTCTGGTTTACTTCAACAGTAGTGAACTCTGACATGTCACCTGTCCATCACGCTGGCGTATCTGCCATCCAGAACGACAAGAGTGGTGGGGGCCATAATATAACAAAAGCACCAGCTCTCATTAAATCACCAAAGTTAAGCAGTGTTGAACCTTTTTGGTACCTCAATGGATGACTGCTTAGGAACAGCAGGTACTATGAGTAATCTGGGGTCCATTTGCCAGATTAAGCAAAGCTTAATATATTCTAAAAGAACTTGTGCAACAGTTGTTCACTAAGCTTTAATCATAGTTTGGCTTATTTATTTAATGGCATATCAACTCCTCATGGCTTATTTAATGCTGAAATTTAATGGGGTTTGGTTTCTTTGTTTAATGGCATATAGACCTTTGTGGGTTATTTAATGCCAAATCCATCTATCCGGTGAGTTTGAACTCCAGTTACATTATTATGTTCACTTTTGGACTAATACCCTTGGGAAAGGTATGAAACTTCTTATTCTCCTAACTATGGGTTGAATAGTATCACTACTAGAAGAACAGGTTTGCATTCAGTTTTCCATCTCCTAGACCAGTTGTCATAGCAAGATTAAAGATCCCTGTCTGACCTACTATTTACCCATAGCTGAAGGAAGAATAGTTGGATTCATACCTTTCCCAAGGGTATTAGAGCTATGTGAAATTCAAATAGCCTTTTCCAAAATTTGAGCTATGTCCATTTCCTATGATGATAACCATTACACCACAGGGATCTCCAAACTAACTGAACTAAGGCCAGTAGTACAGTCTTTGTTATGTGTTTAAATCCCGCCATGTTCTATCACATTCATTCTTGAAAGTTAGCTTTTAAAAAAAAGTTCTTGAAGAACAGATAAAAGGTTCACTCTAAGGAATTGGCATTTTAAAATATTATGTTTGTTCACTACAAAGTATTGATAGAAGGATATAAATAGATAGACATGCAAACCACTGGATTGTTGATTTCATTTCTAAAAATACACAAGTGAATCTAAATATATTCTTATCCCTGTGATGATCTATTTTTTAAAATCTGCTGAAAACTATATATAGTTTTACAAGCACTGAGTCATTGATTTGTCTATAAAAATATCTTCTACCTTCTTGGATATGTAACTTTAATGTGTATTTACTAGAAGCAACAACAGTTGCATTGTAACTCATTTTCTTTTGAACAGATTTATACTAGCAGAGGTACCCGGCAATTGTTGGGGATGGGTGAAGAAGATAAGAGAAAAAAATGGTTTGATGAAATAATTCTTATGTATATTTTAGCAAAGTTCTTTGCATACACACATATAAACATGTCATAAATACACAACAAAAACAGTTTTAAACGCAAAGAAAATTTATGATTAGTTACTAAGAACCTTTTTGTACACTATTCATTGTTCTTCTATCTTTTGCAAATATGCAAGGTTTTTTGTTTTTTTTGTACTACTTACTTGTGGATATTGAACACACAGAGTGGTAGTACCTGTTAGGGTCTCATCTATAGGTTAGATAGATCAAAAAGTGTTTTAAAAAAATTGAATACCTAACAAGAATAAGACAAAAACGTCTTCAGCATAAAATAACCCAAATATTGACATGCTGTAAAATCTAACCAACCAACATATTAATTGTTTTTAATTTTTAAAGAAGCTTACCTCATTACTTTCACCATTTATAAGGTTAAAACACTTTTTGTATTTCATGTCAAAGTTTCTATCTCACTCTTTTTAACTAGAAGTGGCTATTTCGTCATTTGGTTACCCCTAGTAACCTCATTGGTCAGTCTCAAATAAAGTTAATTCAGTATTGATGGTAGTAAATCAAATCCCTGGAACTTTGGCTGTGATTCTTGGACACACACAATTCAGCATAATAATATAGAGGCACTTTTTCTTTTTTAAATCAGGACATTTTACAAAAGAAAATTTGTAAAATTTTACTGTAATCATCAGATTTTTTTTTAATGATATGATCCTATGAAAAACTACTTTAGAATGCTAAGCATTTAATATAAATAGAATCTTAAGGATGAACACATTTTTCTTTCTTTATTGGGTTACATTAAGTGTTTTAGTTGCAATTACACACACACACACACACACACACACAGAGTAGTACCTTGACTTACGAGTGCTCTAACTTTGGAGTTTCCTGAGTTATGAACATGGTAGTATAGTCATATTAGTGTATTCATTCATTTTTTAAAATTTGTATTGAGAGCTAAAATTTGTGGTATGAGTGAGTTTCAGATACACTTATGTTAATAAGTTCAGTAAAAATATTCAAGTTTCCAAATTTATTACACCAAAGAAAAATATTATTCATAAAAAATAAACATTAAAACATATTACAGCACCTAATTCATTACATTCTATTTTATGTTTTTATACAATACAGTGTTTTTTGGGTTTTTTTCTTATTTAAAAAAAAAAAAAAAAATGATAAAAAGAAATTAAGGTATTTGGTGGTGAGGGCTGGAACGGATTAATGGTATTTCAGTTTATTTCAATGGGGAAAATTTATTTGCTATATGAGGAAACTGAGTTAAACTCATAAGTCATGGTACCAGTGTGTGTGTGTCTGTATATATATATATATATATATATATATATATATATATATATAAACACAAAGATTAATGATATAAAAGTATTTATATTGCACAACAAATATTAACATAATCACTTTCCTTGATAATGAAGTTTATTCAATGTAGAATAACTGTTAGACTATGGATTTATTGATTCACTTGTGTCTGTATGTGTGTGTGTGTGTGTATATATATATATATATATATATATATATATGACCTCAGGATTTTTTAATTCAGAGTTTTCCTTCTCCTAGACTGGTTACCTACCCAAGGTTAAAGAGCTCAGTCTGCCTTACTATTTTACCCATAGCTGGAGGGAGAATATATGGATTCATACCTTTCCCAAGGGTATTAGCGCTATGTGAAATGCAAACAGCCTTGTCTAGGATTTGAACTCGGGCCGACAAGTCCATTTCCCACAACTCTAACCATTATGCCACACGCCTCCATTTATTGGCTTTGTGGCATTCCCTGTGCACCAATTCTTTCCTATCGACTGTGTGTTATGTAGCGGGTGTTCATATTCGCAGTACCGATTAGCAATATGTAACGTGGCAGTACCAATTCGTAATGGGTAACGTATGGCCTTTTCTTTCTCGGCACTAAATTCGTGATATGTAAGTACGGTCGTTTGTTTACATACACAGACCCAGATCTAGCAGTCAGTCTTCTTAGCCCCAAAATCCTTCCACACTCTTGGTCAAGGGAAGATATCACGTTTCACGGCCGCGTGCTTCTTCGTTACGGCCAATTGACTTTATCTCAACGGGTATCCAGAGGTCAGGGGAATTTCATTGATAAAACGATTCCCCTAGTATTTTTCTCGTCGTAGTAAAAGAAGAATGATAATACTGTGTTTACTTTTCAGAAGTTTATTATATTCAAAACTTCACTATTACTTTTGAGAGAGAGAGAGAGATTTCGTTAACACATATGTTTTCTTTTAGTAATTCTTAGTTGTCTCAATGGTCAGTACTCCAGTGACTTCGTTAATAATAATAATTGTTTTCAACTTCGTCTCGCGTAAAGGATTAAAATTCAGGTTGAGTACTTAGCGACATCAGTTCATCAACGGCCACGTGCGGCCTCCTGGCTCTGATATCTTCTCTGACTGGACCCGATCTCTGACTGACTCCGACTCTCTCTGGCCACAGACTGATCTCTAACTCTATTGACGGGTCTCTTAAATATTATCTCAAAGTCATTTTCCAGAAGTTTCTATCTCTAGAATGTTTGAGCCAGCCCTCGACCGAATCGAATGTTCGATTCCTTCGAATCTCACTGGTCAACCAGAGTTCACCAGCCTAAAGATCAAAGACTCCTTGGTAGTTCAAAAGACTGGATTTTTCTTAATCATAGACTTTTTGTCTCCAATCTCTCATTAAAAAGATTTGTATCTTTCCAACTCCTTTTTCGGTGATTCCACAAAGACCACCTAGTAATATAAGAGAATTTTTTAAGGTTTTTTTCTAAGTCTGGCACAAGGCCACAAATATAGGTGCTGGGCGGCGATTACGTAACATGTGCCAAAAAGTGTGGAATAGTCCAACACAAGCTTTCACCACTATAAACAAAACACTGTGTTGGTTGTTCACTGAATGAACACTCATGCGTTGAAAATAGATGAGAGTCCATTTTTATATATATATATATATATATATATATATATATATATATATATATATATATATATAATCATCAAGTCACACTGACAGCATGGATTTCCATGACTCTCCCTTTCCACCCGTCCTTATTGGGCATACCCTCTAGCAGGTCTTCTGTATGGCATCCAAAATCCTCACAGATCTGATTGATGTAGGTTTTTACTGGTCAGCCTAAACTGGTGTGTTCATGTGTCAGTGTCCAAAGGAGAATGTCACTTAAATAAAGAGAGCTCATGGTCAGTGATATATATGTATATTTCTAAGTTAGGATAGTGTAGACATAACGTCAATGCTATTGACTGTACTATCTACACCATCCTTACTTATATATATATATGTGAGAAACAGATTAAAAATGTAAATTGTGGAAAACTTACTCATTGAAAAACAATCCTTTTCCTAGAAAAGAATTATATAAATTGATGCAATCATGCATGGTTTATATAAAGTACTTTCCCAGATGCTTTATTCTAGAAATGTTGAGAAATAAGGATTCAAAATTTATATTAAAAGTTAAGTAAACGAGTCAAAACGCCCCCACCCTCAACAAAATAACCTATTAAACAAAAATGCTACTTATTATAATATTAGATTACTTGAAAAATAATTACCAATTTTACACCTAAGTGTATATTAGAATCAATCATTATTTTCCAAACTTAATATAAAAAGTTAGAATTTTCAATTTTACTTCAAACAAAAAATGAATTAATTACTTTTGGTAGTAGTGGGCTGGGTTTTTCTTTTTTTATTCAATCAAATTCCTAAGAAGATTTAGGGATTTTAAAAGTATTGTTTTTAATGTTGAAAATATCAAAAACACCAATAGTATAGAAATTTTAAGATTGAATTGGATGAATTCAGAAATAATGCTAAGATAAAGAAATTAAAAGAACATTTTGGGGAATTATTGAATAAGATATTTAACTGAATTTTATCTGGATATAGATATTGTACTAAAATTGTCAAGATATTGGTAATATGGATATACCAAATTAAAACCATAGAGCTCCTTGAAGTGAAAAGATGAAAATTCTTCATTTAATAAAGAAAAAGAATTGTAGCTATTTACCCGACCCATTCACAAAGGGTAGGATGTGATTCAAGATTGCAAGTATTCAGTGAGGATCAAACTCTCTATTCAGTAATAATGGAATTGTGAGACTAGCTTGCTAACCATTACATCAGAATCAGGTTCCCAATCTGCTCACTATTGGTAGGATGCAACACAAGGTCACAAATATGGGGCATCCAGCAAGGATCAAACTCTCTATTTAGTATTAATGGATCTGTGAACCTAGCTTGCTAACCACATGATGGGACATCCTAATCTTATAGTAGGTATTTACCCAACCTGTTTGCCATGGGTAAGATGTGACATTAGTTTGCATGTATGGGGCATCCTGCAAAAATCAAACTCGCTATTCAGTAGTAATAGATCTGCAAGACTAGTTTACTAACCATTACACTATGATGAGACATATACTGAGGATATTTATCTCCAGCAAAAAAAAAATATTTCATTTATCACTTAACTTTTATTACAATATATTGTTATAATTGTTTTATTTTATTATTTATTGTCATTAAACTCTTATTGTCTAATTTATAAATCAAAATGTATTATAGGTATGTATATATAGAATAAAATAGTTTGGTAATATCTCCTCTTTCAGGTATTGCCTTGAGAATCTTCGAACATATTCCCTTTGGAGAGCAGGGAAGGGGGATTACTGTATTAAAAAATATAATATAAATTGCCATTTATGTTTGAAAAATTAAAATTTGAAATCAAATTCTTCAATTTAAATTCTACTCCTTTTAGTTTTCTCTTTTTACAAACTTCTTGGCTGCTTACCATAAAATTGTAAGTTACATGACTTTTGAATTAGCAAGTTAGTAGTCTGGCTGATTGCTCAATAGTTTTGTAACTTCGATTATTATTGGATACTACTACCTCATTTTAGCATTGTGGCTCTATGCCAGACTGAGTAAATAAAATATCTACCATAAACTTTATTATGGAAGTCGTGTGGTTAATTTCATAATCATAAGTTAGAAAGGATTGTTGGGATTCAGTGACAATTCAATATATTTTACTTTCACTTTCACTCCCTCCCTCCCTTCTCCTATTTCTCTCTCCTCCCCTTCCCTCTCCCTCCTTCACTTCGCCTCTCACCTTCTTTTACTTCCCTTTCTCTCTCTCTCTTTCTCTTTCACTTCCCCTTTCTCTTTCACTTCCCCTTTTCTCTTTCACTTCCCTTTTCTCTTTCACTTCCCCTTTTTCTCTCTCTTCTCTCTCTCTCTCTCTCTCTCTCTCTCTCTCTCTCTCTCTCTCTCTCTCTCTCTCTCTCTCTCTCTCTCTCTCTCTTCTCTCTCCTCCTTTTCTCTCTCTCACTTCCCCTATCCTCGCACCCTTTTTCCCTTTCTCCTCCTCCTCCTCCTTCTCTTTTCCCCATCTTCCTATGATCCTGCGGTGCATAACAAACCCCGAAACAAATGAAATGCTACAGATTGCATCCCCACCCACCATAAACATGTGTACATTTAACAAATAATAAAACTGACTTGCGCAATGCTCTAATTAACAGGTGCTTTCAAACTAGTCACGTGGGGGGAAACTCCCACTGTTTTCATTTGTTTGTCTCTCTCTCTCTCTCTCTCTCTCTCTCTCTCTCTCTCTCTCTTTCTGATCCCTACCCTCCCCCCTTTTTTCTTTTCATTTTATTAAGCAGAAAAGCGATAAGTTTGTTTACACGACTTTCGTTACAATTTCTGTCCTGATTAACAAAATTTAAAACGGCAAAACTCACAACACAAGTGAGGAGCGGAAATAGACTCTTTAAAAAGAAAATGTTTGCTTCTTCTTCTTAAATATCAGCATTTTCTTTCTTTCTTCTTTATTATTGAAATCCCAACTTGGTGTTCTTCTCTTTAAATTATTTCTAAGTAAAGGGTTTGCATATGCAACGAATCACTTGGTCGCGGCATGTGACATATGCACACGCACATACGTACACACATACATAGTGTGAAACGAATCAGAAAGAAAGGGAGAAGTTGTTTTTTTTGTAAAACTGTGTCATTCACCAGGTATTCTACCAGTTGTTGCTTTGTAGCTAGCGTGAAATAACAAACCATAACAAGGCTGAAATTATTTTAAATTCTGCTGTGCCTTTAAAAGCGTGGGCCTCAAAGTATCTGTGTGTGTGTGTGTGTGCGCGTAGTTTAGTGTGCGATACACACACACGCGCACACACTCTCACACACAGCGTCTTTATCCTTTTAAAAGAAAGGATGTCATTCGTTCAGTGCCGTCGCTCAAACCCACTTGTGGATTTAAAAAATTAATTACTTTCATAGAATTTAAGGAAAAAAATCCTCACAAATTATAAAACATTAAAAAAATATTTTCTTTTTTGAAATTAGAAAAATATCTTTTTTTAATGTTAGTTTTAATTTCCTCTATATTTTATTTTTTTCGTTGTGAGGAATATTTTGATGAGGAGGAGCATCCAGTTTTAATCAACAAGTAAAAAAAGAAAAACAAAAACAACTTTACCCCAGCGATAACATTTTATCAGGGAGTTAGCAACTATTCATCTCCAGGTGTTGGTTGTCCCCACCACTGCTGAACATTTCTGGATTTACTACCGTTGACAAGACAAGTCTGTTTATCAGCTATGCATGTTTCAATGGCTCAGGTAGATTTTTAATCCTGTCCCCACAAGGATGCAACCTTTATATTGTGGTAGGTATTTATTTTTCCATTGAAAACTTTTCTTTTTTTTTTTTTTTTTTTTTTTTTTTTTTTTTGCTACACCTTTTTAAATATTCTAAGTTCTTAGCAACTATCAAACCAATTAGTTCCCCAATGAGGATTACTTGTATTTCTGACATCTCCAGTCTTTACCAGTTATAGTCAAGTGGTTAGCAACCTGTTCGTAAGACGTCGAGGAGAGAATCGAATTCAGCCCAAACTTTCAAATTCAACTATTCAGTTTCTCTTTTACTCCTCGAAAGGAAAAAAAAAATGTTGGGTAAAAAAAAAAAAAAAAAAAAAATAGATACCGCTAATTAATTGCAAATTTATTTTAAACATCGTTGGTGCTTAAAAGAAGGAAGCGGCCCTTTTATTGCGTTAAAGGCTGCGCTTAATAACAAAGTTGTCGGCAAGTCTTATGTTGATTTGTTTTCTTAATCTTGTCCCGGTTGACATGCCCCACCCTAGAGTAAAAAAGCAAGTAGCATCTAACCGGTATAATATTTATGGGGTGCTATTAAAACTTTACTGGGAAGGATTATATCACCTTGTTCTTTAACCTACCTTTGTTTTGGTTATTACAAATTTAATGGATTGGGTAAATTGGCTACTTTGAAATTCTTTAATAATTGTCTTATCTCACACGTACTCGTTCTCTATTTTTTGAGCAAAACAACTAAAACGTGTTTGTTTGTTTAAGAGTTTTGTGGTTTTTGTTTTGTTTTTCCTTTTCCTTTCAGTTTTTTTTTTTTATTCTTCTACTTCACCCTCGTCTTTTTTATATATATATATACGTGCATTAAAAAAAATTAGCCGGTGTTTCTCAAAATTTCTTAACAAGTTCTTTTCCTATCAAATACATCAATTTAAAAAAAAAACATAAAAGTATTCGTTGCAAAAAAAGATAAACAATTTAATATTTCAACATTTTTACTTTAGTTGTCAGTTTTTCCTTAATGTCTTTTTAAAAACTCGTGAATTTCTATTGCAAGAAAATGTGAATGAATTGGAGTCATTTTTTGCTTTAAATTTGTTCAGAATATTTATCTTAAAATTAATTAAATAAATAAAATACGAGCCGTAAAAAATCTTTTTAAAATGTACACAGTAAAATATATCCCGCCATTTGCTTAAAATTTCAAAAGTTATGTTTTGCTTGGTTAATATACAATTTTGTAACGAAGAGAAAAAAAAATCCTTAATGCTAGAATTTAAAGCGGCTTAGCTTAGTCTGGCACAATGCCACCAATTTGTGGGCACTTGAATCGAACTCTCTAGTCTACACTGAAGCATACTACTACTAGCACATCGTGTGGTGTAATGATTAGCGTTATTTATACACCCTACCCCACATACACACGGTACTAGAATATAACTGAGTCGGTTTAATGTGAGGTGCCCTGCAGGAAGCAATTCTCCCCAGGGGGTGGTGCCATAAATAGCTCAATTCTGTTGACATTTCCTTTTTTGGGGCACCGGGAAATAAACCCAGCACTTACCCTATTTTAGACGAGAAGGCAGGTGCTGCATTGGGGGGAAGCCCCCCCCCCCCTGGAACTGAGCTGCTTAATTTCTATGTCTCCCAAACTTGAGTAGTAGGGAGTTCAATTTTCATCTCATATTTCTGCCCTTTTTTTTTTCCATTTTTTTTTTTTTTTTTTTTTTTTTTTAAGCTAAGCTATGCTTAATAAATGACTACACAGAAAAACGTGTCTTTGAGAAAAGTTTGCTGACCGTGATTCCACAGTGAGACACTCTGTTAAAAAAATGGACGTAAACTATAAAATAAAAAATAAAAAGATAAAAAATGGAAAATGTTTCTTGTTGACTTTGTACTTGAATTTGAAAAACCTGCATTCTAACATCTGTGCTATACTTTATACATACATAAAAAGTTAATATAAAATATTAAAGGTTACTTCTACCTACCTACCCTATATAATCCGGTCATTTTCTAGTTTGCAGATGAGTTAATAACCTTATAATTAAAATTATTGAATTACTTTTTAGTGTCCTAGACTCTTTTTTTTTTTTTTTTTTTTTTTTTTTTATACATTCAATGCATTATATAATTTATCTTTAAACAGTTACTTAGTGATTTTTATTTTTAATAATCTACTCTAAAGTTAAAGCTTCTAAATTTTATTACTGCAGCATTTAGTATATTTTCATAGCATCCTATTGATAGTGATTACTTTAGATGCATTTACCTCAACTACACCACATTTAGTGACTAAAAAGGCCCCAGTCAGTAGAGCATCCGCTTAGGAACCACAAGGTTCCAGGTTCAACACCGTCCCACACCAACTCAGCTCATGAGTAGCACTGCTTGGATCTATGTGGTAAAGTGGGGAGCTGATAGTAGATGTAGTGCTCCACCTCGGATGCAAAAACAATCTCCCAGGTCTAGCACTAGTGAAAAAGGAATAGACTCCCTCACTGTCTGGCTGATACCGACAATAGGCCACTCTATCAATTTTATTTACTGAACATTATTTACTTTCTTTAAAAATAAAATACTCTTATTCCTAAGTATGTATGTACAAAATATGGACATTCAGAAATGCGTTTATTCTTAAAAAAATATTTAAAAACATTAATAAAAATTGGAAAATTATCTTTTTACTGTTTTTTTTAATATAAAGAACAATTCCAAGTTTGTGTTTAAAAAAAAATGGAAAAAAAAGATTTCTGTTACATAAAAGGTAAATCAAAAAAAGTATCGATTTTTTTGTACTTTTTGACACACCTTGTATTCTGAAGAAAAAAATAACGTTCCATTCATTCTTCATTTGTATCTTGGTAAATACAGCTTTAAACTAGGTACATTTTTGACACACCTTGTATTCTGAAAAAAAAATTAATGAATGGAACTTTTTTTTTCTTCAGAATACAAGGTGTGTCAAAAAGTACATTTTTGGTTTTTGACACACCTTGTATAATGTATGTTTTTCTATTTTAAATAAATTTACAATAAATTTTTAATGTTGCTTTCCGGCTGATACTGACAAAGAACACTCCGCTGACTTCACTTTTTACTTATGGTCTCAGACTAGTGTTCTCATCTTGATTGTTATAGTTAGGGTTATAACTTCCAGCCTTCCCTCAGTTCTAGTTGGTAACCTTCTAGGAATTTCAAACCAAACCTTTTTATTCAATCTATAAGGGTAGATTGTTCTCATTCTTCTCTCTTTCTATTCTTCCTATTGTTGTGATGTTGATTGTTTCTTCCCCTATAAATTGAATAAAAGCATTTGGTTCAAAATCCCAGAAGGTTATTGACTTCAACAGACACTTGAAGATCTGAGGATACAACAGTAATGATAGCAACCAAGATGGAGGACTAAAATAAATCACTTAAAAATTTGGCCTGCATCTTATCTGTTATTAGTTTATTTACTGCTAAATAAAAAAAATTTAAGTGAACATTCACTAATTGTGCTAATTCAATAATTTTTGCCAGGGGTAGTAGTAGTAGTAGTTATAAACATGTTTTTTTTTTTTTGGGGGGGGTAAGTGGATTAATAAGAACCTGGTACTAATGATATTTTCTTGTAGATCTTAAAATTTGATTGATCACCATGAAAATAAACTTTTATATCTTATTCACATTTATAGGGCTAGTTTAGCTCAGTCAGTAGAGCATCCAACTACGAATCACAAAGTTCCGGGTTCGATACCGGCCCTTGCCAACTCAGCGTATGATCTGTGCAGTAAAGTGAGAAGCTGATGGTAGGTGTGGCAATTCACCTCAGATGCCAAAACCTTGGTCTAGCACTGGTGAAAAGAGGATAGACTCCCTCGCTGTCTGGCTGATATTGACTTTAGGCCACCCTAACAACTTTTATCTAGATTTACTTATTACCAAATGTTTGATATGCATTTTTTTTTCATTTTTGTAAGATATCTAAGCAATCTAGATTGTGTGATGATTGTCAGCTGTGAATTTTCATGAGAAATGTTTTATATTTTATATTTTTTATTTTTTGTCTTTATTTTTGTTTTTGTTTTATTTGGTCTTGACTTTAAAAAAAAAAAACTGGGTTAAATATTTCAATCAGAATTTGTAGGTATAATGTTTATCTTAACAGCAGATATTACACAATAACCTACAATACTTATCTGTAAGTTCCTTAAAAAAAAAAAAAAAGTGACCTAACTTTTTCACTTTTGTTTTGTTACCTCAATATTGTAAACAGGAGTCCTGAACTATTTTTTTTATAAATCCATTTACATTAGTGACTTACAAATTATAAACAAGTGATTTCTTGTTAAAATTTAATTGAGAATGATCTTTTTCTCAAATAAATTTCTCTTGGCTTTATCATATATATATATATAAACTCAGGCGTAGCCATAGTAACATGAGAACTAAACAAACAGGATTATCATTTATTCAATAAGAAATATTTTTTAAATGATAAAATCAAATAATTCTAACAGTAGATAAAATATATGTAAATGTGTTATTTAGCTCATAATGTTTTTCACAAGTAATAATTAAACTACAGTGCTTAATCTTTCTTTCCTTTCTATACTTCAGTTTTCTCTTTCTTTCTATCACTTTTTTAGTTTCTTTACTTTTCAGTTTATTCTCTCTTTGCTTTCTTTTTATCTGTCTTTTGTTTGCTCAAAGGATTTGAAAGGATTTCAATTGACCAATGTACCTGCATTCTCAATTTACTTAGATAAATGATGGCACCATCTTGAACGAATAAATTTAGGAGTGCTTGGAACAATGCAATGCTTTGTGTGTGTGTGTGTATGTGTATATATATATATATATAATATAAATGTCAAAAAGTTCCTAGCCCAACTTTTTTATTGACTTTTGAATTTTTTATAGAATTATCTTATAAAAAACTGAAGTATGTATTAAGTATTGAATTGCAAGATGAATATTCCAAACTGCATGTATATTTCAAGCTTGTAGATCATTCTCATCTTGGTCTGTTTGAAAACTGTCAAATTTGTGTGTGTGTGTGTGTGTGTGTATATATATATATATATATACACATTGTACCATAATATCATATAAATATAATGTTCACATTGCATCACTAACACACTACATAACACGGTCATTACATGCACACATAATTATTATTAACAGCGTACTAAAAATACACTCTATTAATTACACAAACATACGTAACCAAGGATTTCAAACATAAATACGCATATTCTAACGCACACATGCTCATGGATACGATCATAACATCACAGTCTATATGCATTTTCATGCGCAAGCCCATGACAACATATGCACACGTACAAACAAAAAGGCGCAATCCGACATCCCGTAAACATGCAACACGAGAATACAGTTAAAAAACACACACATTTAACTATTTGTACCATTTCTTTCATTTTCAAAAACTATTTCATTTTACCTGATGAATGCACTAGCAAGAAACCGCTCAGTTGTAAAGATTGTTCGTATGAAAATAAATAAAAGTTAAACCTTTTATTTGTTCATTTATTTATATATATATATATATATATATATGATGACACTAGACTCATATTAAATTCATTATAGCCAAATGACAGTTTAAGTTTTTCTTTCTTTGAAAGTATAGATATTGCTCTGTATATAATTAATTTATTAGTTATCATACATTGACCTCTCTTAGGGATTTATAAAAATCCTTGTATAAATCTATAAGTTTGCATCTACTTAAGCATGCATTGTGGGAATACAGGAGATATTGATGATCCCAAATAGAATCATCCCCTACACACCAGTCAGTTGGATTATTTTACCTTTATATATATATATATATATATATATATATATTGTAGAATAACTTTAATCATTTTAAGAGATGTGTAGCTTTTTTTTTTTTCTTAAACTGAATATCGTATTGTGTATTTATTGTAATCTTGTAAATGTATTCACCCAACCCCTCTGCACAAGCAGGATGTGACACAAGGTCATTTTTTTTCAGCGGAGTTTAATAAATTTGAATTCAGTTTTTCTTCTCGTTTTTCCAAGCTCTATGTGAAATGCAAACAGCCTCGTCCAGGATTTGAATTCTGTTTATGGTGTCCATTTTCTACGATAACCATTACACAACAAACACTCCATATTGTAATCATGTAGAACAGATACAACACTTTAGTCTTGATAATTACTAATGCAAAACTTATAAAGAATTGTGCTGCACTTAAAATAAAAAAATAAGTAAACAAGTCTTTCTTGAATATTTACAACACTATCCATTGTATTTTATAAACTATTCTTTTAAATAAAATCAAACATTTAAAAAGAACTCAGATGTTGCTTTAAGCCAGGTAATGCTGGGTAACTCTACTAGTATTCAATCTTGTGTCTATATAAAATGTTGGGTTGGGTTACTTTTGATATCAAGAGCAGAAAACTGAAAATAGTTTTCTCTTGGAAATGACTGGTGCTCATTCATCTCTGACCATCTTAGAATCAAAACACTCCTTAGAATATTTTTATCCTGATGATAAATTCTATATTTGGACATTGCTTTTTTTCACTTGAGACTGAAAAGAAATCCTATACTTATTTAGTTTATTACTATGTTTAGTAAATATGAATAACTGCACTTTCACTGTTTAATGCATCTACTTTAAAAATAAATGCATATGTTGTTTTTTTTTTTTCTGCAGATTATTTGGATATATTTGGCATGAAATCAACATGATTTTGCATTGACCAATTTTCTTGACTGAAAATATTTCAAAAAGATTGAATTACAATAAAAAGACAAGCAAATTGTAAAATTATATATATATATAACATATGTATATATATATATATATATATATATATATATGTATATATATATATATATATATATATATACATATATATATATATACACACACACATATGTGTGTGTGCTATATATTGTGTTTTTGTGAGCGTAGATATATACAGAGATGCTGATAGGTACACCCTGCATCCATGATGCACAAAAATAAAAAGGACGCATTAAAATAATATCCATGCATCCCAGTGTTTTTCTTTTTTCTTCACCCACCATTTGAAGCTAACTGTAAAAACATTTCAATAATTTCTTGAAATGAATTACCAGTGATAATTACAATGTAGGAGTCAGATGGCTTTAGTTGGGACCCATAAATTTTTCTGGCGACTCATTCAAAACAAATATGTGCATCCCAGGATGCACTAAATCAAAAAGCTATCAGCATCACTAATATATATATATATGTGTGTGTGTGTCTGTGTATTTGATTGTAACCCAGTAAAAACAGCACATTATATCAAGATTATTATTAGAGAAAAACATTTAAAATGCTCTAACTTAGAAAATAAAGCAATTTCCAGTCCAATTTGCAACTGAGTGATGATTTTTTTGTGGTGTCTGCATTTATGCTGAATGTTATTTTTTAATTATCCAAATTCTTGAATAGAGATAACTCTGAAATGCAAATTAAAATCCTTCTCTCCTTCCTAAATAGAAACACCAATATCATCAAGGACTCCTGCTGCTACAAATGGAACCCAATGGGTTCACAGTCTTATATACAAGTATTTTTATAACCCCCCCCCTCTCTGGAGCAACTGATATAATAAGAGAAGGTAAATATACTTTGCCTTCAATATTTATACAAAGCATTAAATGTTCCATTTATGTCTTTGGTGGAGAACCTGTATATTTAAGAACCTCAAAAATAGACTTAATAGTACTTGACCTTTTTCAACAACAACAAAAAGATGTAACATGATACCTGAGTAACTGATAAGAAGTATATAAAAATACCAACATGTGATAGTGAGCATCACTTCAAATAAATTATCCATTATGATCTGATTTTGTAATAATTCTTACACAAAAGCTTGATTTGTTTATTGGCCAAAAAAAAGTCTTTTTCATGTCAAGACAGGAAGATTTTTGCTGTCATTTTGTGAATAAAAAAATTCAGAAACTGAGAAAAATCTGAGTGATGAAATCCTTATTGAGTATTTCATTACAACAATAAAAGGACATCACTATCCAAACAATCTACAACCTTTGTTTCACATAAATGAAGTTAAAGTACAATAGTACGAAAACAAAACATTCACGTATAATTATATTTTGCAAAACAATCTGTACACAAACTTACACTACAGTCGGGCCTCTTAGCATTTTTTTCTTAACATCAACATCGAATTGATGAATGAGGAGCCAACAGGAAAATGCCTTACATTGAGCTACAATACCCTTATAAAAAGTATGCAACTATTCTCTCCTATCTATGGGTACTGAGCTCTTTAGCCTGGGCATGGCAACCAGTCTGGAAGAAGGAAAACTCTGAATTCAAACCTGTTAAACTCTGCTTAAAATTGACATTGTGTCGCATCCTGCTCATACGAAGAGGTTATTAAATACATACATTGAGCTACAAAAATGTCACTCTGCCTGGAAAAGGGTTCATACAACCATATTTTCTGTCATTCAATATAGATTACCTATAAATAAAAAAGAATTTACATTTATTTAATTCATTTTAGATTATCCGAGTGAGGGGTGGTGGGGTGGTGTAATGCTTAATATGATGGACTGCGACATCGTAGTAATCAAGTTTGAACTCCAGTGACACTATTAAGTTCACTTTTGGACTAATACCCTTGGGAAAGGCATGAACCCTTCCACTCATCAGTTAAATACTACCATTACTGTTTTACAAGGATGGCTTTTGCATTAAATAACCCACAAATGTTTATATGCCATTAAACAAATAAACCAACCAACCATTATCTGAAGAATTGTTGACTAAGCATGATATGTAAGATTATTATTACTTACATTGGCATTACTGGGCAGTTGCATAGTTTAAGTCTCAGTTTTCATTTTCCTATGAATTCTGATCTTGACTCTGATATTTAAGATCAGCTTTTTATGTCTTTGTATGATATCAACACTTAACTACTGAGTTACAAATATCTGTTGATATTTATACATTATTTTTGTTCTTGCTTGTGTATTAACCTTTGTTATCTTAGTGTGCCAGTCTACTGGTTTCCTTATCAACCCTGCCATTAAACTCAGCATTATTCAAATGTTTTCTAACTTTTCTTTGTTGACTAATATAAAGAATGGATTTTTTTCTCTTTTTAGTCAAAAGAAACAATTTTTCATTTGTTAACTCTTTGTTTAATAATCAGCTTGTGAAAAAAATAATTATATAAAAAGTTTTTTTTTTTAATCAACTCCTGTATGTTAGTGAATTTGATTCTCACTGGGTGCCCAATACTTCTGGCCTTGGGTCAAATTAAACTCAGTTTATTAAATGGATGTTTTTTTAAATAACTATGAGTCTGTTGTACTCTTTTGGAGGTGCGCTTAGCCTAACAGGTAATTATCATAGGAAATGATATTGCTGACCTGAGTTCAAATCCTGATTGAGACTAGGAAAGGCATGAATCCATCTGTACCCCCCCACCCCCGTTATAGGTAAATTGTAGGGTTATTTAACCTTGGTTAGACAAACAATCTTGGAAAAGGAAAAACTCTGAATTCAAACTGACTTTACTCTGCTTAAAAATTCACTTTGTATCACAATTGCCCATAGAGGAGGGGTTGGGTAAATACATACTCCTTGATTTTAAAACTGACAATTTTTAATAACATGTTAATATTATAAGCTAAACTAACACAAGTTATAATACTGGGATATTACTTTGGAAAAAAAAACTGCTGTTTAGTCTGAAGATTTCTGTATATTTCTACAAATGGCCACACACCAATCAGCAAAGACTTATATTTGTCAGCTTTGTGCATACACTGGATGCAGTGTAGAGGGCCTGCCAAGTGTGATGGCCAATAGGGACAGATGGTAAGAGAGTTAATAGAATCTGTGCTATCATCACGACAGAAAATTAGGGTGCTTTCCTGGCATTACTTTTATAATCTTAGAAAAATCTTTCCATTCTTAGGATTGATCAATAAAAACATCTTCAATATGAAATAAACTAACGATTAGTTTCCTATTAAGTGTTGCATTTTTTTAATGCAGTAGCAATGTGTCAAATGAAATTATTGATCAATTGAACAAAATAAAAGTGATGAGTGACTTTTACAAGCTGTTTTTGGGGGGTGGGGATTGTAATTTTTTTTTTTTTTTTTGGTAAATAAGTTAAAAGAAAAATAATGTATATAATCTTGTCAATAAAAAAAATTCAGAACTTATCATTTTTCCTATCTCCAACATCTCTTATTTAAAAGTGTTAATAACCTGTTGATATAGAATTATAGCATTGTGCAAAAAGTCTTTTTCCAATTTTAAGAAAATAAACCTCTATGAAACTGAAAATGGAGAACATTTTAGGCTTTTTATATTCCACAGTAAATTAAAAGAAATATTTCCTTACATTTTTGTTTCCATATTGGTTCAGTTTTTAAAATGGTAATTACTTTTGCATTACTGTGTATAAAAAAAATTCTTATTAGGAGATAAAAGTCTTAAACAATTCACTGCTTTTACTATTTAACTAAAATAACAAAATATTCCAAATTTTTGTGATGTATAAAGTTTTCCTTAAATAAATAAGTATTTAGTCTTGAATGTTAACAAAAAAGTCTTTATGACTTAGCAAAATGTATCCCACTTCCTAATAAATCTTACTTAAGAATTTTAACCCCTTCAAAACCTTAATGTTTGTTATTTGACTTAATAATTATAGAGTGGACTCTTCTAACTTTGATACTGAATCAGATACTGATTTAAGACAATGCATGAGAGGTGATGAAGACAGTGAAAACAATGATTGTCCCAAAACAGATTCAATCCATTTGTTATTTGAAGCTAAAATATCAATGTCTTTTATTTGACTTAATTACTTAAGAGCAGCTAACAAGATTTCTCATGAAATTTCTTTAACCTGATTTGAACTGAACACAATGTTTTTTTTTATAAATCTTTATAAAAGATATTTTAATAGTCAAATTATGACTAAGGAAAGTAAATTCATCTCTTTATTTACTGAAACAGTAAATTCATAAGGATGATAGTTGTTCTGCTTATCAGGGGTATTATTTCTAATAGATTTATTCCTATATATATATATATATATATATGTCGATAGTTTAGACATAGCTACGGTTAGTTTGGTCATAATGTAGTATGTATAACAGTTTCTCTACAAAAATAAATAGCAAATAGTGATGACTGAAAAAATAGTATTTTGTAGTTGAAAACTTGCTCTATCCAATGATCAGTATAGCTTGGCACTAATGTTATCATAATAGTTGAAGAAGAATTAGATTGCTTGAGGGACTCGTGTTTCAGATTTGTCCTCAGGGTTTATTCTTGAAGCCTTTCCCACAAAGCAATAGAAGATGAACTTCACAGTTGTCCTCCTCCCAGTTGGGGCTTCCTGACCCTGGTTGATTTAATTACATTAATTATTGATGGGTGGAATGCCAAAATGTCACAAGTCTTTTCTAAAGGACATATCTAAAGAAGTGTTTTATACATATGAATAGTGTCAATATATTTTTAACAACAATGTTTGGCAAGTATCACAACTATACAAGTGCTGCACTCATCATACTTACCAAACCTTCATGTGACTTTTTTTTTTGATTCTTAAACTGAAAATTCATCTCACAAGGAAGATTTGGGAATATGGAGTCCATTAAAAGAAATGGTACATCTTGACACAATATCAAAAGAGGAATTCCAGAGTTTCATTGACTAATTAAAATTCACTGGAATAAACGTGTTGAATGCTATGGGGACTATTTTTAAGAAAATTAATGCTTTATTTCTCTGAATTTTTTAAATGAGGCTTGATAATTTGTATTATTTGGACTATTGTCCTCATCTTTATCTGCACAGCATTTCAGCCTTGTGCCCAGTCCATACAAGTGGGGTATGAGACAAATATTGCCAGTGTGCCCTCTGGCTTTCTTCAGATATTTCTTGTTGGAATCTGGAACTTTCTTGAACTCAGGACCCCCTCCTTGAATTCAGGACCCCTTCTTGTTATAATTGGGAGTCAAATTGCTTTATTATATTTCATTTGTCTTGGCAAATCCAACTTTAACTTCTATACTTTTTGAACACACCTCATATCTTGCAAATTTAACAAAAGTTTGATTCTTTCAGAATAGGTTTTATTTTTGAATACATATTTGTTGACTATCTCATATAACTGCATTTCAAAAACATTCAGTGAGGATCCAGCTCATTCTCAATAATTTATAAGGCTAACATGTTAACTATTGTCCAGCTTAGAGAAAAAAAAATGTTTCTTCTTGGGTGTGTTCAAGACAACATGACCTACCAGTACTTGGTCTTGATTATAGAAACAAATTCATATGTGCAATTCACTGTAATATAATTTGAAAGACCATCCTTCAAAACATTGTATCCTGAATTAATCCTATAAAGAAAGAAATATGTTAATAAAATAATCAAAAACTGAATTTGATTGTCATAATTTTTATCAAATAGTATTTCCAAACTATTCTTGAAATGTTGGCTGAGAAAAATGTAAAAAACAAAAAGATAAATTCTTTTTAAAATGTTAACCATATCATATTTTGATTGAACAATAAACTCTGACAATATAATATCATTTGTTCTATTTCTTTCCTTATATAACTGACTACAATACAACTATGACATTTTATTAAGTCAATCTTTGCTTAAGCCCATTTCTAGGAACTAAGGTAAAATCTTTTATGCTGTAAATTCTATTGTTCCATTTGTCAGATTGTTGTATTTGTAGATTAAATAACTGTTTTTTCTTTGTATAATTAAGATGAATAATGTCATTCTTTTTCTTGAATTGATAAATATAAGTGACTTATGCATTTGTAAAAAGAAAAAGTACTGAATAGACAATCAAATCTCTAGTTAAATTCCAATTTTTTTTTGGTGCAATTGCATGAAGTATTATTGTTGGCCCAAAGACCCAATCAAGACCCCCTCTACAAGAGCTAGCTTAATTGCCACTCGATAGGGTGGCTTTTAAGCTAGTTATAAATATAATTTTGTTCTTGTCAAATGCGTTTTATTCAGGGGTCCATTATTAATCACATAAATCAAAAGTATACAATGAAAATTTCACATCAAAATTCAGTTTATAACTATAGATCCATCATTTAAATTTTGTATCATATAGATAAATTTATATTTCATAAAATAGAAATATTTCTTATAAAACTTACCAGTTCTGCATATCTTTGCATAACATTCTTTAGTTTCATCATCATCTTTATGTAGAAACTTGTATAGCAATGTCAATATAGTATTTGTTTGTTTTTGTTTTATCTAAACAAAAACAAAAAATTGTGTGAACTAAATTCAATTGAAAATGAATTCTTGACTTGTGTTCACATATAAATGTATTTTATTTTTGGTTTACTAATTAATAATTCTATCACATCTCTTTAAACTCAAGATATAAATAAAGCAATGTGAATAGAATTAAAAAATAGCTGTTTGTTTACAGGTTGTTTGTCAATACTGAAAAAAAAGATGATTTTCTTCCATATTTTATTTATGTTGAATTTGTTCTTACATAATAAAAACTTATATATATGTGAGTGTGTGTATAAAATTTTAGTTAATAGTACTTGGTAACTGTTAGTTTCTCACCTATTATATACCTCTAAGGAACACATAGGTGAGAAACTGACAGTTACCAAGTGCCATTGACTCTGTCTACACTATCCTAGCTTAGATATATATGATCTATCACTGATATTGAGCACTCTTGTAAATATAGCAAACTATATATATATATATATATATATATGGGAGAAATGTGAGGAGGTTAATCCGACAGTATGTGGAGAAAAGTAGACAAACACGGGATGTTATGGAAACTGGATGTTTATTGTCGACGATGCAATGTTTCGGCATTTAAAATCTGGGCTTTTGGTCCTGATGATGGTCTAAATGGGCGAAACGTTGCATTGTCAACAATAACATCCATCCAGTTTCCATAACATCCCGTGTTTGTCTACTTTTCTCCACATATATATATATATATATATATATATATATATATATATATAGTCACATTGAATTTTAAATATATGCACACCCAAGTAGTTCTTATTTTTTAAGAACCCATATCATATTAAAAATCCTTGGAGGATAATTTCATTGAAATTTTCTCTGATATTCAATGAATATATGTATCAGCTTTTTTTATGGATATTTGATTTTGTTTCCTTTCAAGTAATCTCTTATGGAAATTTCAGTAACATTAAAATACAAATTCTTTTGCTATAAACTTGTTTTCATGGGAAAAAACTATTCAAGCCAATAATTATTACTTTAAGCATTTTTTAGATTCTGATCATATGGGATTTATTTAGTTTATTTAGAATTCTAGGTAGATTACGTTCAATGTATGATTTTAAGAATGATTTTTGGTGATGATTTATGTACTTATCAAAGATGATCTTAGTCTGAAAGAGACTACTTTTCAAATTATATTCTGTTTATAATATAATTAAAGAGAAATACTCTCATTAACATTTAATAATTATCTCCCTTGAGGAATTATAATGATCAGGGTGAGTGTAAATGCAAGTCCCACACTATTAAATTGCAAACTGGATTGGAAATGGCTTTATTCTATAAGTTAGAGCATTATTGTGTTAAACAAAAATCTGTCCACAATTTGCCATATTATCCCTCCAGCTATGGGTAAATAGTAGGGCAGGCTGGGCTCTTTAATATTGGTATGGCAACCAGTCCAGAAGGAAAATTCAAACTTGTTAAACTTAAATTGGCCTTGTGTCACATCCTGCTTATGCAGAGGGGATTGATAAATACATAGTGTATCATTTGTGTGATATGAGGATAACATGCACATAAAAATGAGATCAATATGATATAGATAGATATTTGGTCTTCATAAGGTTAGCAATTGCAATGAAGCTTAAATGTTTATTTATCAATATTGTTAAAGATTTAGGACAACAAAAGCCAAAAAGAGAGTAGGTGAGAGAGAAAGGTATCTGCCACAAATTCCAAATTTGGTTCATTACTCACCAGGTATGACAGTTTTGTGAAAGAGAAACTAGAACATCATTCTAATCCAAAACTTATTTTGTTATATATCGCTGTGACCCAAATAAACAATCATGTTGATTGGAAAGGAAATGACTTTATGAATTATAATATTATTTTATATATTTACATGTTCACGCCAGATGTTAGCTGGTTGTCATTTGGAGACTGAGTGACAGCAAGTCTCAAAATCTCCAGCACATTTCTCACTGTGCTCACAAACCCTAGCACCCCTGCAAATCTGAACTGCCTCGATTTATTATCTAAGTCTAGGATGATTCTTTTTCTTTGAAGGGGGCTGCCTCAGATACAGGGCTAGGATCTGATTTTTTTTTCTTTCTTTCAAATTTTTCATCTTTTCATCTTCACCCTTTGGTCCACATAACAGCTACATCTACAATCTGGCAAATCCTCTTGTATGTTTATGACAACCAAGTTCAGTCTGCTTACTTGGATAGAGTGTTTTGTCTGGATCTTATCCAAATTATCTTATTCTTTTTGTTTTCTATCACAGACTCTGGTTTACACCTTTGTTTACAGCATTGTGAGCCCAAATTGTTTGTGTCAATCTCTGGTTATGATTGTATTCTCTTGTATCTATCTTCATTTACTTATTATATAGTTTACAATCTCATCATTTATTCGACAAATGTGTCAGTTTCTGTTTTTCTGGGTTTTGTCTTTTTATTTTGATATCATTGGTTTCCAGTGGATTTGTTGTGTTTGCAATGATAAGATTCACTTTCTCTTTTCAGATGTCCTCTGTATAACCATCCTTAATAATTTGTTTTTCATATTTGTTCGTAGATGCCATGTTTATCTAATTTGTAATTCTAATGGCAAAATTAAAAGGCTGGATTAGCTCAGTCAGTAGAGCACCCACCTAGAAACCATAAGGTTCCAGATTAGATTCATGCCCTCGCCAACTCTGCACAAGAGTAATTCACCTTGGGTCTGTGCAGTAAAGTGGGGAGGTAATGATAGTTGTGGTGCTCCACCTCAGACATAAAACAATCTCCCTGGTCTAGTGCTAGTGTGAAAAGGATAGAATCCCTTGCTGTCTAGCTGATACTGATAATAGACCACTTTGCCGACTTTGTATGAATGGAAATGTTTGGCACTCAGTCTAGTCTGACACAAGACTAGAACATTTAATAATTATCAAAATGACTTGCATGGTTACTTTCTTAAAAAATAATTTCTTTTACAGTAAGTGATTCATAGTTAAAGTGTACTTGTTCTTGTATATTTTAATAAAAGAGAGTTGGTGTCTCTGTAACCAAAACTGTCACTACTTCCTTCACAATACCCTCAGGAATTGTGTAAGTTTATCAATGAGCATTTAATTTATAGTCAAAATCATTAATACATAGAATAGAATAAATCCTATTTATTAACGATGTCACTGTGAAAATCTGAGTTAGATTTATCTCAAAACAACACATGTTATTAGTGTGTTTAAAATCCTGCAATGTGCCTTATATATCACTAAGAAATAAAGGTTTACATAATATATGGTGCAGTTAATTTGCATACTGGTTTTAGAAAAACCGGGTTTAATAAATAATTACTTGGTGTTATTGATCTCTAATATTATTGTTTTATTCTCAACATTAAAATCAATCCTATGAAAGATTTTATATAGAAACCAATTAGAATATAATTAAGATAAGTATATTTTTTTATGCGTTCTTATTTTATTTCATTAGTCTAATTTGATATATCTAATTACATTAAAACTTGAATACTTATGCCCGGAGGGTACATATTCTTGCTAGCTTTAATAATTTTATGAAGAAAATATGTTGGCTGTTAAAACCCCTTTTGTGAGTTCCTCTGTTTGACAGCTGAATTATTTATTCTTATCTCTCCCTCATTATGTTAAAATATGTGGCATTTCTCATTGTATATAAAAACAAAGTAGTTTTTTAGAAAACTCATTGGTTTTCATTCTATTGTGATTATTATGTAACTTTTATGCTCATTACTTTACACTTATGTCTCATATAGTTTGTTTGTATAATATTTGTAATTAGGAACTTTTGTACCTGAAATAATTATTTTAAATATGACAATGTGTAGCAAATGCCCTGAGTTTGTAATATTTCAGTAGAGTGAGAATGAGTGAACACCAGATATTATATAAAAATATATGACTTATAGTTATAAGTTTAATGAAATTATATAGATATTTCTGGAATAGCAAAACCATGAAGGTTTTAAAGTTCTTTTTAGGGCTTCTTGTCATTGTGTAATAGTAAGTTTATCTAACCAAAAAATCACTACTGATTAGTGGGGTCAATCCTCACTAGGTACCCCATATTTGATACCTTGTGTCTAATTTAGGCTATACTTTTTAAATAATTATAAATATTTACTTAATAGTTGTTGCTTGTCACATTGCTTCCAAAACACGCTGTTCCTTAGCAGAGATGCTGATAGGTAAACATCCTGCGTCCGTGATGCACAAAAATTTAAAAGGATGCAGTAAAATTATATCCATGTGTACCTTTGTTTTCTTTTTTCTTCCCCCACAACTTCAAGCTAACTGTAAATACATTTCAATAGTTTCTTAGAAACGAATTAAACAGGATAGATTGCGAGGTAGGAGTTAGACGGCTTTAGTTGTTTCCCAGATCATAAATAAAAACCCTACAATCTATTAAGAAACTTTAGTTGGGACCCATAAATTTTTCCGGGGACTCATTCAAAGCAATTATGTGCATCCCAGGACGCACTAAATCCAAAAGCTATCAGCATCACTGCCTTAGTGGTCACCCATCTAAGTACTAAGCAAGCTCATTGTTGCTTCATCAAAATATCCATGATAGATTCTTGAATGTGTTTAATTGATAGATAAATCTACCAATTGTAGTCTTCATCTAAATTTTACATATTCCTATGAATTATAGGAATACTGTGGATTCTTCAGCCAAAGAGCTATGTGTAAGTAGAGTCTTTTCTGTGTAGATAACTTAAAGGAAAACTAAAAGAAAATTTAGATAGAAAAAATTATTTTTCTTTTTCTTCTGGTTCTTTTAAGTAATGTCTCTGAACTTTAATGAAAAAGTGTTTTCAAATAATTTCCAGCATTCACAAAGGAAAGTAAAACGTGTGCAATGACAAATTCAAACACTTTACCTAAGAAACACCTGTTTCACCTTTTTAAAGAAATATTCACCTTTTCAAAACCTTTGTCCTTGCCTCACCAGGCTGAATGAAAGTTTGGGTGAGTGAGGGTTGTAGAGGAAGTCTTAATAATCGCCGCCCTCTTTCGCTTTCTACATTTCAAAATGCAACCAACCGACGTAACACACAAATATTTACTTTTGTGATGACTTTATTTTATACCTGTACCACCAACCGAGATCTTCCTGACTATCCGTTTTGACTCGAGGGAGAGAGACACAAATAAGCTAGGGAGGGCGGCAAGGGAGTGGCTCTAAGGTTGGTTGGTTTTATTTGTTTGTTTTTTTGTTGTTGTTGTCTGGGTTTATTTTTTGTTTTTGTCACCTCAGGAATGTTACTAAACTTTTATTTCTAAATCAATTTTTTTACGTTCAGCTCGAGACGAAATTTTTTCTTCTATTTTTCAATTTTTTTAATGATAATTTTATTTAATCATTTTTGTTTTTTAAAAGAAAATCAGTTTTCTTCTTTCGTTGTGATTCTTCTGACAGTAGTCTCACCGATGACTAATTTTTCAATGATGTGTGTCACAGGGATCATTGGGGGGGGGGGTAATTTGTTTATACTGCTTTCCAGCACTCTTATGCGCGCCACACATAAACACCTGCCCTCGCTATATATATATATATATATTCCACACACACATACATCATTATACATATGAGAGAGTGGGGAGAGAGAGACTGGCTTGTTTACTAAGCTTAGTTGTGGTACGAGCCAAACTATGGGCACCCAGGGAGAATCCAACTCACTAACAATGATCTGCTGATTACACCATGTGATCTTTCATTTTGTTTAAGTTTAAGAAATATACATTTTACTCGCAATTTCGCTTTGTAGATACGTACATCCATGTTTATTGTTTGTTATTTGCATTTGATAAAACAAATAAAAAATAAACGCATATCCGTGTGCGCATGTACACGCTGCTTCCATGTGCTATTTTTTTTTCTTTTTACTCTATGCAAATCATGCACACACTATTATGTCATAAAGTCCATAGATTATACGATATTAAAGGGAAGGGCCGGTTGCGGCATTATCATTTAGGCAAAAATGTCTTTTACTTTTAACAATCAAATTACAAACATATTTTTCTATTCAGTTTAATCTGTTGAATGTTAATAACGTAAAAGTATAACCGCGACTAGTTGCCTAGGAAACGGTTTTAGAAAACGTGCATTTCAATTTTGATTTACGCTCCCACTCCCGAGAAGAGAATGGTGGTCCTATTTAACCACATTTCTCTCGGGTGCAATATGTGACGCACGATCAAGTTTGAGGGGACCCTTGCGCGTAAGAATGGGCAAGGCTGGAAAAAAATAGCCCAGTCCTAGCGAGTATTGGTCATACTGGCGTCACAATACAACCCCCCCTCTCTCTCTCTATTGGTCATACTGGCGTCACAATACAACTCTCTCTCTCTCTCTCTCTCTCTCTCTCTCTCTCTCTCTCTCTCTCTCTCTCTCTCTCTCTCTCTCTCTCTCTCTCTCTCTCTCTCTCTCTCTGGAAAGTGGATATCGTAAGGTTAGAATCCCTGAGACCAGGCCCCATTTTTATTTTGTCGCATCTTGTCTAAAAGATAAGAACATGACTGAGAGAGAGATGAGCAGATAGCACACTTTACTCCCAACCCGAAGGCCGGACAAGCCAAATGGTGAAGTGTATTTGATTTCCTCACGATACCAAAATGTGACACAAGGTCAGTTTAATGTAAAGATGGTTGCCAAAAGGATTATCGTATAAAATATCTTTACTAAGTTTGGTTTGGTTTCTTTGCTTAATAATGGCATATCAACTTTCGTCGATTATTTAATGCCAAAGTAATCCATGTAGAAGAATAGTAGTGGTAGTATTGAATCCATGGCTGGGGGATGAGAGGGTTTATATACTTTTCCCAAGGGTATTAGTCTGAAAGTGATCATAAGCGTGGCCAGATTTCGAACTCACTACGATGTCGCAGTCCAGCATGTTATCCGCTGCGCCATGGGGACTCCCCACCACCACCACTACCATCACCACCAAAGTTGAAATAAAACGATTAAGACATTTATACGTATTAAGAAGAAAAACGTTAGTGTACACGAGTTATTAGCATAACATGAAAAGTGTATGTCCTACAAGTTCTATGTATTCATGAGTTTTTGGGGGTTTTTTTTAAGAAGGTATAACAGAAAATTTGGGATTAAGTGTACTTACTAAATATTTCGATTCGAATCCAAAAGTTTGTTTTGAATTGTACAAAAGGTTCATTGATGAAAGTGACAGAAGTTGAATAGAGTAATGTTTGACTTGTAAAAGTTGATGTTTGCGTGTTATTGGCGACAGCAAACCTACAGTATGTATAAAGAGATGTGTGTGTGTCAAAGAGAGAGCCTGTTGTGTACAAATTAACGTCGTCTCTTATCCTCTCTCTAAAGCTTTAGTTTCCAGACTCTTTTGCCGGTTTATTTTATTGTTGGCTGCATCACCGCAACCGACCTCCTCATAAAAGTCACCAGCAGCTTTTATTTACAAAAGAGTCGGTACAATGATGCAACCGTAAACCTGAGCACAAGGCTCGAAGTTTTATTTGGGGGTACGGGGGACAAAATTGGTCATGCCGCCTTCCTTGTTATATCTTTTACCGGTCCACATATTCTTTACTTTTTGGAGAAAATCTAAGCCTCAGACCTCTACTTAAACATTTCGAAACCATATTTATCTAGTTGAAATATTATTTCAACTAGAAACTAGAATTTCAACTTGTCATAAACTCAAAACTTGCATTGTTGTTTGTTTGTGTGAGATTGTTTTTCTTTTCAAGGGTTCTTTTTAAATGCATGACGCAACCGACTGTGCCAATGTCAGTCGCATGTCTCATTCTGAGCATAAAGTCTATTGCGTTGCTTACTATTATTGTTGTTGTTGTTGTTGTTGTTAAAGCTGAAAATGCTGCTTCGCACAAATAAGTTGTCGGAAGTGGAAGTAGAATCTTTACTGCTTCCGTGTTTGTTGCTCTTCTTGACCGCCCTCCTAGATATCCTTCCAGTCCCACGCCCCAGCGGCGGCGACCCCCCCCCCCACATCGTCTTAGAATCGTGATCCTAAAGGACAGAAATGCTTATTGGTAAGTTGGTTGTTTTGGTTCGCCTTATATTTTGTCAAGAAGGCTCTAACGGACAGTTGCTTGAAATGTATATCTAGGTTTGTCTTTTTTTCTTTTCTTTTTATTGGCTAAATACTTTCAAGGTTTCGGGGGGTAGGGCTTTTCGTCTAATTTCCTCACAGTTGCTAAATTCCAATTTGGTTTTATATAATCCTAAATGAGTTTATTTTCAGTGGTTTCGGAAGTGACAGTGTTCAATGCCGGTGCTATAGGGCCCACCCACAAGAAAAACTGATTCATAATCTTAACCACAACAATTTTCTCTCCTCTGCAGGGTGGGATTTACCTACTTGACCAAACTTATCAGTAGGCCCCATGGCTTACCAGTTGAAGACCACTGTGGGTCTATACTAGGTATACCCATTTTTTCGTATTTATTGTACAGGGACTCCATATTCAGGGTCCTAAACGTATTGTATACGGACTCCATACTCAGGGCCCTAAACGTATTATACAGAGAATCTTATGGTTTTGAACATATAAAATGAAATACTTTGTCCACTTGAAACAAGATTACAATCTGTGTGACAAATTAGTTTCAGTGCCCCCCCCCCTCCTATATACCCGTGGATCCTTGGCCAATGAAATAATATGTCTATTGGTAAATCCAACCCTGCTCTTTTGTTTGTCTTTGTGTATAGTTTGACTTACTCAAACACAAGGCTACAATCGTAGTGCACCCAGTGAGAATCTAACTCAACACTAGCAATGGTATGCTAGCTTGCCAATTATTGCTTTTCTGTGTATATGAATAGCAAAAAATAGACTACATTGATCTCTAGCAGGTGCACTAACTTGAACATATGCATATAATCTTGATAAGCATGCAAATACTTTTATAATGTATATGTAACATCTCCTAAAGATCCTTGCAGTCATTTGCACTTTAACACAGTCATTCATTACCAATTTTTTTTTATATTGAAGATATACACTAACTTGATTATTTATATAATCAACATCATTTGTTTTGTTTGTTTTTTTTTTTATCTTGAATGATAATCTGTCATTAAGAATGTCAAATGATACATGGAATTTCACTTTCTTTTTTTTTTTTTTTTTTTTTTCAGACTGAAATATAATGTTTTGTTTTTCTTTAAGTTTTATTTATTTGTTTTAATTACTGGTTTCCGTTCCTTTTTTTCTTTCCTCTTTCACACTCCTTTATCTTTCTATTCTTTTATCACCCCCTCTCCCCCTCTTTGTCTCTGTCTGTCTGTCTCTCTCTTTTTCTCTCTCTCTTTTTCTCTTATTTTCCTTCTCCCTCTTCCTTTCTCTCTCAGCTAGATTTCTATCTTTGTAGTTATTTTTCTTGTATATCTGTTCTAGTTAGATTTCCCACTTATAAAACAAAAATTATTTTTAAATGATTCATTAAATATATATATATATGTAAACAGCTGTTTATTAGACTTATTTGTCCACAATGTTTAAATATTAGATTTGATCATTTTATTGGCAAAGATAAATGTCCAATGACATTTTTTCATTCTTTAATGAATACAATGAAGAATTTTATGAAAAGAAAAAAAAAGCATTAATATTAATAGGATATTAGTCATTCTTCATTTCCTTATATTGGCTTATTATATCTATTAATATAAGAAATCATGAATCTGTTCAAGCAGTTTATTACTTAGAAATGATCTATATATTTAAGTTCCCTACTATGATTTTGTCTTTATCATTTATAAAGAAACCTAAAATAGATTTGCATGTGTGAATTATTGTTGGATGAAATAATTATTTGGATTATTCAGACTATTGTCCTCATCTTTATTGTTATCTGCACAATGTTTTGGAGGATATGCTCTTCGTCCATCTTCTGGTATTTCTTGTCAGAATCGGGGAACCTTCTTTTCAAACTTGGGAGCCTTCATGTCTCGAGCTTGAGAAGGGTCCCAATTCTGATAAGAAATACGTGAAGAAGGCTGGAGGACACATCAGCTGAAACATTGTGCAGATAAGGGCAATAGTTCAAAAAATACAAATTATCAAGCCTCATCTCAAAACTTCAGAGAAATAGCAATGTTAGGTTTGCTGCTCCACTTGAACTTTAATGAAACAACTGGAAAAAAAAAGTTAGATGAGAACTACATAAGGATGCCACATGCTGTCCTGAACAAATACTGGGGGCAACACCACACAAAAAATAGCTATACAGCCACTTACCTCCTATCACACAAACCATCCAAATAAGATTAACAAAACACTACTGGAGAAATAAAAATGAATTCATAAGTGACATGCTCCTGTGGACACCAACACATGGACACACCAGAGTGGGCTGATCAACAAAGACTTACATTGATCAGCTTTGTCCAGATACTAGATGCCGTGAGGCAGATTTTCCAGGAGAGATGACCAATAGGTCCGGTCTCCTGGCCAGGATTAGGTGATCTGTCTCTACCTCGATGTCCCACAGAATTTTATGCATCTCATTCTTCAGGACAGGTTCAGGCTTGTGCATATACCATTTAGTTGTATGGTGAAAATTGAATTTCTTGCATAATTCTCAGTGGATTACCCTTTCCACAGAGTTGTGCCTAGTTTTGTACTCTCTTTGTGCTAGTTTGCTGCATTTGCTTATTATATGATTGACTGTTTCCTCTCTATCTCCACACATTCTGAACTTGCTATTCTGCTACATCTTATCTATTTTTGCCTTTATATAGTTTGTTCTTATGACATTGTCTTGTGCACCGTTTATAAGCAATTTGGTTTCTCTCTTGAGGTTTCCTTTTCTTAGCCATGTCCATGTCTTCTGATGTGATATCTCTTGAGTTTGATGCTTGAAGTACCCATGTAATAGTTTTTCTTCCCATTTCTATTTTTTAGTTTTTGATGTATTTGTTTATCAATGTGTTGCATTTGCTTTTCCTGGTTGCTGCAATTGGTCTTTCCTTACTTTTATTAGTGTACTTGTCAAGTGTTTGGATTGTTGTATCTACACTACCTTTGATGTTAGCAAGACCCCTTCCCACTTCTTTCCTTGGCACATATAGTCTGTGTCATCTCTCAGGTGAAATACTTTGTTCATTGTCATGAGTTTCCTTGTCCTTTAGTCCATCTGTCGGAGCTTCTCTCTTGTCCATTTTAGGAATGGTCCCGAGTATCTTACATGTGTTTATTTCCTTGATAAGGTTTCTGCTACATAGCTTGGTTTCTAAGAGCTTTCTTGTTCTTCTGAAGTATTCCTTCATTATTTTTTCTTTCATATCTGTTTCTTTTATGGCGTCGGCTTCTAATAGTTCTCTTTTTCTCTAAGTATCCTAATTTCTTCTTGACTCTATAGTTCTATTCCATTCATGATTATGATTATTGTCCATCATATCTGATGATGACACCATGTGAATCCATTTCCTCCAATTGATTCATCAAACATTATTTATAAGAAAACAGATGATTCCATTCTCATTATTCAAGTCCTACATGACAAAGGGCCAATTTCTTTTTTTATTTTCTATATTTCACCTCCCAGTGTATCTATTAGATATTCTCTATTTTTGACTCTCAACTTTCATTTGAACACTCCATGCCAACTAACAAGAATCTAAAATTTACAATTAAAATCTACATAATGGTTCAGAAAGACTTATTTAACTTTAGTAAGTTTATTTTCTATTTCAAGTAACTTTTGGTGACCATTTCAATCCACATTTTCACCATTTTATTTTTTCTGTATTACAGTAGATTCCTATTACTACACACCCCCACACCCCCCGAAATGTAAAAGTGACATAACACTTTTTTCTTTATATCAAGTTGGATGAGTCTATTACTAATAATTACAAACTTATCATTAACAGATAATTTTTTAATTTCTTTTCAGATTTCTCTATTACTGTAGGTGACATCATTTTAAGCTTTACTAAATTTTAGTTTTTAAAATAATCTATTGAAATGTTAATGTGCTGTTGTTACAAACTAATCTCCAACAATAGACTTTTAAGAATGTAAAAATGTGCCGTTTGAATGTGTGTCATTAAATAGTGCCATTAGAGTGAGTGTTTTTACAAGTGTGTGTTAAAGATAGATTTAAATATCAAGGATTTTACTAGTAAACAAATTAAAAGGCGAGAAAAAAAACTTTAAAAGTTCATATATCTAGATAAATCCCAATGCTATTTACCTGTATTTTTGATTGATAATTTGTATTATTTGGATTATTGTCTTCATCTTTATTATTATCAAAATTCAATATGATGGTTTAAAAGTGAAACAGTCAGAGGTTCAGCAAATTGGTTTAGGTTCAAACCATTATGACAAATTTTCATAACAATAAAGTTGAGGACAATAGTCTGAATAATCCAAATAATACAAATCCCAATACGTTTATCTATGTTCATGCAGTCACTATTTGTTCAAAAGATTTTATGGTGAAATAAAAGAACATCAAACATACTATCAATGGCTTAAGATATTAACACACTAACCGCTACTATGTACATACAAGTTTCCTGTACATACAAAATTATTTTAATGCAGTACAGTTTTTACTCCAACTAAATATTTTAATGAGATTTTTGTAATGACTTTTAGAAAAAAAAATTATTTCCAAAATATCAATTGTAGAAATTTAAACCTTTTGTGATGGTTATTATAATTTATTACCAAAGGCAAAACCTTAGTATTAGTGTATTTTATTATTGATGATTTTTCTTTCCAATAAAGAGTCACAATCTTATATGGATGTTTTGAATTTATTTTTGAATATATATTTATGAATACAGGTTTATTCTTTGTAACTACTGATTCATTTTTTGTTAAAAAAAAAAAAACCACACGCAAACAATGCCAACTATTAACCCTTTCCAGACTGAATTTATTTCTAAATTGTAAATTGAATTTCAACTCATCTCTAACAGTTAACACTGCTTTATAATGTATATTCTGCTACATTTTATCCTCAGTTGATATAACAGGTATTTCTACTCCAAAATATCCGGTTTGGTTCATTTCCATAGAAACTGAATATAAAAGAATTTTTTGAAAAATACACAATATAAATGTAAGAGGGGGGGGGGAGAAAAGGGGAAAAGAGAAGAAAGAGAGAAGAGGAAAAGAAACTTGTATCTGTATCAAGGATGAAATTATAATAAATTGTAATTGCTAATATTAGAACATGCTACCACTAATATATATATATATATACCCCTCCACACAATTAGGATGTGACACAAGGTCAATTCTTAAGTGGAGTTTAACAGGTTTGAATCCAGTTTTCCTTCTAGACTGGTTGTCATACCAAGATTAAATAGCCCAGTCTGTCCTACTATTTACCCATAGTTCGAGGAAGAATAGTTGGATTCATACTTTTCCCCTGGGTATTTGTGCTATGTGAAATGTAAACAGCCTCGTCCAGGATTTGAACTCAGATACCACTATATAGAAGCCACGATGTTGGTTCAATAGCATATACTTTTCCATGGCCAATTTTGGGCATATCGCATGACCTTTGAGGTCATCAAGATGCCATGACAAGTAATCCATCTTTATGGCATCTCTCAGAACAATACAAGTTACTTGGCAATGCCCAGCTCCTTTCCATGTAACATGTAACAGGTTGTACTGTATTTCATGATATCAACATGGAATGAACTCTAACCTATTATTAAACACCCAAGAGATTACTTTTACAATGATAAAGTGCTCCACTATCTTCCAATAGCTGAAGGTGATGGAGGGGTAGATTCATGCCTTTCCAAAAATACTTGTACAAAATGCTCTAGTTGCTGTTTGAACTTGGTTCACTGATTCTGTCCTTTGTTTTGTAAAAACAGGTACTGTTCACCTGTGTACAAGACTAAGTGGTCTCTCATCTAAGAACTGAACAGAATCATTATTGCTTAACTTTGGTGATCTGAATGGAAAGAGTAATTTTATCATGATTTGACCATTAAGTTATTTTTGGTGGTGCTAAATGTTTGGCCATCTGTGCCTCTGGTATTCACTTGTGGGCATCTCTAGCAAACCATTACAAGTGAGTTTGATCCTCACTGAGTGTCTCATACTCTTGAGTTTGTGCCACAGTTAGACTTAGTTGTAAAATGCATGTTTGGCTGGGCAGATCTAGCTAATTCATCTGGAAAGGTTTTTTTTCTTTTTTATATATATTTATAAAAGTGTCAAGGCTTCATACATAAACCAATGATTGATTTAAAATAATTCTTCTTTTTTTTTTTAATATAATATTGTCTTTGTTTTACAGGCGAAATTTTTGGTAATATGATATTATCAAATGGATTGCAAAAAATTGTTATTGGTATGTAGTCATCATGCTAAATTTACGGCCAAGCAGCATTTAGGTTTCTTTTTTTTCTCTTCTTCGCCCACCTTTAATTCTCTGTCACTCTCTCTCTCTCTCTTCTTTTCTGCCCACCACCTATCTCTGTCTGCGTCACCCAAACAGATGACTCGACATCTTGGAGTGGGGATGAAGATAAATGCATAAACAAAACACGAACTCAGGGATGGAGGAAAGTTGGCGGGGTGGGGGTTGGCGAATCCTCTGGCTGATGATATGAAAATGTAACCAGTTGCATTGTTTTAACAAGTTGTTACTGCTGCCGTCTGGAATGTGTGTGCGTGCACAACTGAGGTCTATGTTGGCAGAGGACGATGAGGCGGTTCCAGTGAATGGTCAGGGTGGTGTTGTGGGGGTGGAGGCATGAAGAAGGGTTACCGGGGGCCACTGTCTCATCTCTACTCGAGATTCTCTTGAGCTTGCTGAGGTATTTCTGCTACTCGGCTAATGCCATTAATATTTCCGTTGCTGAACACCTACATTTACTTTCTTTTTTTTATAAATAAAAATTAATGGTAACTGAAGTATAGGAAGTAAGTTGGAACATGTCAGATATCTGATCATACTCAGTTCTATTTCTTGGTTTCAGTATTCTTTTCCGTTGACGACAAACCACAACAAATTGATAACATTAACCAAACGATGTTGACCTGGTAGAATAAAAGACTTGTACATTTTTAAAACCATATTTCCCCTGTATAGACTAGATTAAGATAAACTGTTGACTTAGACTGTTTTTATTTGGTTTTCTTTGGTATAAAGTCTTGTAGTTGTCTAATTTATTATTTTAATGGCACCCCCCGGGCGATGTAAAAATGAATTGGAATTCAATGTTAGAGAGTGTGTATCATAAGTAAGTAAAACCTTCAAATTTATTAAAGGAGTAAAAAAAGAATAGAAATGGAAACTTAGTCTTGTCCCCATCAAAATGTTGTGTGTATCTATTAATTATCGATTAAATAATTGTTTTGAATATTTTACACAAAATCATAGGTATTTATTTATTTGTAAACTTTTTAGTTAACCTCTTGTTACTGAAAAAGGGTCGTGAGAAAAAAATATTTTTCAAAACTGATTACAGGATTGTTATTTATTCTATGTATTGACGATTTTCGGTAGTGTGACATAAGCAGTGACATAGTTTCGGTTACAAACAAATGGAGACCGAATCTCCATTATTAATAGATTTTTTTACTTTTTATTTCTTTACTTGCTTGAATGGATTTGAGGGCCCAACGTAGTGTAATGGTTAGCAAGCTAGTTTCGCAGATTAATTACTAATGAATTGTGAGTTCGATCTTCACTGGATATCCCATAATTGTGACCTTGTATCATACTCTACCCATGGCGAACGGGTCGGGTAACTACCTACAATTAACAATGGTTTTAATTTCACACAGGATTGTGATCGTTTCAATGAAATCACCTCAAAACTTGATCCTGAAAATATCCCTTTTTTTTTTTTTTCTTTTTTTTCTTTTTTTTTTCCTTTTTCTTTTTCCTTTTTCTTTTATAATTTACATCAATGAAAATATTTTTCACTAGGAAAAATGTAATTTTGGTAAAACTGTATATTTCTCAACTTCAATTTATTACTTAGTGCCCGTTTAGTCGAGTTTTATTGATTCTAACTACAAAAAATGAATATAGTTACAGTGATGCTGATAGGTTTTTGATTTAGTGCGTCCTGGGACGCACATATTTGCTTTGAATAAGTCCCCGGGAAAATTTATGGGTCTAAACTAAAATCGTCTAACTCCTACCCTGTAACCTATCCTCTGTAATTCGTTTCTAAGAAACTATTGAAATGTATTTACAGTTAGCTTGAAATGGTGAAGGAACAAAAAAAAGGAAACACTGGGACGCATGGATATGATTTTCCTGCGTCCTTTTTTATTTTTGTGTGTCAAGGACGCAGGACGCGTACCTATCAGCATCTCTGTAGTTAACTTAGTTGGAAATTTGATCAGATCACTTGAATCCATTTTTATTTATTCATATTCTTACGTTCATAGAAAAGTTAGTATAAAAATGTGTTCATAATTTGTTTCATAACGATTTCTATATGTGCATTTAATCTCTTATAAAAAAAAGAAATTATCTCTTGATCAAAAAGTTGGACCACTGTAATATCAAACAGCACACAAGTCGATTACAACGTCTTAAATTTCACATTCTTTTCTTTTCTTTGATTATTTTTTTCTTTTTCTTCGTGAATAAATTTACTCACTCTACAACATTGCAAAGATTTATGTTCTTCAGTAAAAATAAAATAAAAAAAGAATCATAATTGAAATTTAGGAAGTAATGATGTTGAACCAAGAAAAGTAACTGAATTAAACCATATATAAGTGGTTCTTTTTACTTAACTCTCTCTCTCTCTCTCTCTCTCTCTCCCTCTCCCTCTCTCTCTCATACTGGCGTCACAATACAACCTCTCTCTCTCTCTCTCATACTGGCGTCACAATATAACCTCTTTCTCTCTCTCTCTCTCATACTGGCGTCACAATACAACTCTCTCTCTCTCTCTCTCTCTCTCTCTCTCTCATACTGGCGTCACAATACAACCTCTCTCTCTCTCTCTCTCTCTCTCTCTCTCTCTCTCTCTCATACTGGCGTCACAATACAACCTCTCTCTCTCTCTCTCTCTCTCTCTCTCATACTGGCGTCACAATCTCTCTCTCTCTCTCATACTGGCGTCACAATACAACCTCTCTCTCTCTCATACCGGCGTCACAATACAACTCTCTCTCTCTCTCTCTCTCTCTCTCTCTCTCTCTCTCTCTCTCTCTCTCTCTCTCTCTCTCTCTCTCTCTCTCTCTCCAAAAAAAAACAAACTTAGGTTTATGAAGACTTAAAAAATCAATTCTGCAATAATTTGCATTCACTACCTCTTGGTGCCATCCTGATTTAAGCTTTAATGGAACTATTACACTAAAAGTAATTAACAAACCTTAACGCTGGTTATCTTTATAAAAAAATCAGGATAATTTTGATATTGAAAAATTAGTGAGTAGAGAGTAAGAATCTAGTTTTGAGAGGAGCAAAAAAAAAAATGCTGTGAAACACGAGATGTGCAATGATTTCAGGTGCGTGGGCCATTTATTACCACGTGCACCTGTCGACGAAAAGAAAATCTGGATCAATATTTCCAATAATTATTTACTTTTTCGTGTTGGTGACACGATTTGCAACTTGTCTGTATGTACAAGTGTGTAGGATTTTAAAAAATTCTTATTTTTATTGATTGATCTTTGGTTGATTTTAAATATCTCATTTGGTAGTTTATCACACTTACTAGCATAGTACCCATTAGTCGTCGGGGTGGTCTAAAGTCGATATCAGCGAGGGAGTCTATCCCCTTTTTACTAGCACTAGAACAAGGAGATTGTTTTTTTAGCATCTGCGTGGAGCGCCATACCTACCATCAGCTCCTCATCCCCGCAGAGATCCCTGTGCTATCCATGCGCTGAGTTGGCATCGAACCAGGAACCTTGTGGACGCTCTACCGACTGAGCTAAATCGGCCCTCGGTCATACATATCATTCTTTTGGTCACCTCGTGTGGTTATCAAGTTAGGTATCACAAACCATTACTAGTAAGTTCGAGTCTCATTGGATCTCCGATAAATGCGGCCTTGTACCACAATTAAGCAAAAGTTTAGTAAATAACTACACGTCACTCTTCTTACCTCCATCCAGAATTCGAGCAAAATTCCCTTATTTATTTTATGGTACTGGTTTATCTCAGTCGGTAGAGCAATCACAAGGCGCTGGGTACGATGCCAATCCTCGCCAACTTAATGCATGAGTAATCTAGTCTGTGCGGTTAAGCACCTTGGAGCTGATGGTGGATATGACGCTCCACATCAACAAAACAATCGCGCAAAGCGGATAAACTCCCTTACTGTTCGGCTGATACCGACTATAGACTAATACGCAGACTTTTCTACTACTATTTTGTGTTTACTGTCGCATAAAAAATAAAATAGAATTTATAGACTTTATTAAACTTTAAAGTTAATAAAAACTTAGTCTAACACACGGCCAACACGGGAATGCACCTATAACTCACAATCGTCCGTGCGCCTTATCTATGAATCATCCATTTTGCAGCGATATTACATTCATTAAATCTTACCGTTAAAATAAAATAAAAAAGACTGAAACCTGTTTAAAAAGTAATGAGTGAGAAATTTAACTGATTCGACTTCCGTGTTTGTTGATTTTTAAAATTTCATTATTATTTTTTCAACAATTAGTTTGTGCCAGTGGTGAATTAGTGTTATCCATCATCAATCAATATGAAACTTTTCACTAGAAAAATCATTGACTAATCGATCAATTACTACCCACTCATCTTTTTATTGTCTCTCTTATTTCTGAGAAAATTGAGGTAACGGGGAAAATACCTGAAGTTTGTAACCTTTGTGAGAATTTCTGTGACGTGATTCTTGTGTGTGCTTGTGGTACTGCGTCGGCTGCACGCTTAACACACGCGCTCTTTATTATATACCTAAGATACATTTAATTGATTTAATTTAATGAAAGAAATAATGCTTTTATTCCATTCAAATTTGATACTGTTGGCTACTAGTGTTTATTTTTTCTTCTAAGATGAGCGTGTATAGTAGTTTGATTTTAGTTTGTATTTTGAAAATGAAGACTGCCCATAAACACTAATCATTTCAACGAAATATCTAATTAACAGGGCGTAAAGAATTTGCACCCTAAAATGTCAAATTCCTTGTCTCTAATTGTCAGCATTGGGGGGGGGGGTCTAATATTTGCGGTGTACATTTTTTTAAAAACTTCTTTTATCTGACGACTGCATGGTATCAATCAACTTTCCTTTTAAAATTTGCTTCAGTGCTACTTAGTTTGATAAAAAAAAAAAAATAATTTGTAATTTAACTTTCCAATAGGAATATTTTTTTTTTTTTTGTCTTTATTGTTACCTAATAAATTCGGCGCGAAGGAGACTGGTTTGAATCATCAAAATTCATGAATCGTAGTTGTAAGGTTATCTCCGATTATGACACAAAACAAATTACGATATTCTGTACATGTGCGCACATTTCTTTTTCCTCTCTTTCTGTTCTTTTCTCTATTCCTCTCTCCCTCCTTTTCCCTCTCTTTTCTTTCTTCATCTCTCTCTTTTCTTTCTTCATCTCTCTCTTTCTCTTTCTTCATTCTCTCTTTTCTTCTTCATCTCTCTCTTTTCTTTCTTCATCTCTCTCTTTTCTTTCTTCATCTCTCTCTCTTCTTTCTTCATCTCTCTTTCTTTTTCTTTCTTCATCTCTCACTTCTTCTTTCTTCATCTCTCACTTCTTTTTTTTCTCTCTCTCTCTCTCTCCCCCCATCCCTCTCTCTCTCCCTCTCCCCTTTGTACTCTTATGTGCACTTTTTTAAGCTGTCTATTGTATGCACATAAAAATGCGAACTCAGAAAATGTAGAAATAATCAATGTGATAATAATTTTAATGTATCAACCATTGACCAACTCCTTTTTTTTCCCCCTTATAAATTCCAGTTTTCACATTTGTGTGAGAAGATAGTAAATTTTGTACTACTTTTCCTATTTTTGCACGTGTGAGTAATTTCATGGTACAAAATTTATGAATGAGATAACCATTTTACGGGGGGGGGGGTTCGACGAGACGGGGAATCCCTATTTTGCATTGTTGTCGATGGTACTCAGCAGCGACTACTACAACTACTATTACTGTCTACTACCGAAGAATCCCTTACTAAACATAGACAATTTGAGTTTGGCTATTTTTTTTTTAAATTAGGGATCAATTCATCTTTAATTTAATTTTTTTTTTTTTTTAATAATATTCCGGTCTCTTAGTGAAACCCGAAATTCATCCCCCCCCCCATCCCAAAATACGCCCCCTCCCGTATGTGAAGGAATTAAGGACAAACCGATATCACTGCTACTAGTAGAATTCCATCATCATCATTCTTCGATGAATCATTCATTCCCTTGGATTTCCGCGAAAGCCTTTTGCTTCTCTGTCAGCCTTTCAAACCGGCAGCCGGCTGCGACGACCGCGGCGGCAACAGCAGCAGCAGAAGAAGAAAGAAAAGAAAAGAACGAACACATTGTTGCTCTCTCCACTGATCGTATCGACTGCTGTCTCTTCTTCTACAAGCCCCCTTTTCCATAAACATGCTTTCCTACCGGCGTGCTGCTGGACCCTATAAAGTGGTTTTTGCTGTTGCTACTTCAGGAATGCCCTGTTGCTACTTCTTACTCTAGCAGCGAGACTTTTTACAGATTATTCTTACCATAGGATTACCTACCATTTTTGTTTGTTTGTTTTTGGCTTATATACCCTGCTTTACACCCTTTTTTCCGTTACTACTTTGAGTTACTGCCTACACCCTTTAAAAAAGACATGGATCTTGCTGATGGTATGCTTCTCAATGTTGTGCTATGTTGTATTATTGTGCATAGGAAATTCGATTCAACATGCTGCTATGTTACCATTTTATGTTCAGTGTTCAATATATATATATATATATATATATATATATATACTGATCCTTAACTTATAACTATTTACCTATTAGTCCATTTCCTAATTTGAGTGATTAATCCCTATTTTACAATATTGGTAAACTCACATTTTCTTATAGTTGTCTATCCCTATTTCATAGATCCATTCACTGTGTGTTATATATATATATATATATATATATATATAATCAATCTCTCTTATCTTGATTAAATATTAATCTATTTCTCAAGCATTAAAAAAAGTTACTCTTTATATTGTCTAAATGCAATGAACCCTTAAAAAAATCATATCTCTCACTGCAACTACTATTTTGAATGATACCATTCTGTAGTTGCACAACCCTATAGAAATGGCAAAAGATTTTGGCGAAGGAAATGGGGATTAAATTTAGTCAAACTAATTTTATTTTTATGTATCTTTCTTTCTTTCCACCTCCAATTAAAGAAAATCTTGGCTCAAAATTTTCCCCTTCATCCTGAAATGTCCACATCTATGTTCCTTCTCTCCCTACTTTATCCCTACTAAATTTACTCATATTAGCCAAATCCCTTATTTTCATTGAAATATTTAAAATTGGAAAATTCCCCTTCATATTTTATCTAATTGAATAATTCTTTTGATCTAAAGCAAAATCTATTTACAAAAAAGAATTGATCTCATCTAAAATTATGTTGTAGATTTTCTGTTATGTAAATTAACATGTTGTAATTTGTTCCTTGTGGTTGTAATTGCCATTGTTTCTTGCCTGGTTTTAAAGAACCAATAATTTTGCTTTTCCAAACACAAACATTCTATGTAAATTTGAGCTTTCCAGTTTTATGTCTAGTCAATTCTTTGTATTATAATTTAGTTGTTTTTATGTAAAGAAAAGAATGACTTTGTTTTATCAATAAGCACATTTTATTATTTTGCCTTTTAAGTTGCATTTTAATTTATTTTTAGCCCTTTTCTTTTTTTTTTCTTTTGTTATAATAAAATTCTTGCCAACGAGAAATCATTGGCATGTAAGACGTAAATACCATTTCTAGTGTGTTCAATTGTTGATTGCTTCAAAAATCTGGCCTTGTGCCAAAATTGGCCTGGGCCAAGAAATATCCATCATTTTAAATGTTTGAATTGATTAGGATTAATATTGTATGTGGCCTCATATAGCAAATGTTTTTAATTCTTTAAATTCTCATACTTTCATTATTGAAATTGATTTATTTTAAGAAGTGTTTTCATTGATAAAATTAAATATAGAAGCAACAAAATATATACTGGAAAAAACTGATTAAATTCAATAATGAAAGCTATAATTTTGAAAAATTACATTTTCCAAGTGATTTACCCCCACCCCCTACAGTTTATGACTAGACTAGCATTCTACTAAAAATAATAACCCTCTGCCTAAGATCAGTGTAGTACCTGTGCATTCCAAGTAGCTTAATATTTCCAGGTTATTTTTATCATGTTGATCAAACCTTAGAATATTGACATTCAGCATGACTACAGACCCCATAAAATTATCTTTCAGTTTCAAAGTTGACTGGAAACTGCTTTATTCTAAGTGCATTTTAAGCTCTAATAAAAAAAAAAACTTGCTATGATGTGTCCATCTTATTGGGTTATGGTCGCATATATACAAACATATTGAGAATTTATGGACATGTGTGGTGTAATGGTTATCATAGTAAGAAATAGACAGCTATTGGTAAATAGTAGGGCAAACTGAGCTCTTTAACTATAATTAGGCAACCAGTTAGAAGAAAAACTCTTAATTGAAACCTGTTAAACTCCACTTAAGAAATTGACCTTGTGCCACATCTTGTTCATGCAGAGGGGTTGGTAAATATGTATTGAGATTTTTTTTTGTAATGTGTAGATTGTCATCTTTTTCTTTTTAAAAATCATTTTAAAGATAACTCATTTTAACTTGATTAAATTATTTTTTGTTTATCTTTTGCTTGTATCAGTAATAGTCCTCATTTCTATAACTTTCAAAATAAACACATGTACTTCTTCATTCGTAGTTTAAAAAATGTGTTACTGATGTAAACATGCTGTGATAGAAATGTACTGCTAGTCTGCTGAGAATCAGGGGTTTTTTTTAAATGTCCCAAACTACTAAATGATTGGCTGAAAGTTATTTTCAAATAAATCCAAAATGAAGAGTGATTTTCCTCTCATCTTTTCATTCAGTGCTTTTTACTTCAATACTGATAAAAAATCTTCCAGTATTCATAATTTTATATTAATTCATCATATTTATTTTTAGGAATCATAATTTTAAAGTTTATAAGAAATTAATCCATATACAAATAGTCAGAATCTATCTGTATCTAAAACCTTGACGATCAATTTATTGGTCAGTAGCTTTCTTTGGAAGAATAGAAAATTCTTTTCTGAAAAAATTCAACCTTTAAAGTTTTCTAGACATGCTCATATTTAACTCAGGTCATTGAATATTTTGTATATAGACTTACAACAATCTCATAAACGGTTCTTTTGTTATATATTTATCATAAAAAGTTCAAACTTATTGATCTTTTTCTTTCACTTATACCTCATTACTATGTATATTTAGGGTTCAATTTAGTTCAGTCTGTAGAAGGGGCCGATTTAGTTCAGTCTGTAGAAGGGGCCGATTTAGTTCAGTCTGTAGAAGGGGCCGATTTAGTTCAGTCTGTAGAAGGGGCCGATTTAGTTCAGTCTGTAGAAGGGGCCGATTTAGCTCAGTCTGTAGATGGGGCCGATTTAGCTCAGTCTGTAGATGGGGCCGATTTAGCTCAGTCTGCAGATGGGGCCGATTTAGCTCAGTCTGTAGATGGGGCTGATTTAGCTCACTAGTTAGAGTATTCACCTAAGAATCACAAGGTTCTGGGTTTGATACCAATCCCCACCAACTCAGTGCATGAATAGCACAGCTTGGGTAATCTCACCTGTAAAGCACTAGGAGCTGTTGGTTGGTGTAGTGCTCCACCTCAGATACAAAAACAGTCTCTCTGATCTAGCGCTAATGAAAAGGGGAGGATAGACTCCCTTGCTGTCCAGCTGTTACCATCAATAGGTCACTCTGATGACTTACTTATATAAACTAAGATAAATTATTATTTTCATATGAAAAAGAATTATTACAAAGTGATCGTGTTTTACTGTTTCAAGTACACAATTCCTAAATGTTATACTTATTTTTACTTAATGGAAGTGATAATAATTTTAAGTTTAAAAATGGATTTTTCTACCATGTAATTATTACAAATTAAAAAAAATTACTTTGATCACTAAAACATTGACCATAGAACAATATTATTTTGATTAAATGAATATCTTATATATACTAGCAACTGTAATGAGCATTATTTGTGGTTTCATGTAATGTTTACTTTTGATGTTTGAAATGAATAATATTTTCTACCTGAATAATAATGACCTGGAACATCATAAATAATTAAACTTTTTAAAAAAAAATTCAAATTAGGTTACATATACCATAGGAGTAAACTAGGTTTTGATATTGAGTGCTCCTTGATTGTGGCCTTGTATCTGACTTGACTAAGTTTAGTTAATATTTACCAGTTTGTTTATACTGAGGAGAATATACTTTACTATTATTTCAGATTAACGAGATTTTTGTTTTTCCACTCCAATTTACCTCTTTTTTTTTTTCTTTGGTAGGGTCATGCTTGTTTGTTTATCTATTTTTATCAAAGATGCTTCTTATTCCATTATTATTAGTACTAGCAACAACAACAAAAACAGCTGTGTGTTGTAAAAATACATTTTTGAAAGATATTGCCTGAAGGGGGGGGGGGAAATTAGATTAAATAAAATGTTTAATTTTTTTTTTAATTACTTACTTAAAAAGCATCATATTCACTCCACTCCACTGAGATATTTGTTTTGTTTTACCACAGTAGGGACCTCCAAAACGTTTCTAAAAAAATTCTGATTCAATCATTCAGACTCTTTATAGAAATATTTATAGAAATATTTAAAATATTTAAAATTTGTATGAGTAAAAAGAAATATTTAAAAATTGTATGAGTAAAAAGTTAAATTCTAAATATTTACCAAATCAATCACATTTTATCAATTCACGCTTATCCTTGATGTTTTACTTTGTTTTTTTGTTTTTTTAAGAGGTCAGTTTAGCTCAGTGGGTAGAGCATCTGCCTGGGAACCACAAGACTCCTGGTTCAATACTGACCCTTGCCAACTCAACACATGAGTAGCACAATTTGAATCTGTGCGGTCAAGTGGGGAACTGATGGTAGGTGTGGCATCCCACCTCAAACTCAAAAACAATCTCCTTAGTCTAACACTCGTGAAAAAGGGATAGACTCCCTCACTGTCCGGCCATTCCACCGACTTGACTTTTTTTACTTCAATAGTTGACTTTTCTTTATAAGAAATAATTTACTTCATTAAGCTAAAGTTTGATACACTTAATGGTGCTATATTTTCTTTGTTTTTTGTTTTTTACTAGATAAAGAGAGAAAGGGAGAAACTATTAAGACTGACTTGTTACTTAAATTCAGATAATGACTCTATCTTGTAGGAGTAAATTCATATTCAATGGCATAGCTAGAGATTTGGAGACCAGTGGGGTTGGAGGCCAGTGTTATTTGACTCCTTGAAGTGGTGTGGGGTTCAATATTTTGAGGGATTTATTGTATTGTCAGTAGAAATTCAAAAAGTTAACTATTATTTGTAAAAATTTCCATAGGAGGCCTGGGATTACATTTTTAAATAGCTAACCCAATCAGTTATACCTCCATGTATTAAAAAAAAAAAAAGTTGGCAAAGTGGCCTATTGTCCATATCAGCTGGACAGCAAGGGAGTCTATTCCCTTTTTGCTAGTGCTAGACCTGGGAGATTGTTTTTGCTGAGGTGGAGTGCAACACCTACCCTCAGCTTACCACTTTACCGCACAGATCAGATTACCCAATCTGCACTACTCATACACTGAGTTTGTTGGGACCAGTATTGAACCAAGAACCTTACAATTCCTACGCAGGTGCTCTACTAACTGACTTTGAAGTAATTCTATCAAAAATTAAATATATATTTATCAATCCCTCCACACGAGCAGGATGTGACACAAGGTCAATTTCTTGAGCAGAGTTTAACAGGTTTGAATTCAGTTTTCCTTCTCCTAGACTGGTTACCTAACCAAAGTTAAAGAGCCCAGTCTGCCCTACTATTTATCCATAGTTGGAGGGAGAGTAGTAGGATGCATACCTTTCCCAAGGGTATTAGCACTTGTGAAATGCAAACAGCCTTGTTCAGGATTTGAACTCGGGTTGACGAGTCGACTCTAACCATTGCACCATGCACCCCCAAAAATTAAATATAAGCAAATTCATAACATAAGGCATAAGAAAAGTTAAAACTAAGTTTTATAATTGAATAGAAAAATAATCTTTGGGGTAAAATCTTTGTGTACATTTGGAAGGATGAGGAGGAGGCGCAGAGGGGGGGTTAAAGAATTGCAAATACATCAAAAGATGATCAGCCAATAAAAAAGCTGATATTATTTGTTCAATTTTTTGGGGTGTTATTTTTCTTTTTTCTTTTAAGAACTGAGACTTTGTTTTCACATGTTCTCAGCAAAATGGCATAAAGCAGCAGAGATTATTGATAAAAGGTCAGTTGGTGTCATATTGCATGGGGGGTGGGGGGCTGAAGGGGTTGTGTATAGGGAAATGGATAATAAAAATTTCAAGCATCCTCTTACTCAGTCCTGTTTTTGTTAGACTAGAATCAAAGCTTGCTACAAATGTTGATCATTGATGATTGTATAGCTTTCATCTGTTTGATCTTGTTTTTCTTTTCCATGTTCTGCTGTTAACAATAACAAATGATTTTCTTAAGTTTTACATGCCACCATTGACTAGCAAGGCTATCCAGTGCTGTCCAGAGTCCTTATATCTTTTGAGATCAGACTTTTATCATGTACGTGTTAAGTCAAGAATAAAAATAATCGGATACATCGAAAAAGAAATATTATCTGTACAAAAGTTGTCCAAAGCCAAGGACTAGAATCTTCAGTCTAGCTCCAGGGGACTATTCACATATATGAACTAAGTGGTGTAGGTCTATGTTCGGTCCGAGATTCCTGGGGTAGGGTCAATTAAATATAACCTGCAGAGTTATTTTAGTTTTTAAAAAAGCTACAAATAAACTTTTTATTATGATTTAAGATAAGTCTTTTAGATTTTCTCCTCTTTTATGAGATGAAGTATATTTGGATTTTAATAGCCTTTGCTCAGTCTGTAGAGCGTCCGCCTAGGAACCACAAGGTTCCTGGTTCAATACCAGCCCTTGCCTACTCAGATCCCTGTGCTACTCATGCGCTATGTGATAAAGTGAGGAGTTGATGGTAGGTGTAGCGCTCCACTTCAGACAAAACAATCTCCTTAGATTAATGCTAGTGAAAAGGGGTAGACTCCCTTACTGTCTGACTGATACCGACATTAGGCTACCCTGACGACTTTATTTACTATATCAAGATGAACAAGACATGCTGGACACTGCTAGAGAATCAAAGATTAGTTCATAAGTGATATTCTCCTATGGACACCTACACATGGACACACCAGTAGATAATTTCTAATACTAACATAGCTCTGATAAATCAATCTACAAAAAACCCTACAGAATTATGAATTGAAGAGTGCATATGACTATGGCATTATATCACAATTTTTTTTCTATTTTTTTTTTAGTATTTTCAATATTACCCGATTTTGATTCAGCTCTAACAAATAATCAGCAGATCCCACTTGATCACAATCAACAATTTAAAGAAATCCAGTTATTTTAACACATTTCAGTGCTTGTAAAATCCAATATTTTTTTATGATCTTTTGAAAAACTTTAACATAGTCTCAATTGATTTGTTTAAAATCAACAAGAAATTTAATTTAAATAAAATTAGATGCAAAACAAGTAAGACTTTTGGATTTTTTTTTTTTTTTTTTGCCAGTGATATTTAGCATCTTACTGTGAAACAACAGTTAGCAAACTCATCTCACAGTGAGTTCAACTTTCATTAAGCAAACTGCACTTGTGGTCTTAAGCCAAACTAAGCATTTTTTTAAATTATGTTTATCAACTATAAAGAGTTTTGAAAATCCAATTTGATTTCGATTAAATCTACAAACATTTTTTGTGATAAATACCTTTCTATCCACAATTTAATTTCTACCTGAATACAATATACCCCCTTACATTTGAGGCATATATAAAACCTCCACTCTCACCTAAAATTATACCTATGTACATATCTATAATAAAGTTTATTAAAAACTAATAGTAAAATGACAGTATAAGTAAGACAAACAAGACATGCCAGAGAATCAAGAACAAACTCATAAGTGATGTTCTCATGTGAATACCTACACATGGACACACCAGTGTAGGTCGACCAGCAAAAATTTACATGAATCACCCCTATGCAGATACTTGATGCCGTGTGGAAGACCTGATAGGAGTGATGACCAATAGGGATAAGCGGTGAGAGTCATCAAAATCTGTGTTGTCAGCACAACCTGACGATGATATTGCTATAATTGTACTAAGTTATATATCAGAAAATTTAACTTTTTTTTCATAGTTCTTAGAAATCTTAGCATACAATTTTTGTTTCTTTTTTTACTAAGTTAAGAAATTTTCCCTTTTCACTTTTAAATGAAAACTTTTGCAGATAGTCTGTCATAAAATAAAACTTTTGACTTGTTTAAATCTAGAGTTGACAGTGAAATAACTAAAACCAAAAGATAAGAGAGAGAGAGACCAATGTAATTAAACATTTATTGATAGGAAATGTTATTTAGTTAACAATGACAAATAGTGAACACAATTAGGATGGAAATAAAACTGAGCTGACTTTCTTGCATGTTGCTTTTATTTTCACCCCCAACCAAGTTTTGTGGGAAAGAGGAAGACTTCATTTCCCCTTAAAACAAACAATAAAAAATATCCTTATTCCTGTCTGGAAATGATGGGAGTCATTCTTTCTGACTGCCAAATTCTGAATCATAAATATCTTAGTCTTGCTGACAAAACTGGCATGTCCCCATGAGTAAGAAGTTCATAAAATTTGGATTCCTTTGGGCAAATAAGCAGAAGAAAAAAAATCCAAACAGATAAAATGGCAATATTAACTTGTGAAAAGGTTACTCAACATTGGCTGGGTTAAAGTGTCTTTTTTTTTATAAATTGCCATTAGGAATTGTTTTGTTGCTTTCATTTTTGCTTTTTAAAAAATTCTATTTAATGTTGATCAATATCTGACACAACAGTTTACTATGTATATAGACGTGAATAAGCAAATTCAATAAAGAAGGGGATCTGTTTGTTTGTAATCTTTTTTTTTATCTTTTTTAACAGCTTTGCATTTTTAAACTTATTTTATCAGCCTGTAGTCAGTAGATCTAAGGAGGCACTCATAATATAACAGTTATTGCCATATGAAATGGACCTAGTAACCAAAGTTCAAATCCTGGATAAAGCTGTTTGCATTTCACATTTTACTAATAGCCTTGAGAAAAGTATGAATCCAATTATTCTCTCTCCAGCTATGGGTAAATAGTAGGGTAAACAGGGCACTTTAACCTTGGTATGGCAACTAGTCTGGAAGAAGGAAAACTCTGAATTCAAAATTAGTTGTAGATCTCGAGAAGTATGGACTTTGCCAGGCTATTTATGTCCAAGACACACTACATAAGTTGTACCCTCACGTCCAAACCAGGTTATTGGATAAGTCTTTTTAGTCAATGTATTCTGTTTTTATTGAATATTTGCTGATTTTCTCCTCAAATTTTAAAAGCTGAAAAATGTTTACAAATTCCAATTATCTTATTGAACATGAAAAGTTCCAAAATTGGTAATTAATAATCAAATTCCACTTTTAAAATACTAATTAGTTTCATCATTCATTCAACCCTGTAAATGAGATTCACCTTCTTGTACTAAGATCTTTAAAAAAAATATTTATTACCTTTTTTTTTTTTTTTTTTTGAGGAGCCAAAATGTAATCCCCATCTATGGATTAATAGTATCACTACTGATCTTCCATAATGATGGCTTTGGCATTAAATAATGCACAAAGGTTGATATGCCATTAAACAAAGGAAACAAACTAAAATGTAATCATTCTACTTTCTAGACACACCTTTTTAAAGTTAATATTTTTCTTGCAATGTTAAATATTCGATTTCATCATGTCTATTCACCTGTTAAATGTACTCCAATAAGTTTTGCTTTTACTCACTTCCTATATTTGCTTTTAGTATTTGCTGTATCACAGTATATCTAACCATTATAGGAAATAAATTCCTATGTATTTATTTGATAAATCTTACCGGTAATATAATGGGTTGTAACTTTTTAGTTTAGAACAAATAAAAACATTTTTAAAAAGTCTGAGATATGGGGAACATTAAACATGAAATTCTCATTCATTTTTTTTTTCTTCCAGGATATTTTTATTACTTTTTATTGTTTGATTTAGATTGTTTTCACTTTCTACAATCTTTAAAGAGTGTAGATTAAAAATAAAGAATTGCTTCCTACAAGACTTTAACTTTCACTGCCTATCTTTGCAGCTACATTGTTTGTTTTTAGTAAAACAATGTCAAAGATAAACACAGACCCAAGGAAATATCTCAAATTGTTTAATATCCAGTAGCTGTTAAGGGAAAAAGATTCATTGGACATCTTTATTAAAAAAGATTGAAAGCATTTTTATATAGGTGTGTCTTTCTGAATATTAATGAATTTGACACTGTAAATTAAATAAAGACATGAAATAAGATAAGGGTTTTTTTTTAATCATTAAACATGTAACTGATTTATAAAATTGCAGGCTTAATAAGATGAAAGACAAACTTATCCAAATATCAAAAACATACATTATATATGAATGAAATTTTGACAAGTTTTTCTTTCATCTTATTTTTGACACACAATAAAATAATCTTTATATTTTATAATTGTTAAATAAGCAGCTGTGATCTAAAAATAAAGAATAAACCACCAAAGAGATTTCAAATCTTTTGTCTTTATGAATTAGTGATTTATTCTTAAAAGATAAAAATTACTTGAATGTTTAAAAAAAAATAGAAGTTAGCTCAGTTTCTGTAAACTTATTTTTGTTTCTTATTTAGTTGCTTTTGACAGTAGAATTCAGGTGATTTTTACCTTTTATGATTATATATGAAATTAGATTTTGAAAAATACCTAAAGTTTGATGAGATATTTAGAAGTATCAAGATTGAAACTTTAATTTTAAATGGAGAACTCACTGGAATAAGTTCTAATACCAAAGAAGAAAATGAACATTTGGTTCATTGTTCATTTCTGTCTTTGTAAACACAACTTAAATCTCTATACTTTTTTAACATACTTCAAAGGATTAAACTTGAATTACTGATTTTTCTCTCTCTCTTTTTAACATCATAATCATGCCTGTTTTGCTCGGGTCAATTATTAAACTTCTCAATGTTTCTAAGTCAAAATATTATACTTGTTTAAATTTCTCTGAATTTTTTTAGATGAGGCTTGATAATTTGGATTATTCAGACTATTATCCTCATCTTTATTGTTATCTACACAACATGAATAAAGGGTTCGGTTCGAAGTTCCATGAAGGCTCCCAAGTTCGAAAAGAAACACCTAAAGAAGGCCAGAGGGCACATCAGCTGAAACATTGTGTAGATAACAATAAAGATGAGGACAGTAGTGTGAATAATCCAAATAATACTTATTCAAATATTCTAAACACCTGAGCAAAAAGTGCTGCATTTCCAGCTGTTAAAGACACTCTGACTTTAAAGATGCACTCCAATTTTGACTTGGAAAATTGGAAGGTAAAAATAAATAAATATAAGATTTTTAAAAAAAAGTAAATTTTTAAGATTTTTTTTTCTAGAGAAAATAAAATATCATCTTTGATGCCAGGAAATATGACATTTCTTGTTTTATTTTATTTTTTTCATAATTGTGAGGCAAACACAGAACAATAAAACTGCTGTGTAATATAAAACAACTTTTATATAAACTTTTATATAAACTTTAAAAGATAAAACGGTCAAAGAAATATTTTTCTGATAGCAATGCTTCAACTCAAATCAATCTTCAACTTGTAATGGGGAAGGAAAAAGCAAGTAATATTATTTTAATAGTCAAATAATATTAGTTTTAAATCAAACTCAAATTTTAAAAAATACTCTAGTAATTTTATGAGTTGAGGGTGAATAGAGAAAATACCAAATTAAAGTTAAAATATCTAGTTTGATTCAATTATCTTTAAGTAAAAATAATTAAAGGAACTGAAAGATTAAAAAAATTAAATGATATTAATACTAATTTCACTTTAAATTATCTCAATCTATTTATTCCAAGATTGAATTATCCTATTTCTTTTTTAAATTTCTTAAACCAGTGTATGCTTTATTAATATACAGTAGTTTGTATTACTTTAAAAAAAATTTAAAAAAGACTGAATAATCCTTGCTTTTTTTTTTTTTTTTTTTTTTTTTTTTTTTAATCTCTTCAAAGGAAAATTTAAAACATTTTTAAATTTGATTTTTTTTTTTTTTTTTTTTTTTTTTTTTTTTTTAGTTTAACCTTTATTGGTTACTCAGTTTTTTTTATTTGGAAGAAAGCATATCATCTTTTGCTCACATCTCAATTTTTTTCTAATCCATTCCATATGATGTGTAAAAGTTTGAAGGATTTATTTTATCCTATTAATTCTAAAAGATGATTGCTTAAGAAACTGTACAGAAAATAAAATGGCTTCTGAAAAGCTCATTAAAAATAAAAACTAAGATTATCTGGAATTTTATTTCTCTGATTTTGATGTCAATTAAAAAATATTTGAGCATTTTTCCCTTTTTTTAATCTATTTTTTTTTTTTTTTTTTTTTTTGGACTTTAACATCAGACCATACTTAATTAATTTTTAACTATATTAAATCTTATTTTTTATATTTATAATCAATCTTATGGCTTATAATTGATTAGATATTTTGTGTGTGTACATGTGTGAAATTTTTATCTAAATAAGAAAAACTTTTTACTAAACTTTATAATCTCTTTTATTCATTCATTTATTTTTGTAAATTTAAAAAGATATTTCCTAAAAAATTTAAGTATTTGAAAAGTATGCTAGTTTGTTCCTTTTTTTTTTTTTTTTTTTTTTTTTTTTTTTTTTTTAAGAAAAGAAAATGTAAAAAAAGACTGGATTTAAATGCTCTTTTCTCTAACAGAATTGCCTAAATCAAATTCAAATAAATTTAATGACAAATGCTCTTAAATTTCTTTCATCCTGATTATTTATATTCCATCAAGATCTTTTATTTTGTCCTCAAAGTGCCTTCCTTAATAATAAAAAGGGGGATGCATTTTTTATGGCCAAAAAGAAATGCATGGTAGCTACGGTTACCTTAGCAGTAATGGTAGACTGATCACAGGAGTTGGGGTTGCTCCTTTGAAATTGTATAATGTGCTCTTTGACTGAATTATGTCAGGGTAATGGCTTGGTTAGGGTATGATGACTAAGTCAAGGAAGCAAGCATCTGGGGTAAGAGACAGGGGCTATTATTGCTTTGCCTTGAAATATTTCTTTTATTGGAATGATGACACAAATAAAGGCAGAGACTAAAAAGAAGGGGGTTGCATAGTTGAAGTAACAGCTTTGATCACTACATAAAAAGATGGGGTTTTATTGATATTTTTATAGCTTGGAATATACAGGGGCAGTGTGTAAATTCCTCCCTCTTTAAATCTCTTTTTAAACTTGGCTTTTATGCAATATGAAAAGGAAACTATGAATTATACACGTTTCTATACATACACACACACTGATAAATAATAAACCACTTTGCTATTAAGCAGTGGTTAAACTAACTAGTATAACAGACTACAACAACATTGAGTTTGATCCTCACTGGGTGGCTCATACTTATACCTTTTGTCATATTAAGCTAAACAAAATTAACAATCTATCTGAACCTTTAGAAATTCAATGTTTTGAATATATTATCTTTTAGAATTTGTAAATATATAATATATATATATATATATATATATATATATATATAAGCCGACAGTGACTATTGTCAGTATCAGTAAGAGAGCGAGGGGGTCTATCCCCTTTTTACTAACACTAGACTAGGGAGATTGGTTTTTGTGTCTGAGGTGGTCTGCCACACCTACCATCAGCTACTCACTTTATCGCACAGATCCATGTGCTATTCATATGCTGAGTTGGCAAGGGCCGGTATTGAACCTGGAATCTTGTGGTACAGAGCCGGATGCTCTACCAACTGAGCTATAGTGTGCTATATTTATAAAGTAAATAGTGCTCAATATGATTGATGGAGCAAGTATATCTAAGTTAGACTAGCATGGTTTCACCTATGCAATTTTTAAACCAATTAACAAGTCCTAAGATTTTCTGTTATTCAAATTCTAAAGATTATTTCCATATTCTTTATATATATATATATATATATATATATATATATATATAATTTGTTCTTACCAGGAGGTGTTTATGGTGTAATGGTTATCATCGTAAAAAATGGACATGGCAAACTGAGTTCAAATCCAGAACCCTGTTGTTTGCATTTCACATTGCACTAATACCCTTGGGAAGGTGTGAATCTATTTATTCTCCCTCCATTTATAAGTAGGGCAGACTGGGCTCTTTAACCTTGGTATAGCATATAATCTAGGAGAAAGAAAAATTCTGAATTTAAACCTGTTAAAATCCATTTAAAAATTGACAATTGTGTATCATCCTGCTTGCGTAGAGGGGTTGGGTGAATACATATGCTTGTTTTTCTATTATTCAGATTTTTTATTTATTATTGTCCTCATCTTTATTATTATATACACAACATTTTGGCCAATTTTCTCCAGCCTTCTTCAGATGTTTCTTATCAAACTCTGGATCTTCTTATTGAACTCCGGAACCTTCAAGTCAGAATTGGGAGAACAATCTACCTCAATGAATTAAATAAAGGGTTCAGTTTAAAATTCTGTAAAGGCTCCCAGTTTGACAAGAAACACCTGAAATCTGGAGAACACATTGGTCAAAACATTGTGTATATAATATAATGGCTGGCTGGGACAGGTGTTATGTAGAATTAATTCCATACCCCAGTTCACCTGCTGACCTTATTAACATTATTGGTAGTTTTAAAAGTTGAAGAGGTTATCACTTGATCCTGGATGATGAAAGAAATGAACCAACATGCATTCACAGCCATATTGCAATATTCTGCTAAAATAAAAACATTAGAAATTTACTTATCTTAACTTATAGTCAAGCACAGAATCATAATAGAAATTATAATTTAAACCAATGAATACTAATTAGTTAGGCCCCCTGAAAGCACTGGTTCCCACTAGACCACTGAAGTTAAGCAGTGATGAAACTGTTCAACACTTAATTGGGTGACCAATTAACCAACATCAGGTACTGTAATCAACCTAAGTCCTTTGTTTACCAGAATGACTTGATTCGGCATCAAATGACCCCAAAAAGTTTGATATGCCATAAAACAAAACCAACAAAACCAATACTGAACTTGCTCCACTAAAAATAGAATGAGATTTGTTTACTAACCATTGCTTTAGGGCAGGTTTAACTCAGTCGGTGGCGCGTCCGACTAGGAACCACTGGGTTTGATACTGGCCCTCGCCAACTCAGCGTATAAGTAGCACAGGGATTTATGCAGTAAAGTGAGGAGCTGATGGTATCTGTGGCACTCCACCTCAGATGCCAAACAATATCCTTGCTCTAACACTAGTGAAAAGGGGATAGACTCCTTCGCTGTCTGGCTAATACCGACTTTAGGCCACCTCGACTTTACTACTTATAGCAGGCATCCTAAATATTTATGAAGTTGAACCTAATCTGGCTCAAAGCCACTGCAGTAAAACACACAGTGTGGCTCAAACTCACTAAATATTGCTCTTGAGCTGGCAATCTAAAAAAATAATTACTTTTTTTTTTATCTGTCAGTTTGTATAGTCATTCTATCAACACTTTCTTATTTTGCAGTTTTATATAAATTTTTTGTCATCTTCTGAATAGAAATGATGTTTTCCAGGCAGTTGCCCATTAAAATCCACATTGATAGAAACCAATTCTTTATAAGAATTAAAAAGATTCTCTTGTTAATTACGTTAGAGGGAAAAGTGTTTGCCAAATCTTATGTGAACATGTACAAACTATTTTTAGTTGATTGGTTACTTCTTTCACAAATTATTATAGTTTGTATGTGAAGTATCCAAAAAGAAACTTAACTTTTCAAAAACTCTGTGTCAATTAGATGCTTTAACACGTACAATCAGGGTAAAACTTATGCTGCATTTTTTTATTTCTTTGTTTACAATGGCATATTAACTTTCATGGGTTATTTAATGCCAAATCCATCCTTGTAGAACAGCAGTGGTACTATTTAACCCATAGCTGGGGGATGATGGGGTTTATATCTTTCCCAAGAGTATTAATCCAACAGTTCTGATCATAGAAAATGGACTCAGCTACTCAAGTTCAAATCTTGGATGAGGTAGTTTGTGTTTCACTTTACACTTATGCCCTTGAGAAAGGCATGCATCCCTCTCTTCTCCTCCCCTCACCACAGCTATGGGTAAATAGTAGGGAAGACTGTGCTCTTTAGCCTTGGTACAGCAACCAATTTAGGAGAAGGGAAACTTGAATTTAAACCAGGTGTACTCCACTTAAAAATTGACATTGTGTTACATCATGCCTGTGGCAGAGGGGTTGGGTAAATACATACATAGAATAATAAATAAAAAAAGATTTTAATTGCAGAATACTGAAAAGAAAATTGATAAACTCATCAGTGCAGTTTTGGTAGAAATGTCAGATCCTTGTCATTCATTATTATTATTATTATTATTATTATTATTATTATTATTAATCTATTGAATAAAAATGAATATCTTCTAATTTAGAACCAATATAGTTACAAGCCTTTATTTTTCAAAGAGCAATCATTATATCTCATTTCAGAAAGGAACATTTGAAATCTTTACTTTACAATATGGATTTTCCTGTAATTAACCTAATCCTTGTAGGAATTGTAAATGAAATAAAATTATCACATGACCTAGTACAGTGTTTCTCAACCTTTTTTGCCTTGCATAACCCTTAAAATAAATTACATGTCTCAAGGAAACCCTGCACAAAAACAAAATTATATCCAATATCTTTCTCATTTTATTTCCATTGTAGTTAACATGGCAAATATCATAGTACATATTTTTGAATAACTGGTTTTAGGAAAAATTAATACTTCTTTTTCAAATTTTTCGGTAATGCTGAATAAAATTCATACTGCTCATTTATAATACTTCATAAGGGTTCACGTGGAACCTTAGGGTTCCAGGGAACCCCAGTTGAGAAACATTGACCTAGTTGATCATCAGGGCACCATGCTACATCACTTGGTAGTGACCATCTCCTCCCTAAGTAATGATGTAACTAGTTGTACATAGTTACATCGTACCAATAGCAAGTTAGTAAACCCTAACCTGAACTCTTGTTTGTAGACGTGCATTCATGTCAGGTGGTGGCAACATGTTTCAAACAGGACCATCCTGAAGAGAACCGGATTCCCTGGCATGCACGAAATACTTGTCCAATGCAACCTGAGATGGGCTGGCCACTTAAACAGACTTGGGGATGACAGACTACCAAAGCAGATTCTGTACTCTCAATTGAGAGAGGGATCCTGTAGAATCGGTAGACCAAAGTTCAGGTACAAAGACAACATCAAGAGAAACCTGAAGGACTTTAACATCTCCTTAGTAATATCCTGCATTGAAAACAGAAGGTTGGTAGAAATAGTCGATTGTGGGGGCACCTGTGGTGTAATGATTATCATCGAAGGAAATGACAACTAGAGTTCTAATCCTGGATAAGACTGTTTGTATTTCACATAGCGCTATTACCTTTGGAAAAGGTATGCATCCAACTATTTTCTCTCCAGTTGCCAGTTGGGCAGACTGGGCTCTTTAACATTGGTTAGGCAAAAATTCTTGGAGAAGAAAAACTCTGAATTCAAATCTATTAAACTCTGGTTAAGAAATTGACCTTGTGTCACATCCTACTCATGTGAAGGGGCTGGTAAATATGTAAAACAAACTATGGTGCATCTATGTGAAGTTAGATTTTTAAGTGACTGGAATATTTCAAGATACTGCAACTTGCTTGTTGTTTTGGACTTTCCATGTCACTGAACATTGTATAAGGCAAATTAAAAGTGATAATCTGTATAATGCTTCAAGCATTTTAATCTCTTTTTTGTGCAGGTTTCTCTATTTCCACTGAAAAAATGAAGATATCATCAAATTCAATGAACTACCATGACTGGCTGAGTGCACAAACTACCTCATCTAGATTTTAAAACTGTTTGCAAAACTTGAACCCAAATGAACAAAGCCAGAATCTGTATATTTCTGAAAATGTACTTGTAATTTTATATTTAAATTTACAAGGACAGTAGATCATGAAACTCTTACTAATTTTTTTTTTTCAATATCAATGCTGACCCCTACCCTACCCCACCCCACCCCACTGATAAAAATAACAATTTTAAGGATTCCTCAGATTAAATTACATTTAGAAATTTTGTCTGAATCCATCTGTAAAATTAGAAAATAAATAAAATTGAGAAGCATTTGATTTTGCAGATATGAATTTGTAGTAGAATTAAACAATGACAGAATCTGTTTTTGTTATGTTGTTCCTGTATACAGAGTTGAGACAACCTTTCAAGTTTTTTTTAGTGACTCAAGGGTCTAAGGAGGAAATAATTAATTACATGTAACACCCAGAAATCATATACTTGTTGTGTCTTTACTAACTAGTTATCACCTTCTCAAAAAACATCTTTCTATATAATTCATAAGTTCCCTATGTTTAAAAAAAAAATTAAATTATGAAGCAATATTAGCTTGTGTTTTACCCTTGTGATGATTTTTAAATTTGAAAACTACACATCTCCATATTCATGAGATAAGGAAAATATCTTATTTGCATTATAAATGTAAATCAAAAACATTTGTAAGTAATCAAAATGTTAATAAGCTTTAAAATTCCTTGAATCTCTAAGAGTTATATTGTCAGTTCCATGAGGAATTTTAAAAGGACAAGAAAATAAGTAATTTTATAAAACTGTAACTCCCTTATTAATTTTTTTTTCTTAAAGAAGTAACCATGTTTATCAACCATTTAATGTTGTTGTTTATATCCCTCATATATATATATATATATATATATATATATATATATATATAAGGGATTTAAACATATATATATATATATATATGTAAGATAATCCAAATGACTGGTAAGTAAGGGATAATTCTATTTGGGATCTTTGAAATCTCACTGTATAACCACTGTATGCTCTTGTAGGTGCAAAAATATATGTTCATACAAGGAATTTTATAAATCCTTAAGAGAGCTCAATGTATAATAACCAGTAAATTAATTATATACAGAGCAATATTTAACTTTTAAAGAAAGAAAAACTTAACAAACCATCATCCTGTTATAACTTTATTTGACCAGAAACTCAAAATTAGTCTAACCTCTTCAGACAGATTTTACAAATATAGGGAATTTCAATAGAAAAATCATTCACCAGAATTAAATCTTCTCATATGCTTATATAAGAAAACAATTTTTATATTATATATATATAGTTTGCTGTCCATGTTGGTGGGCATGTGCATATATTAAGTAAAATTATGTCAAAATAACAGCCACTTACATCAGTCACTTGTCAATTTTGAGACTACTTATTTATGTGTAGCAATATGTCTCTTCTTAGCCAGTTTAATAATTCTTATTTAATGGGGATGATTAATTTGAATATTCTGATTTCTTTTTAAATCAAGTTGGACAATTGTTTAAAAATCTGATATTTTGAGATCTTTATAAATAATAAAATCTATGTACAAAATGATTGCTTATTCAAATCCTCATTTTCTGCTCTAAAAAAAGATAACACCATAGTCTTTTAGATCAGTGCTTCCCTGTCTATGACCAAAATGGACCATGGCAAATTTCAGGTGGGCCACAGACGTTACAATTCTTACTGGGCCACCAGACTAATATATTAGTCACAGCTTATTGAAATTGCTGTGGTACATATGTTAAACTGTGGTCCAGTAATAATTATTTAATTTCTGTGGTCCACCTGAAATTTGCCATGACCTATTTTGGCCATGTGACCATAGGTTGGGAAACATTGTTTTAGTTCACAGGTTGGGTCTGTTAAAGCAAAATAAGGAATTTGTTTTTTGTTACTTTGTGTACATATGATCATTATGTCACGCTTAATGTTACTTCCCGGAAATTTCTGCTATACAATAAATATACCAAGAGTTTATTATGTAATAAGAAATGCTAAGGGTTAATAAAGGGAATAAGGTTTATTTTTATACCAATGAACAAGAATGAGAGTTGTTTGTTTTTTTTGTTGTTTTTTTGTTTTTTTTTTTTGGGGGGGGGGCGTTTCTCAATTCAACCTACTTGATATATAGGTAGATATGAGTAAATAATAGGTCAGACTGGTATGGCCACTGGTCTAAAAAGGAAAATTCTGAATTCAAACCAGTTGTACTCTACTTAAAAATTAACCATGTATCACATCCTGCTCATGGAGAAGTTGGATAAATTACATAATTAGTATATACTTCTCAATTTCTTTAAAAAAAAAAAATTTAATAAGATTTTTTAAAAAGTAATTCCTTTCTTGATTAGACTGAGAACTTTTCAGTACATTGTCGTCGGGGCGGCCTAATGTCGGTATCAGCCAGACAGTGAGGTAGTCTATCCCCTTTTCACTAGTTTATTTTAGTATCTGAGGTGGAGCGCCACACCTACCATCAGCTCCTCACTTTACCACACAGATCCCTGTGCTACTCATATGCTGAGTTGGCATCGAACCAAGAACCTTGTGATTCCTACTAGCCATACACATATTCATATATATTGTTGTGTTGTCCACTGCCTGACACAAGTACTAGGTTGATCATCTAATAGTAAGGAGAGAAAAATAATCATATTCTTCTCAATAATTGTATAATGTTTATTATTTCAGGCCAATTGTCAGAAGGAGAGGTAATTGCTGTTAGCCACTACTCCCTCAGGGCTTAAGCCAGTTAAGTAATTAACGGTGTAGATCCTAGGGGCTATCCCCCCAGGCAACACCTGCTCCCTTGATTTTAAAGGTGCAGGGCTGGGTTTATTGCTCAGTGCCTGAGGCGCACCCCCTTGAGGGGGAATTTCAATGGGAACTACACATTTTTTGCACTTACCATCTCATGAGCTTCAGTTCATGGGGGGTCCCACATTAAAAGATCTTGTGTCACACTCGCGTTTTTATCTTTGATTCCATTCTGCAAATCAGTGCACAAGTCACTCTTCATAGCATGTGGGTGGTGCTGTATCTAGAACACAGGACAACCTGTTCACTTTACAATCCCTCTGCAGGTGTTTTTTGATGACACTTGCATTTCCTCACACTCCGCACCTGATGACATCTGGGTTATTTCCAGATTATCATGCCACACAGCATGTGACAGTGCATCTGCTTGGCCAACTTCAACTGTCATATTGCTACAATATATCTCCGAGTGTTAGGTAGTCATGATATACAGAGGTTAGAAAATGGCCATCTCAAAACAATTTTGAATACTAAAAAAAACTTTTTCTCCTGACAATGATCTTACTTTTGTTCATCTTTATATATAACTAGTTTGGAGGTGCATGGTGTAATGGTTAGTCATAGGAAATGGACTCATTGACATGAGTTCAATTCCTGGACAAGGCTGTTTGCATGTCACATTGCATTAATACCCTTGGGAAAGGTATGCATCCAACTACTCTCCCTCCAACTATGGGTAAATAATAGGGCAGAGTGGGCTCTTTAACTTTGGTTAGGTAACCAATCTAGAAGAAGGAAAACTCTGAATTCAAACCTGTTAAACTGTGCTTAAGAAATTGACCTTGTGTCACATCTTGCTTATGTGGAGAGAGTTGGTGTATATATATATATATATATATATATATATATATATATATATAACTACCTCAAAATCTGCTCTATCAGGTGGTAATTAAGCTAGCTCATGTGAAGAGTTCTTGATTAGGCATTTGGCCACCACTGACACTTTATGCTTTGAGTACATATAAAATGTTATCATACAAAATCTTTTTGCAAAAATCCCAAGTCCAAAATTTCAGAATTGCAGACAATTAAAAATATTCTGGGCCAAATCTGGACCTGCAGTAAAATTGAAAAAATGTGATACTAAAATTTGCATTTATTATTAGAGATTGATTTTCTTGCATGAAATTTCTAAATTGAAAAGAGAATATTACTTTTGTCTCATGATAGTTTTATGTTTAGAGTCTGAAATTTAACGATTTATGAGGATAGGAATAATCCTAAAACTGTGAGAGGTTTTTAATTGATTGTTAAGATTCTTAGATGTAAACACTAAGTATTAACAGCTTGTTGTATGCTTCTTTTATTTCATATTTATTTTCACCAAAGTTGATTTAACTTGTTCATTGCAATTTTTGTAATGTTTGAACACTGCATCATCTGACATGATTTTGCATGCAATGTGCAGCTAATTGCATTTTCTATCTCACAAGTGTTACAGCCCACACCAATTGACATTGGTCCATCTTGACATCTGCCCAACAATTAGTGCATTCATAACAATGACTCACAGATTTTTGTCTGACTGAATCATACTTGATGCTTTGCTATTCACTATCAATGGATTTTGCAGACACTCAATGACAAAACTAAAAATTTCAATTTTGATTCTCTTCATACTTCAATGCTTCTCAACCATTTTTTTATATTTATGGACATCTTTTTTGATTCCTGTTTTACTAGGTGGACACTTCATATCCATTCAATCTTTAAAAGTCCTATTGTATTATAAATATTAATATTATTAATATTTTACATATTTATATATATATATATATATATACAACACACAAACATACCCCTCCGCACGAGCAGGATGCAACACAAGGTCAATTTTCTTAAGCAAAATTTTTAACAGGTTTGAATTCAGAGTTTTCCTGCTCCTAGACTGGTTACCTAGTCATGGTTAATGAGCTCAGTCTGCCTGCTATTTTACCCATAGCTGGTGGTAGATAATTAAATAATATATATATATAAATAAATATATATATATAAATATACATATATCTTGTAGGTGCAAAAAATATGTTCATACAAGGAATTTTTATAAATCCTTAAGAGAGCTCAATGTATAATAAACCAGTAAATTAATTATATACAGAGCAATATTTAACTTTTAAAGAAAGAAAAACTTAACAACCATCATCCTGTTTTATAATTTTTATTTGACCAGAAACTCAAAATTAGTCTAACCTCTTCAGACAGATTTTACAAATATAGGGAATTTCAATAGAAAAATCATTCACCAGAATTAAATCTTCTCATATGCTTATATAAGAAAACAATTTTTATATATATATATATATAGTTTGCTGTCCATGTTTGGTGGGCATGTGCATATATTAAGTAAAATTATGTCAAAATAACAGCCACTTACATCAGTCACTTGTCAATTTTGAGACTACTTATTTATGTGTAGCAATATGTCTCTTCTTTGCCAGTTTAATAATTCTTATTTAATGGGATGATTAATTTGAATATTTCTGATTTCTTTTAAATCAAGTTGTGACAATTGTTTAAAAATCTGATATTTTGAGATCTTTATAAATAATAAAATCTATGTACAAAATGATTGCTTATTCAAATCCTCATTTTCTGCTCTAAAAAAAAGATAACACCATAGTCTTTTAGATCAGTGCTTCCCAGTCTATGACCAAAATGGACCATGGCAAATTTCAGGTGGGCCACAGACATTACAATTCTTACTGGCCACCAGACAATATATTAGTCACAGCTTATTGAAATTGCTGTGGTACATATGTTAAACTGTGTCCAGTAATGATTATTTAATTTCTGTGGTCCACCTGAAATTTGCCATGACTATTTGGCCATGTGACCATAGGTTGGGAAACATTGTTAGTTCACAGGTTGGGTCTGTTAAAGCAAAATAAGGAATTTGTTTTTTGTTACTTTGTGTACATATGATCATTATGTCACGCTTAATGTTACTTCCCGGAAATTTCTGCTATACAATAAATATACCAAGAGTTTATTATGTAATAAGAAATGCTAAGGGTTAATAAAGGGAATAAGGTTTATTTTTTATACCAATGAACAAGAATGAGAGTGTTTGTTTGTTTGTTTTTGTTTTTTTGGGGGGGGGCGTTTCTCAATTCAACCTACTTAATATATAGGTAGATATGAGTAAATAATAGGTCAGACTGGTATGGCCACTGGTCTAAAAGGAAAATTCTGAATTCAAACCAGTTGTACTCTACTTAAAAATTAACCATGTATCACATCCTGCTCATGGAGAAGTTGGATAAATACATAATTAGTATATCACTTCTCAAATTTCTTTAAAAAAAAAATTTAATAAGATTTTTTAAAAAGTAATTCCTTTCTTGATTAGACTGAGAACTTTTCAGTACATTGTCGTCGGGGCGGCCTAATGTCGGTATCAGCCAGACAGTGAGGTAGTCTATCCCCTTTTCACTAGTGCCAGACAAGATTATTATTTTAGTATCTGAGGTGGAGCGCCACACCTACCATCAGCTCCTCACTTTACCACACAGATCCCTGTGCTACTCATATGCTGAGTTGGCATCGAACCAAGAACCTTGTGATTCTACTAGCCATACACATATTCGTATATATTGTTGTGTTGTCCACTGCCTGACACAAGTACTAGGTTGATCATCTAATAGTAAGGAGAGAAAAAATAATCATATTCTTCTCAATAATTGTATAATGTTTATTATTTCAGGCCAATTGTCAGAAGGAAGGTAATTGCTGTTAGCCACTACTCCCTCAGGGCTTAAGCCAGTTAAGTAATTAACGGTAGATCCTAGGGCTATCCCCCAGGCAACACCTGCTCCCTTGATTTTAAAGGTACAGGGCTGGGTTTATTGCTCAGTGCCGTAGGCGCACCCCCTTGAGGGGGAATTTCAATGGGAACTACACATTTTTTGCACTTACCATCTCATGAGCTTCAGTTCATGGGGGTCCCACATTAAAAGATCTTGTGTCACACTCGCGTTTTTATCTTTGATTCCATTCTGCAAATCAGTGCACAAGTCACTCTTCATAGCATGTGGGTGGTGCTGTATCCAGAACACAGGACAACCTGTTCACTTTACAATCCCTCTGCAGGTGTTTTTTGATGACACTTGCATTTCCTCACACTCCGCACCTGATGACATCTGGGTTATTTCCAGATTATCATGCCACACAGCATGTGACAGTGCATCTGCTTGGCCAACTTCAACTGTCATATTGCTACAATATATCTCCGAGTGTTAGGTGGTCATGATATACAGAAGTTAGAAAATGGTCATCTCAAAACAATTTTGAATACTAAAAAAAACTTTTTCTCCTGACAATGATCTTACTTTTGTTCATCTTTATATATAACTAGTTTGGAGGTGCATGGTATAATGGTTAGTCATAGGAAATGGACTCATTGACATGAGTTCAATTCCTGGACAAGGCTGTTTGCATTTCACATTGCATTAATACCCTTGGAAAGGTATGCATCCAACTACTCTCCCTCCAACTATGGGTAAATAATAGGGCAGAGTGGGCTCTTTAACTTTGGTTAGGTAACCAATCTAGAAGAAGGAAAACTCTGAATTCAAACCTGTTAAAACTGTGCTTAAGAAATTGACCTTGTGTCACATCTTGCTTATGTGGAGAGAGTTGGTGGTATATTATATATATATTATATATATATATATATATATATAACTACCTCAAAATCTGCTCTATCAGGTGGTAATTAAGCTAGCTCATGTGAAGAGTTCTTGATTAGGCATTTGGCCTACCACTGACACTTTATGCTTTGAGTACATATAAAATGTTATCATACAAAATCTTTTTGCAAAAATCCCAAGTCCAAAATTTCAGAATTGCAGACAATTAAAAATATTCTGGGCCAAATCTGGACCTGCAGTAAAATTGAAAAAATGTGATACTAAAATTTGCATTTATTATTAGAGATTGATTTTCTTGCATGAAATTTCTAAATTGAAAAGAGAATATTACTTTTGTCTCATGATAGTTTTATGTTTAGAGTCTGAAATTTAATGATTTATGAGGATAGGAATAATCCTAAAACTGTGAGAGGTTTTTAATTGATTGTTAAGATTCTTAGATGTAAACACTAAGTATTAACAGCTTGTTGTATGCTTCTTTTATTTCATATTTATTTTCACCAAAGTTGATTTAACTTGTTCATTGCAATTTTTGTAATGTTTGAACACTGCATCATCTGACATGATTTTGCATGCAATGTGCAGCTAATTGCATTTTCTATCTCACAAGTGTTACAGCCCACACCAATTGACATTGGTCCATCTTGACATCTGCCCAACAATTAGTGCATTCATAACAATGACTCACAGATTTTTGTCTGACTGAATCATACTTGATGCTTTGCTATTCACTATCAATGGATTTGCAGACACTCAATGACAAAACTAAAAATTTCAATTTTGATTCTCTTCATACTTCAATGCTTCTCAACCATTTTTTTTATATTTATGGACATCTTTGATTCCTGTTTTACTACGGTGGACACTTCATATCCATTCAATCTTTAAAAGTCCTATTGTATTATAAATATTAATATTATTAATATATTTTATATATATATATATATATATACATACACAAACAAACACCCCTCCGCACGAGCAGGATGCAACACAAGGTCAATTTCTTAAGCAAAATTTTAACAGGTTTGAATTCAGAGTTTTCCTGCTCCTAGACTGGTTACCTAGTCATGGTTAATGAGCTCAGTCTGCCCTGCTATTTACCCATAGCTGGTGGTAGAATTGGATTATAATATTATAATATATTACATTATATTATATATTTTTATAATATATTATAAATATTTTTTGTTTGCTTGAACCAAAAAAAAAAAAAAATGCATACACTTACTATACAAAATTGGATAGAAGTAACAGTACAGCCAATGATATGACACAGTGCATCACTTCCCTCTTACTTCTGCCCACTTATATATATATATATATATATATATATATATAATTTAAATTCAAACCGGAACCATTGTTTTCCAAAAAGCATGTATCTCGTGCGATCACTTCGTCTTGTTTATTCGCTGCATCTCGCTTTTTCGCTACTTCACTACGTTATGTTCTTTCGCTACGTCGTGTTTCTTAGTGTAACAGTTTTTAAAAGAAAAAAGAAATGCTTCAAATTCAAAAATAGAAAAATTTCTCTTTTCAAAAAGGAGAGTTTTTAACCCGTTTTTATATATATATATATATATATATATATATTATATATATATATATATATATGAAGTAAAAAAGTAAAGATGTCGGGGTGGCCTAAAGTTGGTATCAGCCAATCAGTGAGGGAGTAACCCCTTTTCACTAGTGCTAGACCAAGGAGATTGTTTTTGCGTCTGAGGTGGAGCGCCACAGCTACCATCAGTTCCTTACTTTACCATACAGATCCCAGTGCTACTCATACACTGAGTTGGCGAGGACCGATATCAAACTAAGAACCTTGAGGTTTCTAGCAACTGAGCTAACCCGGCCTCTTATATTTAGTCTCTGAGAGGCACCCTATTTGTGCCATAAAATGTTATAGGGTCTGGTGGGCATATGGCCCCTGGTTGAGAACCACTGCTATAACTCATCACAAAAATTTCTTCGTTTACAAAAAAAAAAAAAGGCCTGAAAAAATAATGTAAATATTTATAAGGGGGATGCTGAAGACGTCTTGACCCATTCAATGTTTTTTTTTTTTTTTTGTTTTTTAAGGTTAAAGCAACTTGAGAAACAACATAGCAAGTGTGAAATGAATATGTAGAAAATCCTGAATGTTTCATGTCTTTCACTTATCCCTCTCTTGTTATGACTGAATACTTTTCAACACCTGCTCATATTAAACTATTTCCATCTGAATTGTTCATGATGCTGATTTATCCATTGTTACATATTCTGAATTGAATAATATTTTTTTTAATATTCAAAATAAAGTTTTCATTCCTCCTCTTTTCTTTTCACAATTTCTACAAGAAACATTAAAAGTTTTGCTATTTTCATGAAAAAAAAAAAAAAAGATTTAGATATTTTTTTCACTTTTTATAGTCTATTTCTATTCATTATCTGTAGTTGTGCAGAATTAGGATTTAACCCTTAATCTTGCATAGGACAGGTAGCTGTTTCCTTTTGTATACACTGAATGTGTAATGGTTATCATCATAGGAAATAGACTTGGTGACCCGAGTTCAAATCCTGGATAAGGTTGTTTGCATTTCTCATAGCACTAATACCCCATGGAAAGGTATGCATCTATTATCCCTCCAGCTGTGTGTAAATAGGACAGCCTTGGATCTTTAACCTTAGTATGGCAACCAGTATAGGAGAAGGAAGACTCTGAATTAAAACTTGTTAAAATCCACTTTAAAAAAACTGACCTTGAGTCATATCCTTGCTGGCGGGAGAATTGTTGCATTCATGCCTTTCTCAAGGGTATTACGGTATATAAAATGCAACCAGCCTCATCCAGAATTTGAACTCTGTTCACTGTGTCTATTTCCTACAATGATAACTATTATATGATGGGCGCTGTATTCATTATACTACCTGCAGCTTCCAATGAAGAAGTAACTACATCTTATTATAATGGAGATTGTGTTTTGGTCTGTCTGTAACAGAAACTATATCACTACTCAAGTCACAATTCCCTTAGTTATTTACATCACATTCTCCATGATCTTATTTTTTATTCAAAACTCAATTATTAATAAAATTGTTTTACATTATTAATGCTGTTGACCATATCTACATACTAGATATTTACCACGTACCCTATGTGTATGGGTTAGGCACAAGGCCCTATTTATGTGGGACCACCCACAAACCAAAGCTCATGAGTTGCGGGTGCAAAAAATACATTGATCCCATTGGCATTCCCCCTCAATGGGGGCGCCTCAAGCACTGGGCAATAAACCCAGCCCTGCCCCTTTAAATCAAGGGGGCAGGTGTTACCTGGGGGGATGGTCCCTGGGATCAACAATGTTAGCTTGTAAGGTCCAAAGCCAAAGCCACTGGACCCCCCCCCCCGGCTCCAAAGAGCCAGATCTACATACATGCAATTGTATTTATATATACAATAAAACAGTTTTCATTAGTTTTTCTAATTTAGTATTATAAATGTGCTATGTTCATTGCTATGGCTGTAAAGTTTACTTTTAAAACCTACCAACAATAAAAAATTTTTTTTTTTTTTAAATCTTTTATTTTAACATTTCATGATTTGTCTTGATAATTGAACTCATTGTTTGTGTTGCAAATGTTTCTCCCACACCTTTTCCTGCCAATCCATTTTACAGACTTTCTTTCCTGAAATCCTTAGGGATTATGCTTCTGAAGAAGGCTATAGGATTGCTTGGTTGAAACACCTTAGATATACAATGAATGAATTCAATTTGGAATGTTAATGACTCTTCTCAAAATTATAGACAACAACTGTTACCAGTTTTGAACACTTTAAAAAGAAAAAAAAAGAAAAGAATTTCAAGTAACCAACCTTAGCTAATACATACTTAATGAAACAGCCAAGCAGTTAAAAAATAGGGCTTTTTGGTGGTGGCTGGTTAAACAAAATAATGTGAATATTTCTACTTAGCTGTAATTGAATGTAACAGCTTGCTTGTAATTCAACTGAAATTACATAAAGCAGACCAGTAAGAAAATCAACAATTGCTCCATACAACAATGAAAAAGTTGAATTTTTTTTTCTTTAATGTTTTCCCTCTCTTTCATATTATTAACAAAAGAAAAGAATAAAAACTTTCATTGTTAATAATTTTTATTGGACTTAAAATAAAGAAGTTGAAAAGAGTGTTTCTAAAAAAAAATGATAGTGCACCTCATTAAGTTTTTACTTATCTCTGAAAATTATTTCATTGTAATTATCAAACTCTTATAATAAAATCAAATTAGACCAAAAAAAAGATGGGTGGACTTGATACCAAGAAAATATACAGAACATTTTTTAACAAACTTTCTTAAAGCCATGTTTGACAGCCATTAAGATTGATGCTATATTCTATTTATAGAATTCCTATTATAATTATCTACTCTATAATTAGCATATAACTAGAAACATTATGACCCCCCCGCCCACACACACACACTGTTATCAAGTTCCAAGTTGAAATTGGGTTATTTTCTAAATTAGAACATTTTAATAGCATTTCAAAAGGCAAATTTTTACTATGATGTCCTATTTTTAATGTGTTGTGGTAATTCATAAATCTTTTTAAGTTCTCATTAAATGTATATTGTATGTATGTATGTATGTTCTGGTGCCCAGTCATGGGTAAATGATGTAAGAGGGCAGAAGGTCTCTGTAAGTTGTAATGAAGGTGACCCATCTAGGAGAAGGAAATCTCTGATGTAAAACCATCCAGCAGTTTGATTTGTTGCCAGCTATCTTGCTTCTACTTGTTGTTGTATCTGAACTTTTTTTTAACTGAGAGAGGGACTTAGCTGCCGTACAAAGCTATATTTCTATAATATCCATCTATGTCCAGATACTCATTCAGACAATGACATGTCTAAGGAGTGGCATTCGTCTGACAAGACATCGCAATCAACATGTATGTTTGTATGTACATGTGTATATATACCAGCAAACATGATACATCGTAGGGAGATTTTTATAAAAGAAATACACTTAAAATGCACCTAGAAAATAAAGCAATTTCCAGTCCAATTTGCAATTGAATGATAATTTTGTGATGTCTGCATTCATGCTAGACATCATTTTTTAATTATATAAATTCTCAATATAAAAGAGATCACTATGAAATACTAATTAGAATCTTTCACTCCTTCCTGAATAGAAGCCTTAATATCATCGTAGATCCCTGTTACAGCAGATTTACAGTTTATCTAGTATATGTACAAAAATTGAATTATCTATATATAAATACTTGTGTTCCTTAACAGTACAGCCGTTATCATCTTGTAACACACTCTAATAAAATTCAGACAAATACATTAGAAAGTATTTTAACTTTGTCTTTTGTTATTTCAATTAAACCAGCAATGAACATTCTTCAAACTTAAAATGATCAGATATTTTTATACTTAATATTTTTAAAGCAAGTAATACAATATATTGTCCATACTCATTTTGAGATGAAGATTTGATAATATTCTTAGAATTTTATCCAACTCTCCTTAGGGGAATCCCCATAGTGTAATGGCTAACGTGCTGGACTGCAACATCATCGTAAACAAGTTCAAACTCCAATCACTCTATTATGTTTACTTTTAGACTAATACCATTTGGAAAGGTACCTCCCCAGCAATAGATTAAATAGTACCACTACTGTTCTTCTACAAGGATCGCTTTAGCATTAATAACCCATAAAAGTCAATATGCCATTAAACAAAGAAACCAAACCAAACCGATTGTTCTCATTTTAGTTTTAGGTTTTGATCCTGATTGGATAGGAAATACTGTAAATCAGTTTAGTGTAAGTTAACTCTTGACTGTTGATGAAGAAATCATCAATTTATATATTTTGAATAGGCTGACTCAATTTTTCTTTAAGGGTAATAAACAAATTAAATTAGATTTATTAAAAGGTGCCTTTTTGTGTTTTTTTTGCAGTGGGGTCTAAAAAAATATATAATTGTTTTATGTAATTATAATTTTTTATCGTGTTTATTTATTCATTTTTTTTTCAATTGCTTTTTATTGCAAGTAGCATATTATTATATCATAAATTTTAATAAGCTACAAGGATTAAAAAAAAAAAAAAAAAAAAAAAAGAAGAGACTTCCGGTAGGACTCAAATTCACATCTTATATCCTTAAGAACCTGCCTTTCTAATTGGTCTATGAAAGTCAGTAGGAGCCATCTCTCATCTAGCCATCCATTATTTTCACTGCACTCTTAATACACTGCCATATTTTGTTTATATACGCTTCATTGTCAACTATTATTTTTTACAAGTATTTCTTTCATTTGATCCCAATTCCCAGATTGTTCTTCTACAATAATTAATAAACAGTATGGATCAGAAATTAGGAATCATCCTCAAGCAAAACTCAAATTCTCATCTTCAAGAGTCTTTCCATGGCAGCTGTCTTACTGGTTGCTTTACATTGTTCTATTCTATCATATATATTCTCTAACTTCCTTGGAATTGGAATGTTTTTCAGCTTACTATAAAAAAGAAAAAGAAAAAAAAACAGAAGTTCTGCCCTGGCAGCAATGCCAACAGCTGGATGTACATTATATGTCAGTGTAAACCAAGATTATAATATTAAATATAAAAATATCAAAAGGGTTTTGTTTTTCTTAGATCTCTGAGTACTGTGATATGATAGATGCAAAACTAACCTTTTGCTTAGAAGTAGAGCATAAACAACTGAAAGGAGGCACAGGTGGTGTAATGGTTATTGTCATAGGAAATGGGCTCAGTGAACCAAGTTCAAATCTCTTTTACATACTAGTAGTGTTAATAGTATATTCTTATTTATTTTCCCAATGAAGTTTTGTCAGTCACTAGTGATTGACTGAACCTTATCTGGAAAAGAAAGATAAAGAATATACTGAAAGAATTCTGGACAGTAAGTTAAACTGCCATAAACTGATCAGCTTCATCTGTTAAAAGCATTGCACAACTTTTCATTTACCAAATGGTGTGTGTATGTATGTATGTATATGTGTGTGTATGTATATATATATATATATATATATATATATATAATCTCATGTCTATTTATTGGAAGTGGCTGCCAAATATTTCTCATGTTTGATGCTGAGTGTAGCACATCACCTTTTCCAGCATGCTTGGCTTTCAACCTAACAAAATTATTACTTATATATAAATTACAATATATACATGAACACACACACACACACACACAATATACTGACAGAAAATTGCAACACTAAGGATGATGCCAATTTTGATCTGGGTATGTACAGTCAGAGCATCCGCCTCATGAACCACAAGGTTCCAGGTTTGATACTGGCCCTCACCAACTCAGCACATGAGTACAGTTTGGATCTGTGCTGATGGGAGCTGATGGTAGGTGTGGCGCTCCAGCTCGGACATAAAAACAATCTCCCGGCTCTAGTGCTAATAAAAAGGGGATATATTCCCTAGCAGTTCAGCTGATGCTGACAATAGGTCATTCAACTGGCTTTATTTTACTTACAATATATTCATGCTAGAGGGTGATAATAGAATTTTTTTAAAACCTCCAGTATGGAATAATATATTGAAGGATGATTTCACCATCTACATGATTGTGTGCCTGTGAACATACAGTTGTGTGTTAAGCCTAAGCAGGATTTTATTATCAGATCATGCTGATAGCATGAATTTCCATGACTCTCCCTTGCCAATCAATCATTGCTCCTGGTAGGTCTTCCACACGGCATCCAGTATCCATAGAGAGCTGATTGATGTAGGTTTTTGCTGGTTGGCTTACACTGCTGCATCCATGTGTAGGTATCCACAGAACATCACTCATGAGTTCATCCTTGTTTCTCCATCAGTATCCAGCAAGTTTTGTTCATCTTACTTGGATGGTTTGTGTGACAGGGGGTAAGTAGCTGTAAAGCTGCTGTTTTTTTGTGGACTGCTTGTTCCAGGATTTGTTCAAGACAGCATGCAGCATCCTTGTGTAATTCCCATTTAGATTTTTCTCTTAACGTTTCATTAGAGTCCAATTGGTGCAGCCATTTTTTTGGAACCTGTCCACCTATTGATCTGTATATGAGAACATTTATTATAATCCATCTATATTACCTGTACATCTAATCTTGTGTAAATTGAAACACATATTCAAGGTGTTGTAATTTTATCATCCATCCTTGCAATATAATTTCTTCTGCCAATTCTTTGAGTCCTAAACATTAGGTCTTAGAAACTTTACTTGTATGTTAGTATATATTGTATTCATTAATCACCTACAATTCTGACTAATAAATTAAACTATTTAAAATAATATATATCTATAGATATGTATTCTTTTAAATAGTTTAATTTATTTGTTTAATAATTTGATTGTATTTTACATATGCAAATAAGCATATTATTTGTGTGTGTGTGTATATATATATATATATATATATATATATATATATATATATATATATAGTTTGCTATATTTATGAATAAAAACTGCTCAATATCAGTGATAGAACATATATATTTGTTAGGTTAGCATAGTCATGAAGTCAATTGAGTTTGGTAAGTAACAGTTTCTCTCTATGCAATTTTCAAACTCTGTTTGGAAAGTTATATATATATATATATATATATATATATATATATATATATATATATATGCCTGACAAAGATATCAGAAGATCAGAAACACATGTTGCAAATGTAAGATAAAAATAAAGAATTTAAAAAAACATAATCCATTTTGCGGACCTTCTTTTTCATAATATAATATATATATATATAATATATATATATATAACACACACACACACACACACACACACTAATAAATCTTTTCAAGTGTCATATTAATTCCTAATTGTTGATGGTTTTTAACTAAAAATTTTATGTTTATATGAATGTAATTGTAAGTCAACAAAAACTGCACAAGATTTTCAGAGCAATCAACTTAGAATGTTTTAACTTAAAGAATAAAGCAATTTTCAGCCCAATTTGCAACTGAATGATAATTTTGTCATGTTCGGATTTGTGCTGTGCATTATTTTTGAATCATCTAAATTCTTGCTATAACAGAGATAACAAGGAAATGCTAATTAGAATCCATTCCTTCCTAAATAGAAGCATCAGTATCATCATGGACTACATTCAGGATCAATGTCATTTTTTTAATCATCCAATTCCCCAATATAACAGAATTATGAAATATGAATTGAAATCCTTCACTCTTTCCAAAAAGGAAGCATCAATATCATCATGGAAATGCAAGGAGTTCATAGGTCATTTAGTATCAATTAACATACTAACATTTTTTTGGCAAATTTGAATACTTGTAAAATCTCTGGTGCCTAATTAGCAAAAAAATGGCAAGTATATATCTCTTAACATATTTACCTTGAACTTTGGTCTCCAAAAATGTTAATAGTAAGAGAAACCATTTTTTTTTCCTTCCTCTGAATGAGGAAAAGAAGGCTTGTCTATCATTCATTATTAAGTGAGCAGATCAACTAAGCACACACACACAAAAAAACAAACCCCTACCAGTTGTTTATCAACACATGTTCTTTAAGTTGCCTCTGCAGCCAAGATAATACAAGGAACTGGTTGCTTTATAGAAAATAATAAGTAAAGTGTAAACTATAATTAGATCTGGAGTTTCCTGGGCAGTAATTATAATAAAACATGTGTTGGAAAAAACTGTTTCTTTCATGTGGGTGGGGGGAAGAAGATTATTAAGTGGGGGAGGTGGATGGGCAGGAGAATGGCTTGATGGTCATTATAAGCCAACTTGGATCAGTCATTTGTTCCTTCTCACACACACACACACACACTTGCATAATTATAAATGTAATCACATACATAGACTGATATACAAATTAAAAATACATTTATTCATACCATCATTGTGTATATATAAATATACACACGTGTGTCAGTATGTGCGTGTGCAGGTGTACACACTTTTTTTTCCTGTTTTGGTGACCAGCTTGGCTTGCTGAATCTACTAACTCCTGACTTGTAAGTGTAAAGTGAGAGAGAGAGAATGGTATCGCTTACACAAGAGGTTTCCTTTAAGAAGTTTATGATATGAAAGAACAAACTTCTGGTTGAACAGTTGTAGAGAAATTCAAGAAGGAAAATGAAAGCTTAGGAAAAAAGAAAATAGGAGAGAAACAGGATGGAAAGAAGAAAAGAATTGGTTTAGTAATTGTTTGGAGAGACAAACTGATTTCTATTAGACAGGGTCCAGTCTTTTGAGGTAACAAAATTTTTCTTTCTTCACTTTTATTTTTAAATGGCATTGTTTTATATCATAGAGAAACTTTTTTTGTTGGTACATGAGGCAAGGGGGGCACTCTGTTTCTAGGTCTTTGTGTCTGTTTTTAGTTCAGATTTTCTATTTCTGTTTATACCTTTGTGTGTGTCTCTCTCTTTCCCCACATTTGCCTCCCTACCTCTCTCTCTCTCTCTCTCTCTCTCTCTCTCTCTCTCTCTCTCTCTCTCTCTCTCTCTCTCTCTCTCTCTCTCTCTCTCTCTCTCTCTCATTGTCATGAGTGCAAAGGATTAGAATGAAGACATAATCAAATTCCTGTATTTTCATGTCATAAAACTGTGCAAATTTTGTTTCTCGATTTTGCTATAGAATAAAATTCAGGTAGTTTGCTAATAATCAACAGTTAGATAAATGGGCATCATTATTTCTTCAAAGATCTTTGAAAAAGCACTGAGGGGTTTTATTTTTCTTTCTTTCCTGTTTTTTTTTTTTTTTTTTTTTTTTTGGGGGAGGGGTTGTTTTTTATAATTATTTTTATTTGCCATGAAATAAATCTACCCATTTATACATGCATATTTCAAAACAAAATGATTGTAAGTAATGTTTACATCCTCCCCCTTTTCTCTCATATATATATATATATATATATATATATATATATATATACCCAAGAGTTGAGAGAATTTGAAAAGATTGATCAATCTGATGATCTGTCAAATTACCCCCCATTACTCATATCTCACCTGACATTCCATGCACACATATCTCTCAAAATTACTCCAACAGGAAATAGTTTTTGTCTGTCAATTGTTGTTCTCATCTTAAGTAGTACATCATATATAAGGGTCGACTGAAAAGTTCATAGGCTGACCAAGATAGTCTCATGGAATCTGACCAAATGAGGTTTATTTTTCAACATAGTCCCCCTTGCAGAGATTTAAGGTCTAGCTGAGATAGATTTGCCTCAAAACGGCTCATATTGTTAATGTGTTTAAAATCCCATGATATGTGTTATATCATTAAGAAATAAATGTTTGCATAGTATATGATGTAAATAATTTGCATACCGGTTTTAATAAAACTGTGTTTAATAAATAATTACTTAGTATTATTCTAATATTGTTTTATTCTCAAAGAGTAAAAGCAACCCTTTGTATAATTTTATATTGAAATCAATTAGAATAAGTAAAAATAAGTAATTTTTTTTATGTTCATATTTGATTTCATTAGTCTTTCTAATTCAATATAATATTTAACTATATTAAGACTTAAATACTTGTGCCCAGAGGGGGCACATATTTTTGCTCGTCGTTTTTCTAATGGACTCTTATCCTTGGTTTGGCTGATTGACCATCTTCAAGATGACTGCTAAGCTAAAATTTCAGCTAGCATATATATATATAATTCCAATACCTGAGTCAGCATTGACATTATATCAAAGCATAACTCTGACATTCCCTACAGCCAACAACTGAGACTGACATATAGAATAAAAGCTAACTGATCATAGCATTATCCATGGTGGACAAGTGGGCTTGGTAATATAAAAGCCACATAACTTGCAAACAAACAGACTTGGTTATATATGAAAACAAAAACAAAACAGCCAAAGTGTCATCAGCACATTGGATGATCTCTATTATTTCCATAAAATAATAAAGTCATCAGGGTGGTCTAAAGTTGGTAGCAACCTGACAGCAAGGGAGTTTATCCCCTTTCACTATCATTAGACCAATGCGATTGTTTGTGCACCTGAGGTGGAGCACCACAACTAACATGCACTGAGTTGGTGAAGGCCAGTATTGAACTAGGAACCTTGTGGTTCCTAGTCAGACACTCTACCAATTGAGCTAGACCGGCCTTACATAAACTACACTATTATTGCATACTTTAAAAAAATAGTACTACCTCTTTCTCTACAATAAACATTAGCATGATAATCTTATTAATTAATAGATATTTTTTAATGTTAAATAATTAAATTCAGATTTCTTTGATTGACTTCATTTGAATTGAATTTTAAATTCATAACCTTCTAATTTCAAAATTATTTTACTAAGTTATAATGTGTTAAGAAAAAACAATTTTTAAAACTTTGATAAAATCTTCACATTTTATCATGTCCAAAAGTATCAGGAAGATCATCAAATATAATTCTTCTGTTTTAGCAACAACAAAAAACATGCTTGAAATTTTTTTATTTTAAATTTTGCTTTTATTTTTTTAAATTTATAATTGCAAATTTTTATATTTTGAGTTTTGTATATTTAGAGCTACATATTTAGCAGTATACAAGGGAATATTTACTTATACATTTGATAATTACCCCCCTTCCTATCTACATTGATAAATAACTTGTTTTCTACATCAAAATATTTACTAAAAGTAAAAAAAACAAAAACATGTAATCTAAATTGCCTATTAGAAACCCTTTTTATTTCACTCTCATAAACCTAAATTAGCTATTGTAACAAATTTATTGAACATTATCTATGTAAATATGTTTGAAGTGGTTATTTTGATAGAAATCTGGGAATTAAAAACAAAAATAGAAAAATTCCAGAATTTGTGTCAGTAATTTTTTAAATGGAATGTGAACTTTTTCCCCAAAGGAATTGGAACATATGGCAAGAGAAAAATCTGAAAATTCTTTATTTGAATTTGATTGCAAAATAATTATAATTTATTTTAGCCAAAACACACAAATATAAAAGGAATTCTAAGTGGTATTTTGTTGTTTTGAGTAAAATCTTATTTTTTTATTTTGTTGGATTTAAAAAGAAAACTAATTAAAATCTTTATTCATTGTGATTATAATTATTTTATAAGTTCCAGATGAATAAATGATTACAGCCATTCTAAAAATCTCTTCAGACAATTGAACACATTCTTTGTATTGTTGGTGTTTTTATCACAATGCTTTCAGCCATTCCATTCTACAGGTATACAATTTATAAGAAAATAAAAGGGCTTTCTTTTATAGAATGACAAATATAAATGATAGCTAATATATCATCCAGCTTGGTTACATTCCCAGCAACATGAGCTTCACAAACAAGATTGGCACCCATGGTGTAATATTTATCATCATAAAAAATGGACATGGCAACATGAGTTCAAATCCTGGATGAGGCTGGTTGCATTTCACATAGCACTAATACCCTTGGGTAACGTATGAATCCAACTATTCTCCCTCTAGCTATGGTTAAATAGTAAGACTGGGCTTTTAATCTTTGTATGGCAAACAGTCTAGAGGGAAAACTCTGTATTCAAACCTGTTAAACTCCACTTTAAAACTGAGGAGTTGGTAAATACATACAAATACATTACCATTCCCTTCTTGCTAGGCTATATATATATATATATATATATATATATATTTCAATTATCTAAACAAATCTTATGATAATCATTATTCACAAAATTTAGACATTAACTATATCAATGCTGAGAAGATTAACTTTACAGTGAAAATAACAGGTTACAAGATTCTATAAGTACCATTGTCGGGGTCGCCTGAAGTCGGTATAAGCTTGACAGTGAGGGAGTCTATCCCCTTTTACTAGTGCTAGACCAAGGAGATTATTTTTGGCGTTTGAGGTGCAACACCTACCGTCAGCTCCTTACTATACCTCACAGATCCCTGTGCTACTCATACACTGAGTTGGTGAGGGCTATATCAAACCTGGAACCTTGTGGTTCCTAGTCTGATGCTCTACCAACTGAGCTAACAAGATTCTATAGACAATTTAAAATATATTACAAAATAATGAAATAAATATATAGAATATAAAATTGCAACCTTTTATTGACAATAGAGATGTAGAAGTAAGGAATTTATGGTTGAAATTCTGGCTGCTTGGCCAAGTTAGTGGCAAAAATAATTCCTGTTCAGGTTCAATGGGTTAAAAAAAATAAAAAGGTTTTAACAAAAAATGTTTGTATTTATCAAACTGTGCAGTGAGTAGAACTACTGGTGGTAATTCAATAATGGATGTTGAGAGAAATTGAAATGTCATCTTTTTATTTCACACATAGTATTTTATTCAAATTTTCTTATTTTCATTTTGTATATATTTTTGATAATAAATATATACATACATTTTTTTAAAGCTGAATCTGGCATAAGGCCAAAAGTGTAGGGGTCATCTAGTGAGGATGCCCATGTGTGTGTTTATATGGCTGAGCAATTTTTAATTCTGTTTTTAGAATTTTGTTCTTCCTGTCATAACTTCCTTTGTGCATTTACAGTATTTATTCTTTTGCCTCATCTTACTTCCTGTACGTCAGAGATATGCCACTGACAACACCCAACCTGCACAAAAGCCTTCTGCTCCAATGCTAATTATACAAACATATATAAACACAGACACACACGCACACACATTTTATATATATATATACACACACACACACACTTCTGAATTTGATGTCTCAGTATAGGATCAAAATTGTATAAGTATGGTCCAAACTTCATAATTTCCGCAGATGTATAAATTCCAAATATTTTCAACCAGCATTAGTCATTATCAAAAATGGGAGAAATATTATTGACTAGAAGCGGTTACCCAGTGTTGCCTGGATAGAGGTTGGATAAAAAATATTAGTGTCACAGATCCAGTGATTGTTTTGGTCTTCCATTATTGATTTGTTTGTTTTAATTATGAACGCAGCCAATGACTTTCTCTTCTCTTATTATTCAAATCCTAATTTTTAAATATCTTCAGGAATACGAATAAAATCTTCATTATTTTTGCACAAAAAGCAACCTCTGGTGATAGTGAATGTGTGTGTGTGTGTGTGTGTGTGTATGTATGTGTGTGTATATATATATATATATATATATATATATATATAATCTATATATAATATATATACTTTGTTGTTAACTGTTTTATTGTTGTAGTTTCCTCCATATATATTATTGATTGCAATGTCTTGTCAGCGACTGCCACTCCTTCATTCATTGTCTGTTTGTGAGCTCATTCATGACTTTTCAATCCTGCCAAAGACTTGCATAACTTAGAACATATCTGGCACACATAACGATTGGTGTTGACTGAGTCAACAGGTGTTGTATATGCATCACTGAACTTTCATGTGAAGCTTGAAACCACCAGCTGCTCGGCACACTTTTGTGCAGCAGGAACATAAAAAGTCCTCATGCTGGGAATCAGAGAATTGGCATGGTAGAGACAACAATTTCAGTCGGATAGCTCTCATGTGATTGACCAAGCCTGCCTTTGACAACAGGGCCTGGTCACACTTTTCACAGAACCACACATCACCAGAATTGGCTGGCAGTTTCACGTTTTTGGCACACTCTCCTGAGTTTGAGCTGCAGTCAGTAAGATGCCTATAGATTTATGTTGCATGTTTCTGTAGTCAGAACAATTCTGTAAATCTCTATCTGTAAACAATCTATGAATTTGACAATGTGTGTGCTAACTGGTGGTGTTATATGAAGGATTCCATAGATAGTTTGGTTGAGTGTCTGCCATTTGTGTCTGTTGTCTGTTTAACTGACATTGCTACAAGAAGGGGACATTATGTGTTGGACGTCTGGCCAAGCAAACACATGTGGTTATGGATGAAGCTGCCAAGAGAAAAGAGAGAGCAAATAAGAAATTCCAATGTATTTATATGCTTCAGGGGCATTGCTTGTGGTGTCTACTAATTCGTTCAAACAGGTCATGTGACCTGACCCCACACTACATCTATAGAGTAAGCAGTTAGCCAGTATTCTGTGTGGACTGTACCTTTCTTTTTTTTTTTTTTTTTTTTTTTCTTTTTTTTACCATGTGTACATGAAGTAATGAATCCTAGTGAGATTTGACTTAGAATATAATGCACACACACACACACACACACACACACATAGTAAATGCTTAACAACTAGTAACTTATGTTAGGGAAGATTATTTCAAAACTGTTCAGTGTATAATATATTCTTAGTGACTATTAAATAACTTTATAAGGGTACCACTTAAGAACAGGTAGTTTAACAGACACATAATTCCTCAAAGGTTTTTTTTTTTTTAATTAGACAAAGCAAATAGTTTAACTGATCTCAAATTAAAGTATACGATCAGATAACTTAGGTTTATAAAAATAATTCATTGAATATAATGTGATAGATATTCAACATATGTAATAAAATTTAGTAAAAAAAATAATTTAATGAATGTAATGCTCTCCCTCTGATTTTATTAGATTCCAGAGATCCCCCACATGATGTAATGGTTATCAAACATTAGCAAGTTCGATTATCATTAATAGCTCCATACTTCTGACTTTAGGTTAAGCTAAGCTTAGTAAATGACAACTTTATTAAATTTCATGTATTTATTCAATAATTATTTATTTCTTCCATTATTTAACTATTATTTATTATCATTATTATTATTGGTGGTGGTGTTGTCAAAATTTCTATTATCTGTGTATTAAAATACTTTAACTACATGTCATGCCATAACTCTAGTTTTTTTCCCCTTAAAGTTTTGTTTAAAGTTAATCAGACGAAATGGCAAATGTTCCTTCTTGAATGAGGATCATGAAGTCTATTTTAAAAGACTAATAAAAATAACCTTGTTTTTAGGCAACATAAGATCATTTTGCTAATTTTACAAGAACTTATATATTAGATTTTAAATAACTACTTAGTGTGTGAAATAGACTAACATCTAGAAAAATAGAGAAAAAACAGCCGCTTAACCTTTTTATTTTCAACTGCTACTTTTATTACATGCAAAGACTTTTTGAATTGGCATGAACATAACTCTTTCTGATGCATTCATATTCACCCACACATTAAAAATTTAACTCTTCAAAATATATTCAATTAAAAAAAAATGCTCTCCTTGGTTGTGTTGAGAACTTTTCATCACCCCTTAAGACAGTGTCCATTGTTTTTAATGTTGAAAATGTACAGTAGAATTATGAGATACTTGTCAACTCAGTTCAAAGATCAAGTGGGTATTCATTCAGTCAGATTTTCTTACCCAAATGTGATGAAAGTTCACTTAAATTTATAAGTGTCTCAACTGAAGTGTGGATGACCAAAAGTTTTTCAAAACATTGATATTACTTGCAATAGTAAAAGTATATTCCCATGACAGACAATACTTTAGTAATATGGCATGTCTTTGTTTATAACAAATTCACTTCATGCAACATTTTATTTTCAAATTAGCTTAACAGTGGATGCCAATTAAACTTCAGACTAACAATGACACTTCATGCATTGAGTACATATTAAATTTTATTAAAATTGAACAATATTTTACAAACAATTCAGTTTTCATCAAAACAATGATATAATTTGTTGACTTAGAACTTATTGCAAAGCTGCTTGATAAACATTTTGCTGAAAATATGCAAATCCCTAAAGACTCTCAAACTCTTGACTAATCTACCATTTAATTTAAAGACAATTTGATGTATGTCATTACTTTTCATACAAACAATTATTTCCTTACTTTTCATACAAACAATTATTTCCTTACTTTTCATACAAACAATTATTTCCTTACTTTTCATACAAACAATTATTTCCTTACTTTTCATACAAACAATTATTTCCTTACTTTTCATACAAACAATTATTTTTTACTTTTCATACAAACAATTATTTCCTTACTTTCATACAAACAATTATTCCTTACTTTTCATACAAACAATTATTTCCTTACTTTTCATACAAACAATTATTTCTATTTCATGGGTGACTTTTGCTGGATTTTACAATTAATTTTGATTATTTTCAAATTTATTTCCAATTTATAAAAATTGTTATTGTACAAAAAATTTCTTGCAAAATATCACATAAAATATTGCCATAAGCAATCATAATAATTATGATTTGTGAATCCAAAATTTCAGAATTGCAGGTCCGGATTCAGCCCAGAATGTTTTTAATTTGCTCATAGTTGGACTGATTTTAAAATGGTATTATATGTTGGGCTACAGCCTCTTGGAATAAAGTTGAAAAGATGTGACACATTGACATTGGCTTAGGGGAGTTGGTAATAATTATATCAGAAAAGGTTTTAAACTTTGCCTTTGTTTTTCTATATATTGTAATCTTATTATTCCAAACATTATTTCAGCCTAAATAAAATCAAGTAACTTACAAGCATATCTATATTTATTTTACTAAATGTTTTCTTTTTATTTTTTGCAGCTATCCAGTCCCTGGATTCGCTAAATGACCAGATTGTCCAGTATATCTTCACACCCAGAGATGTTACACTGGACCTTGACAGAGAACTCTCCTCCCACGAACAGGAGACTCTCCGTTCCTCTATGCTCCTCATCCGACGACTGCTGATGGATGCCCAGGGCAAATTTCGAAAAATGGTTGAGGATAATAAACAGCTTGCAGCCCGAATAGATGGCTCGATCCATGCAGCCAATCAGGAGGTAAATGCTTTACGAGCTGAGCTTGCAGACACCAATAAAAGACTCACCCAAATCAGCACTGGATCCTCAAAACCCAACGATAACCTTTTACCACTGGCATTCCATGAAAATGACTGTAAGTAATATTAATATTCTTTTATATATATATATATATAGCATTGTTATAATATATTAATAATTTGAAGGCAATTACAATGCGTATAAAAATAAAAAAATAAAAAGATGTTGTTTTTTTGTCTTATCGATTTCAAAGAAAACTTTATCTTCAGAGACGAAAATCAGAAATGAATGTGCTTAAGTTTTTTTTGCGTGGTTATACTTTTTTTTCTTTTTCTTCTTTTTTTTTTTTCTTTTTTTTTCTTCTTCTTTTTTTTCCCCTCTTCTTTTTTTTCTTTCTCCTCCCTTCCCCCTTCTTTATGTTATGAATGAAATGGGCAAATAACTGTAATTTCTTTTATTTTTGTTTTTGAATATTTTTTGAGAACGAATGTTAAAATCCTACCTTGCTTATGTATCCAATATTGTCTGTTTTTCATCCAGTGAATATTGCGACAATGTAGCCATTCAATTCAAAATAAAACTAAAAAAAAAGTTACATAAAAAAAAATTCTTATTCTTAGCTTTCATTTTCTTTTCTTTCTCTTTCCCTCTTTGTTTAGATTCTTTTTCTTTCTCTCCCTTCTCTAATTTTCTATTTTTTTTATTTATACAAAATGATCTGATTATTCTGTCTGGGGTCAGTGCAGTATCAATGTGCTCTGTATGGGATCAGTACTGCATTTGTGCACTCTGCCTAGGGTCAGTGCTGCATCTGTGTGCTCTACCTGGGATCAGTGAAACATCTGTGTGCTCTTACGGTTGGTACTGCATCTGTGCACTTTGCCTAGGGTCAGTGCAGCATCTGTGTGCTGTCTGGGGTCAATGCAGCATCTTGAGATGTATATTGTTCTAACTCTCTCTCTCTCATTTTCTATCTTAGTTTATCTGCTTGCTTGGATCTTCATATGAACACTTTTGATTGGCTCAATTAGATTTACTTCAAGCATTCACTTGATGGTAGTAAAAAAAAAAAAAAAAGTTAAGGCATATTATGCAATACTTCTTCAAAAGTGCTTAACTAGCATTTTCTTGCATTAACAGTTGCTTTAATCATTTAATGATGAATATAATTGTATTTAATTTTTTGTAATGAAGATAAAAAAGAATTTTAGTAATATATAGATTGTCTAATAAGTGTGTACAGAAATGCACACCTATAAAAAGTGCCCTTTTTTTTTTTTTTTTTTTAAATTACCCAGAAATCAGCTACTTATCAGATTTCCTTTTTTTTTCTCCAGATCTCCCCTTTTAGCGGGCATAAATCTCAAATATAAGATTCAAAAGGCATAAATATAATTAGGAGGCTTTTGAATTCCATACATAATAATCCACTGATTGCCAAAGTAATGTAAACAAAACACACAAACTGACCAATTAACAGCAACAGTTTACATTATAATAGCTGAAATTCTCTCTCTCTGTCTGTCTGTCTCTTTCTCTCTCTCTCTCTCTTCCTTTCTTTTTTCCTTTCCTTTTTCCTTTCCTTTCTTTTTCTTGACAGAAATTTGGGATTGTTTCTTTCTAGTAAAAAGAAAAAAGAAGGAAAAAAAAGCGATAGAGAGAACATTTTTATACATTTAATTTACGTTTTAAATATATTTTGTAAAGAGTTCATTTTTTGGGGGGTGGGGCACATTTCTATTTGCCTATCATCTGTCGAGTTTGAACTTTGAAATGAACTCCATTTTGGTGGACCTTATTTTATAATCTTTTCAACATGACAAATTTGTTAGAAATGAACTCTTAACAATATGAGACAATTTTCTTCTGTGCATTGATAGCCTTGTGGATAAGAGTATTAAGTATCTTAATCTTTTAGTTCAATTCCAACTTGATTTCTAAAGATACAAATGAATATTTGAAACAAAGGAAGCATGATAGAGTACGTGACTTGCCAGTACAAAATACTGGCCAGTTTTATATCAAACAAAACAAATATCTCTATAGAGCAATTACATTGTTACTCGAATGTATTGTGCAGTGTGTGCACATGTAACATTTAAGTTGTTGTATATAATAATACAAGAAAGAATTTTAGTAAAAGGATTTTGAAGTGATTGATTACTAGGGTGACCACTTCATTTGTGAAGCAGTTATTTTATGATTCTTACTATTTCTCAATATATGTATCTTTAGTGAAAAAAGAAATATTGATAATCTTAATTCTTGGGAAGTTTTTTTAAATAAATATGGTAAACTGAGTTAAGAATATTAAAAATAGCAATTTCAGAAGTGTTATTGTAGAATAATAAATATACATCTGTGGGAGCAATAAAAATTCCATTTGAATTTTTTTTTCTCCAAATATATATATATCTGTAACTTTTAAGTTTCTCTAGGAAACCTCTCATGCTATTTTCTCATTCTCATGAGGATTTTGAGGCGGAGGGTGGGGGGGGGTAATTGTATTTTGCTATGAAATGCTACCCAAAAGTTTAAATTTGAACAGCACAACCCAAATCTAGGACAGATTTTTATGAGGTCATTTTATACATCCCCAAGGAGATTACTTTGACAAAGAGTGAAAAACGAGTATTAGATTAAGTCCCTAAATTTTAATATAGCACTTTGTATGTATTTACCAACCCCTCCCCACAAGCAGGATGTAACATAAGGTCAATTTTTAAGCAGAGTTTAACAGGTTTGAATTCAGTTTTCCTTTTCTTGCCTAACCAAAGTTAAAGGGCCCAGTCCACCCTACTATTTACCCATAGCTGGTAGAAGAATAGTTGGGTTCATGCCTTTGGCAAGCGTATTAGCACTATATGAAATTCAACCAGCCTCATTTGGGATTTAAACCTCAGGCACATATTGTACTTTGTAGAACTTTTTGTTTTTGTACAGAAAGTTATCAAACTTAAATACCATTAATTGTATCCTAAATATATGAAAAACAATTTACAGTGTCATGCAGCACAAGATGCTATGATTTAAAGTCTTGGTATTTGTTTAGATGTGGCTAAAGGTTAATCAAGTTAAACTTCTTCCTGTTTTATATTTTTCATCAAAATGATAAAATGATGTACGGACTATTATCTTTAGTTCCTCCTTTAATATAATAGCTTTCCTTTCAAAAGAAGATACACTTGGTCTTTTAGCAAATATTGTAATGGACTTTGAAAATATAATAAGCAATAAATGATATGAAGTTAAATACTGTGTGTTGTCAATGCTCATAATAACTGGGTAGATGCTGCTACTTTATTCCAGTATTGTTAGAAATACTATACAGCATCATTATCTTATAAAAATGATATATGAAGTTTAATAACTGCTTAATGTTCATAAAACTCATAATTTTCATTGCTGAAATAATGCTCATAAAGCTCATTCCCCTACTCTTTCTTTTTCTTTCTTATTATATTTTTCTGTGTAGCATGTCCTTTTCCTTCCCTTTATTTCTTTATAATAAAAATGGAATTGTCCATTATTTAGCTGTGGTGAAAACACTCATAAGAAATAAGAATTCGGCAGATATGCGACACCAGATAAGCAGGTTTTACATTTTTTGCATTTCATCTTGGATGATTTGGACGGTCTCCTTTTTAACCATAGGGTGTTTCAAGTTGATAACGGTTAAAAGATTAAAGAACAAGAGTATCAATATATATAGATAATGCTGAAAAATCATAAGCCAGTCCATCATAAAGCAAGAAAGATCTGTATTTTGTAACTTGTTAGGTAGTTTTCCTGATTCTATAAATCAAACTTTATTTTTTTAACTATTAAGATTTAGGTCTACAGCATTTGGTTGTTGTAAAACTTGAAGTTTAAAAAACAAAACAAACATTAAATTAAACCAACGATTTCAAAAATGTATTTATCATCTCTCAGAGCACCTGTTCATTTCTGAAAGTTTTTATTATTTAATTCCATCAACAAAGTTAACCAAGCAAAAATATGAAAGCAAAAAATCTATCCAAATGAATGATCAAATAATAATGATAGTTCATCTTAACATTTTGATTGTTAGTTCTTTTTAATAAAGATGAAATCAAATATATTAGTCCAGGTTAAAAGTGTGGTAAGGGTAACCTAAAGCTGAACTATCTTAAACTATTTTTCTGATGCAGGTATCATTGGGGAATGAGAAGTTTTAACCTGGACTATATGGCATTTCATAAAGGATACTAACCTAAAGATAAGAGTGTCCTAGGTATGATATTAAACTGCATCTGTGTCCTGGGTATGATACTAAACTATATCCGGTGCTAAGGCTCAAGTTCTAGAATCATCCTTTCATTGCCGTTATTCCTATGTCCACTCTGACCTTGACCTTTTAGGCTCTTATCTATGAGTCAAATATATTTGTGTACAAATTATTAGTATTTGATAGTAATGCTTAAAAACATACAGCTGTGCAAATTATTTGTATTAAAAATAGTTACTTGAAGCTATAATTGTTTACAAATGATTATTATTATGTTACTTGAAACCATATAATTGTTTGCCAAAAAAATAGATTGATTTTGGTATTAAGTAACAAATATAACATAAAATCAACTAATAATAAAATGGTAGAATTTATATGCATGTAAATTTTATGCTATAATAAGAATAACACAGTAAAACTGGACTCCGATTAAAATTCCAGTTTTCAAAAAGATGGTTGCATTCTTTTTAAAACACTATGTACATACATACACAAAAGCACACACACACACACAAATGTGATGACAAACATAAGAAAAATATTACAATAAGATCTTTCAATCTGGATGAATAAAACTATTTAATTTTTTTACATAGATGTCATAAGACTAATTCAAACCTATATCCAAAAGAATTGTTTTTTTTTTATTTAAATTGGAAAATAATGACTTTATATTGGTTATCTTTAAATGTCATATTTTCCCGATTGGCAAGATCTCAACTGTTGGCCATTTTTGGCAATTGAAGTTATTCTTTTTCTCCTTTAAATTTAGAGGACAAATGTGTCATTAACTCTTTGGTTCCTGTACTGCATGACACATCTCTTCATTCTCAGTACAGTTATCTTGTAGCTAAAGCCACAAAATTGATATGATTCAGATATTGATCACTTTTGTTGTAATAGTAATAGTAGTAGTCATCTAGAAATTATACAAATACCATCAATGACTGATTTCTTGAATTTTGTATTTTATGCTCAGAAGATTATAATGTACAAGTAAGTTAACTGCAGATATATTTCTGAAGTATTTTATATTCCATGATTATATGTCAAATGAGTTCAATTTTATAATTAAATCTCATTTCTTAGTGTTCATCAACTATAAAAATACTTGATGCTTTTCAGTAATGCTAACACTGAAGAGCTCTCTAAAAGATTGTCTGAAAATGCCAAAAGGTTCCTTGCTTGCATCAGTAGAAAAAACATTCTTACTTGTAGCAAAACTGTGTGATGATGATACTGCAAGGTTCCTCTGGATGCTGCACTGTGATCCACAACTTTTTGAGGAATTCTGACACTTAAGGTGACACATAAATGAACGTGATAAAATTAAGATTTTTGAATTGACTAGATGACAAATTGTAAGAGATGCTATAGAAAATCTATCAAAATATGTTTAAATAATTGCACAAACAATAAGCCATGTACACTAAGTACCAAAATCTTCTGTTCACAATATCTTAGCTAATAACTCTCATGTTGTACTGTTGCAAGCTAAGCCAAAACCATTTGTATAAATATGACAAAGACGCTAGATATAAGTGAGCAGAGATAATCCTCAAAGAGCACCCTGATTTGCAGAATATGATCTGGACAGACAAAAAAATATTTGTCTAAATTTTTTAGATGAGGCTTGATAATTTGTATTATTTAGATTTTTGGGTCTGTTGACCTTATCTTTATTGTTATATACTCAATGTTGTGTCTTATGTACCCTCAGAAACCTTTTTATTGAACTCTGGAGCTTTCATGGTGTAATCAGGAACTGCCACAGAACTTCAACAAGAAGGTTCCAGAGTTTGACAAGAAACACCTGAAAGCCAGAGGGCACATCGACCAAAACCTTGTGTATGTAACAATAAAAATGAGGACAACAGTCCGAAAAATGTAAATAACACAAAAAATTGTTAGTTCTATTAAATTCCAATATAATGATACTGTTTTTTTTTTGGTGGTGGGGGGGATCCACACATTATATTCTTATTGTATCTTCTATTGTGTCATTTATTAAATAAATGAAGAGTATACTATATTATTTGATTATAACAGATTTTCTTGCTGCTGGTAACATGTAACCCTATATAACCTGTCACATATTACTTGGAGAGGAGATGAATACTGTCAAATTGCCCTGTAAAGGGAAATACTCAGCATGATATAAGTTATGGCAATTACTCATCCATTCATTTAAATAAGCCAATGTGATCAGTAGTAATTCCCTGCCTACCACGTACAGAGGGTTATGGGTTCAAATCCTACTGAATTTCTATGGAATATAAAACATTAAACAATTTTTTTAATCTACTCAGATATGTCACATTGTTTATCTATCTATGTATGTATGTTTACCAAATCCTTTTGCACGAACAGAATGTGGCACAAAGTCAATTTCTTAAGTGGAGTTTAACAGGTTTTGAATTCGGAGTTTTCCTTCTCAGAGACAGGTTACCTAGCCACGGTTAAAGAGCCCAGTCTGTCATATTATTCACCCATAGTTGGAGGGAGAATAGTTATATGCATACTTTTCCCAAGGGTATTAGCGCTATGTGAAATGCAAACAACCTTGCCCAGGATTTGAACTCGTGTCTAAGAGTCTATATATATATATATATATATGTGTGTGTGTGTGACCTTGTATTTCATATATATGGTCATGCAACCTGGTCTCACTACAAATAATGTCAAATTCTGTTGATGTGGTAACACATGTAGGCACATGGTATCATGGCTATTGTCATAGGAAATGGACTGGGGAAAATCTTGGATGAGGCTGTTTGCATTTCATATTGCACTAATGCCAATGAAAAAGGTATGCATTCAACTATTCTCCATCCAGTTATGGGTAAATAGTAGGGCAGACTGGTCTCTCTAACTTTAATTAGGCTACCAATCAAGGAAAAGGAAAACTCTGAATTCAAAACTGTTAACTTATGCTTAAGAAATTGACCATGTGTTACATCCTGCTCATGCAGAGGGATTGGTAAATACATGTGGTAACACAAAATATTACTTGGTTTTACTCAAATCAAAAAGAAAAAGTAAACAAAGTAAATCATACTACTTAATCTCTCTTTTGATTTTTCACTTTTTTCTTTTTATCTTTCATTATAACTTTCTATGTTATGTTATGGTATATACCCCTTTTACTCGGGTGTATATAATCGGTGAGAGAGAGTAGTAGAGATGATGGCTCTTACTTGTTAACCTCTGCTTACTTTGTCTAACTCGGCTGGCCACCATGTTCTCTTGTTGAGCTTACTTCTCTTCAGGCTTTCTACTGGGGGTTGATCTTCTTTGTTGATTCCTTCGGGCTGTCATTTCTTCTTGTTTAAATTATTAACTCAACAAACAAGACTTGTTGTTTTCTTTTAAAGCTTTATTTCAACAACCCAGCCCATGATTCCAATGCAGGGAGATTGAGAGCAGAGCAAGTGACTTTCAAGTCTGCTCACTCTTAAATCTCTGTCATATCTAATCTAAAAACTATCTCACACCTAATCGCATTCAAGGGATCAAGTAAAAAGGTTATTACCCATCAATAACTTTCTGGTAACTTTCCACTGGACCCTGTCATTCTGAATCTAATAAACTTTATTCAAATATTCTAACTACAGGTACGTACATAAATCATAAGCTGCTTATGAATTATGTAACATCTATACTTTTATCTCTTCTCTTCAATGTATTACTTTATTCTTTCTCTCTCTTGAGTTCCTATTTATTTTCTCTTCAATTTGTTCTCATGCTTACTTTTTTGTCTTTCTTCTCTTCCTTTGAATGATTTGAAAGGATAAAAGTCAACCAATTCTTCTGCATTTTCAACTCCCCCTCCCCCTACTTCTCCCCCCCCCCAATAATGTGATTACCTTGTTTTTGTTTTTTTGTTTTTTTTTGGGGGGGGGGTTGTTTTTGTTTTTTATAGAAACTAATTGTATTTTCTTTTCTGCTAATTTTGGAATGCCATTTGCAAACATTTTGTGTTTATTTAATTAAAGTGTAACATGATAGAAAATATTGGAAAGAATGATGTATTTATGTTTTGCAAATTTCATCATCTTCATCTCAAGTCATTATCAATGTTTTTGATCAGTTTGATAATTGGAGAAACTCATTTACAAATTTGTTAAGTATTTTTGATAATTCTTAAAGATATAAAATTCTTTAATTTTAACACTCTCATCAAATGATTACCTGCAATTCACCTGATATAGAAAGGATTTTTAACACATAATAAAAAAGAAGAAAAAAAAAACAGATGAATGAATGAATGGCTCAAAGTATCTTTGCTCTTTCATTGCCTCTTTAATATTTTAAACATGCTTGCCCTGACTGTAACACTTCCATGAGTTTCTGTAATCCACTACAAAGATTCTACTTTTTTTCAAATTAAACATGAAGAGTAAACAATTTTGAATATACATTTTTACATTGAGTCCTGATTTTCACCAAATTGCTCTTTAGGGCTTACTGAAAATTTGAATTTTCATATTTAAAAATTAGATGTAAAACAGAGAAAACAAAGGCACAAAATTCACCAAGGAAGATCACAATCACCATGATTTTTTAGGTTTACCATGTATTTCCTTGTTGTCCTCCACATCATAAAACTTCCTTTGATTTTTTAAAGTTTTTTTTTTTAATATTTATATACATGTCAAATTTTGAAGGTCTAATATTTCAACAATTGACTTATACACAAGTAATCATTTTGTACGGTTGAAATTCAAACATTATTGGAAAGGCTAGGAGTAAGCTTTTAGCTTCAAAAATTATTTCTATGAATTAATGATTTTGTAACTATGAATCAAAGGGCAACATATACACAAGATTATATTTACATAAATAAATAAAATTATCACTTCTCCACAAATAATTCCTAAAGAATATGCAATATAAGCCATAAACAGCTGGGTACATTTCAGATACTTCAAAGATTTCTCTAACATTGTGAAAAAGTTACATAGAACTTTTGTATCAACCTAATACTCAGATTGGAAAAATGTTTTTCCTCATAATTTGGATAAGAGAACAATAATTTGACTGTTTTATTTTATTTTATTTTATTTTTGGTCAGATTTCTTTTCTGTATATTCATTTCTTAGTTACTTTTAGCATAGATTACCATATTCATTAGCCACTACACCATGGGAACGTTAAACAAATTAACTACCTAGCTACATTTTCTTGGGTAGCCATCTTTAATTTTGGGGGGGCTTCAGTTTATCATAAGATTTACAAACAGGTACTGAAAGTTCTCAGCTCAACCAAGACGTGAAAGATGTTTTTTATTGATTTTTAGGGAGCAGGGAAATGGTTTAAAGAAACTTGTGATATTATGTACCAAGTGTGTTGAACTACAGAATGAATATATGGAATAACATATGTTTCATGACTTTAGATCATTCTCTTCTTGTTCAGACTGATAATTCTTTAGCACCACCCCCCACTCATGAATATAAACAGAATCTCTTTAAAGTATTTTATTTTGATTTATGTCTTTTTATTTCATCTTTTTTTTTTTCACAATCACACACAGATATGCATATATTCATATGTTAGTACTGGTATCCATCTGTCAAGGCTGACAATAGTATAGCAGCCATTTTATTAGTCATGTGTGTGTAAAGTAATTCTGAGAAAGTGCCTCTGTCTAAATGCATGTGAGAGACAAGATCAAAGTCAAGATAATTAATGATGAGACAACATAAGGAAAGTCTTGATTCAGACTTCCCTTTTTTTTTCTAAATGAATAATAAACAAGTGAAAGACTCAATTCAGATTCCAACCCACTTTACCATTTCTCTTTTCAAAACTGATAACTGCTAAAGAACTTCCACATTAAAATATCTACCTTTTTTTTTATTTCGGAAGTTCATAAAATAAATTAAAACAATACAAGCATTTTCTTACAGTATGACATATAAAGATGCCTACACACTTCCCACAAATGTACAGGGTGCGCCAGGTAATTGAGAACAAATTATGATATAAAGAAAAACTTTATGTACTCTCAAAAATACTCTCAGGTTAATCCTTAGCTACTAGATGTGTGGGTTTCAAACGGGGGGTAGACTGGAAGTGGTCTATGCTCCTGAGCCACAAAAAACAGTTATTGCCTCCTTTACGCATTCCATCCTACCATTCATTATGTACAATTAGGGCTTTTTGGTGTTTTCAGCTGTTAGGTATGACCATTCAGTTCCATTCCTCATGTCAAATCCACCACCCTGCAAACAAGTAGGCAGATTGAAAACCATTCTCTAACAGTGATCTCATTCTTGACAGCAGGTCTTAGAATATGCTGACTGTATCCTGTACAGAGGGATAAGACCCTCCCCCTAAAAAAACAGGGTGTTCTTGGTATGACACTAAACTGCATCTGGTGGTGAGGCTCCAGTTCTAGAACTCTGGTGAGTGTGAAGTATCCTATCATTGCCATTACTTCTAGGTCTACTCTGACCCAAAATGGTAGTACTTGTTAGGGTCCCATCTATGGGTCAAATAGATCTGTTTAAAAACTATTTGTATTAGATAGGAATACTTGATACCACTGTATGGCGAATTAGCAGAGGGCACCCAACCAGTTAGGAGACCACGCCTGCGCTTTAAAGATGTCTGCAAGAGAAACATGAAGACATGCCACATTAACACCAACACATGGGAGGCTTGTGCAGAAGACCATGTGACCTGGCAACTCCTCATCAAACAAGGAACGAAAAGGAGCAAAAAAGAGAGGAAAGTAGCCGCCACAGAAAAGAGAACCAAAAGGAAGGAGAGACAACAACTCCAACAAGCATCACTGTTTGTTTGTAGTCACTGCACCAGAGATTGCCATTCAAAAATTGGTCTGTTCAGCCACTCATGCAGTTGCAGATAAAAATATAAAAAAAATTAAAAATGGACACTACGCCATCGTCGGAAGGATGCCAACAACTTTATACCATATAATTCTTTGCAGATTATTTGTATTAGATAGAAATACTTTATATATAACCGTGTGCAAAAAAAGAAAAAAAAAGCTTTTGAGAAGCTACACAAAAATGTAAATATAAATGCATAATGTATGCAATTCTCTAGCCTCCAGGCATAAAATAACCCCAGACGGGTTGATATGTAAAAATCAGTTAATCTGACCGTGATCTTTTTCATACCAGAAAATTAGAGACATGATACTTGAAATTCTGAATAAAATAGTTCAATGCAAGTTTCAGTGAAGCCAACTGAAGCAGATCTCCTTTGCCTCATTCACGGACGGTAGGTAAGGGGGTTAAAAGGTACACATAATGCGTAAACCACGTGTGTAATTCTACCTGTTCACCGCGAGACAAACTTACACTAGCGTAAATTAAAAGATATTCTTAGATTGCTAAAAATTTCTTGTTTATAGCTATCACCACCCACATCCATCTAGAATCTTATTGCAGTGTTCGAACCGCTCTTACCTCTCTCTCTCTCACCCCCACCCACCCCCCGCACGCAAAGAACCGATAAGTTTGTGGGAAGGGGTTTGTGGATGCAAAGAGAAAAATAAAAGAGGGGGGGATGGGAAGGAAATGTTGTTTCCTTCACCTGTTACTGAAGCCGTACCCTCCCTGACCCCTTTAGATAATCGTTATTTTTTCTTTTTCGCTTCTTTTTTTTACCCCCTGTCTGTATCGTTCTCATCCCCCCCCCCCCTCATGTCTGTATCGTTCTCATCCCCCTTTCCCTCATTTACCCACCATCGCCGCCATATCTTCGCTCTGCCACGGATTGGTTTCGGAATGTCATACTACGTTCGTTGCTTCACTTTACGCACTGCACGGTTTTCTGAATGACTCATCATCGATGGACGGCTGATGACGGAGGAGGGGAGTAGGAAGAGGAGGAGGGGGAGGGAGATGAATCGATCTTTGCAAAGAAAAAGTAGAAATTCCTTTAGTTTCTAAACTATTCCCTCCCTCACCCTTAATTATCATATTGCTACAACCCTCATCATCTTATCATCGTCACCATCATCATTAACAGCATCACCACGATCGGGGGAAAAAAAATGAAAAAGGGGATTTTCCAAGATCCTGCTTAGGGACGGGGAGATAAGTTGGAAAGGGAAGGGAGTGTAAAACAACCGACGTTAATTATTTAAACGGATGAAGATGTGACAGATGGGGCCGGGGAGAAATTTGTTTTTATTTTTAATTCCTTTTTATTTACACCCCCACCCTACCCCCACTAACTTCAAAAAGTGGAGCAACAGTCATTCTTTTATATGAGTCATTTATATGCCGGGATGATTTTTTTTGGGGGGTGGGGGTCCTTTTATTCTTCATTATTTACTTTTATTATTATTTTTATTCTAATTTGTTTATTTAAATTATTCCACTTCATTTTTTTAGTATTTTTTAAAATTTCCTTTTTATTTTATTATGATTATTTTTTATTAGATTTATCTAATTTTGTCAATTTATTTCATCTTTTAAATGAATCACCTGTAAAAGTTTTATTTGATTGTCTTAACATTGTTTTCATAATCAAATAATTAATTTGTTTATGTATTTTATAAATTAAACTTGAAAAGGAGATGGGCACTGCCAAGTACCTCCTCCCCATTGCCTTGGGATATGATATGAAGAAAAATACTTAGCATAGTACCCCAATGACCTAATAGGTTATGGGAAATATCAGTGTATCCATATTTTTTTTAATGAACAAATGCAAAAGCTTATATTCATTTGAATGTTTATATTTTAGGATTATTCAAACTATTGTCCTCATCTTTATTATCTGTACAATGTTTTGGATGAGGAACCCTCCAGCCTACCTCAGATATTTCTTTTCGGTCTTGGGAGCCTTCTCGAACTCGGGAACCTTTTTGTCATTTTCAAGAGCTATCACGGAACTTTGAATAAAGGGGTTCAAAGTTCTGTGATGGCTCCTGATTACAACAAGAAGGTTCACATTTTTCGAAAAGAAGGTTCCGGAGTTCAAGAAGGCTCCCGAGTCTGACAAGAAATACCTTAAGAAGGCTGGAGGATACATCGGCTGAAATTGTACAGATGATAATAAAATAAAGATGAGGACAATAGTCCGAATAATACTAATTATCAAGCCTCATCTCAAAAATTCAGAGAAATAGTTTATATTTTTTCTTGGTGAGGGGAGTTCCCATGTGTAGTGGACTGTGACATTGTAGTAAGCAGTTCAAACCCCAGTCACATTATTAAATTCACTTTTGGGTTAATACCCTTGGGAGAGGTATGGGCCCCTCATCTTCCTAGCCATAGGTTAAATAGTATTACTACTGTTCTTCTACAAGGATGACTTTGACATTAAATAACCCACAAGGGTTGATATGCCATTAAACATAGTTGTTGATATCTGCAACATTGTAGTAAGCTAGTTCAAATTTCAAACTATCATCTCCGGTGGTTTAAAAAATTTAATAGAAATCATTTTAAATGCAGTGAACATCACAAAATGCATTTCCCTGTCCAGTGACAGAATAATAACCATGGTATATCCTACTTGTCTCTATGCAAAACAGGTTATATCTTTTATATCTTGTAGAATATTTAATATTCAGTTTGAACAGGTATCTTTATCAAGATTAATCAGAAGTTTAATATCAAAATATTAATTTTACTTATCAACTGTAATCGTTGTTAATTCATTATATTCTTATATTGTCACACTATAGTTTTCCACATAGATTTACAATAATGGATGGACTGGACAGTCATACCTGACAGATGAAAACATCAAGAAGCTCATATAACAAAAGTTTCATTTTTGAATTGGTCTCTCATCAGACAATGGGTTTATATAGTTAAAATATATTAAGATACAAAGAATCTCTACTATAGTTAAGTATAAACAATACAATGTTTGAATTTGGGTTATAATTTTGGTCTTTTTATTTCATACCTCCATTTATCCGGAAGTTACAGATGACATATCCTTCATTTTATAGAAATACTTTCAGTTTATTTCTGCTTTTTCTACTCTTTGTTAATTGGTAGTAAAGAGGTTAAAATGTTTACCTCTCTTTCAAGTCTCTTGCTTTCTCTCTGTTCTCTCTCTCACTGTTCTCTCTCTCTCTCTCTCTCTCTCTCTCACTCCTTCACTCTCTCTCTCTCCTTTCTATTGCTCCACTGTCTCTCCAATAAACAACTTTTTCTTTTCTTCATCTTTATTCACCTGTAACATGCCTTCATGAAGAATGTCAACTTCTAAATGCAAAACAAACACCCATTCACCACTCAAATCCCCTTTCATCTTTATTCTAAACCATCTGTGTTCAGCAACACAAACATTTCGCCAGTTTTCTGACTATGAACCGAAAATATTTTGCTTCCTTGTAAACAGAAATATTTTATTAAACAAACAACTTCCTTCACCTCCAAGGAGCCATGACAACATCTTCATAAAATCCATTTGTAAAAAATCCTCTCTAAAAAAAAAACACTGTTGATTTATGATGCAGATTTTTTTTCTTTCTTTTATTTTATTCCATACATATTAATCTAGAGTATTATATAATTTGATAATTTGCAATAAGTCACTAATTCAAAAAATGCAATTCTTGGATATATGTTTGTGTCATTTTTTTATAAGTAGATATATAGTAGATACAACCAGTTGTAATTGTAATATTTTGACTGCATGTAATAAAGTTTGTATGTTGTTCTTTTTTTTTAATTGTATAAATCTTTTATGTATGTATGTAAGAAGATGCTCAATAACAGTCTAACAGATAAATATTTAGAAGAAATAATGTTACATAATGGATAGGCATAGCAAGTAGTGTAGAGTAGTTTGAAATAAAAGTAAAACAGTGGAAAATCACTGAGAGTTTGATTGACAAAGTGTCAAATCAGGATCATCTGGAACAGGTCCTCTCATTAGCTTAGAGGATCACGTGACCAGGCAATGCTGGGAAAGTAGAATTATAATTTAGAGTTGAGGCTAGTGGCCTGTTAGGGTCAGATGTGCCTTTCCGTCTCTGTTGTGCCCCTGCATACGTGCAGGTTAAGAATGTATCAGGAGAATTTTTTTTTTTTAATGTGTACACAAGAAAATGTCTCTGTGTTATAATAACAAGAACAAAATGGAACCCCCAGAACCAGAGAGACACTTGACCCAAAATATAACCTCAATAAGAACAACACCTGATGGAAGGCGAAGACATCTGATAAAGGCAGATATCAAAAGGGATATGTTATATAATTTTTTTTTTTTTTTTAAGAATTTGATTGAGGAAGTAAAGATATAAATTTGATCTGAATGAGAAAATAGATAAATACACAATAGATAATAATAGGATTGCATCCTGCAGTTTGCTTATGTTACATAAATTATGAACATACCTGTAGTTAGAATTTTGAATTAGGGTCCATTAAACTTAAAATGACAGGGTCCATAGAAAATTAGCCAACAGTTATGGACGGGTAATAACCTTTTGATTTAACCCCTTGAAAACACGATTGGAAGCGTGGGAAAAAGTTTTAGTTTAGTTAGGCAGATGCAAGTGGCACCCTATCAGATAGGATGTCTCTTAGTGTTCGCAACTCATCTGCGGTGGAATCACGGGCAGGGTTGCATAATAAAGCTTTATTATCATAAAACATTTTTGATAAGTTTTCATCAACCAGCAAAGACTTATTGTTCAGATACTGGATGTCATGAGGAGGACTTGCCAATGAGCTATAGGGACTATATAATCATTAACTTCAAAAGTCTGAAAATCTTTTTTTTTTTTTTTTTTTTTTAAAAAAAAATAGTACTCTCTCCATGATAATTGTTATATTTGCATATCTATTTAATACATTAATACAATAACTTTTATGGTACAGATGTAATAAATAGCAAGCTTTTCATCATCATGTCATGCCAGCAGCGCAGATATCCATGACAATCTCTCACCAACCATCCCTATCATTCACTGATCCCAGGAGATCCTCTGCACAGCATGCAGTATCCACACAGAGCCAGTCTATGTAGGCCTTTGGCTGGATGACCCGCACTAGCATGTCTATGTGCTGGTTTCCACAGAAGGACATCGCTTATGAGTTCGTCCTTACTTCTCCAGCTGTGTCCTGAATGTCTTGTTCATCTTACTCTGATGATTTGTGTGACAGGGGGGAGGTGGCCATATAGCTGCTTTCTTGTGGGATGTTGCTTCCACGATCTGTTCAAGATTGTATGCAGCATCCTTGTGCAGCTCCCATCCAGCTTATTTTCCAGCCATACAACCATGCTGATACCACTACAGCCTGGAAGAATTGTTGCTTCAACTTGTTGGCAAGGTCTAACTTCCATGTATTAATCTTTTTGTTACTTTATTAATACTTAAAAACTAGATGGGAACTATACGAGGATAATTCATGCTATCCTGAAAAAAATCCTGGAAGCAGCACCCCAAAAAAAGTATCTGTACAGCGACTAACCTCCTATCACACAAACCATGCAAGTAAGATGAACAAGATATGCTGGATACTGCTGGAGAAGTAAGGACGAACTCTAAGTGACATTTTCCTGTAGACACACATGGACATATCACAGTACACTGACCAGCAAAAACATACCTTAATCATCTCTGTACAGATACTGGATGTCATAATGAGTTGCCAGGAGCAATGAGCAATAGGGACGAGTGGTAAGAGAGAGTTAGGGGAATCTGTGCTGTCAATGCAACATGATGATTGATACTTTATCTGGTGTCGTGGCATAAGATTTCTTTGTGGTTCTTATAATACATTAGAAGGCTCAGAGTAACCTTCCAACGTTGGTGAATATATACATAATTAAATCTAAACAAAGAAGTACAATATAACAACAATACAGACTTTGTCTGAGCATGTGGAACATGACATTATACAAACAGATTGGACAAAAGTCCTTTGGAAGTACGAAAGAGTTCATAAAAATATGAGTTACTTACTGATAGTTGAGGGGGGAAGCCACCCATTTAATGAACAGAACACCACGTGGCTAGTTCATCTTTTGTGGATGCTAGACCAAGAGAGAGAGATAGCTTCCTGGGCTGAGTTTAAATACCCAGCTAATAGTGCCACCTAGTTGCGAAACTCTGGTGGCAAGGGAAGATAACCCTTTTAGACCCAAGTCCATCCCAGCAGGGTCAGACAATTGCTACAGTGGTTTATTATATTCAGTGCATTCTTTTTATAACTTTTACAAGTTATTAACATTCCAAATTTTGTTTGGATAATTTGATATTTTCTTTGAGTTCTTAATGTTTCAGCCAAACTATTTGATGATATATTAATAAAGATTTTTCTGTTATCATTTTCTGAGAAAATAAGTATTTTCTTTTTTTTTCCTACTTATCTTGAGGGTTATATATGTGATGTAATGGCTATCATCGTAGGAAATGAACTTGATGACAAGAGTTCAAATCCTGGTTGAGGCTGTTTGCATTTCACATGTCGTTTATACTCTTGGGAAAGGTATACATCCAAATTCTCTCCTTCCAGCTATGGGTAAATAGTAGGACAGACAGCTCTTTAACCTTGTTTAGGCAACTAGATAAGGAGAAGGAAAACTTGTTAAAATCCATTTAAGAAATTGGCTTTGTGTCACATCCTACTCATGTGGAAGGATTGGTATATAAATATATATATATATATATACACTTGATGTAGGCTGAAAAATAGGTTAGAAAAATATTCTGTTAGAACACAAAAGAGTTTATTTCAATAAGATCTTTGAATTTATGAAACAAACCCATCAAAACTTGCTACACTTTAATGATTACACACACACACACACACATATATATATATATATATATATATATATATATATATATATATACTGTCAAGGTTGATAATGGGTTAAATAATATTTTTTTTATATTCCTTACTGTCTAGGGGAGAGAAGTTTGTCTAATTCCTCATTCTCCCACTCTCTTCTCCATTAATCATCATGGCATGACAGTTGATGAATGGGGAATAATTTTTATCAAGATATCTGATGAAGAGATGTTTCAGGGATGTGGATTCATGCCTTTCCCAAGAGAATTAATCTAGTGGAAGATAAGCAACCTCTGTCAAAATTCAAATTTATTTTGCCAATTTCATTTTCCATGCTGATAACAGTTATGCTACCTCACACCTCCAGTGATATATATATATATATATATATATATATATATATATATGTATATGTATATGTGTGTGAAAATGGAAAAGGAATTGAATCCGACAATATGAGGAAAAATGAGTAAAGAAAAGAAATGTAGATGGATAAAATGAATTTAATCGATATCACATTAATCGATATCACTTACACATGTGTTTCGGTCAGTTTATGTGTGTGAAAATATTTCGCACACATAGAAGATTCGACCTTCATCAGAGTGAACATTTATATATATATATATATATATATATATATATATGAATTAAAAAGTAAAAATACTGCAGAGTTTTTTAAGCATGAATATGTGGATGTAGGTGTTCAAACTAGGCTAATGTTTTTAAAAAATACAAATGACTTACCAGTCATGTTAGAATTGATATTGTAAGTAATATTGAACTTTGAGAGATTTTTAGTAATTGTTGTGTTGCCGGTTAAGGTAACTGTAAACTTTTTTTTGTAGTTATATATATATATATATATATATATATATATAAATATAATACTATATATGAAGTTATCAGATACCAACATTTCCATGATATATAGAGTGCTGATGTATATAGAGAATATGACTTGTGTTGTGAATCCATTGGGATCCCATTGTAACAGCCGTCCATGATGATATTGATGCTTCTATTTAGAAAAGAGGGAAAAATTCTAATTAATATTTCATAGTTATATTATATCAATGGATGATTAAAAATTATGTTTGAATGAAGATGACACAAAATTATGATTCTGTTGGAAACTGAACTGGAAATTGATTTATTCTCTAAGTTAACAAGATTTGTATTAGAGCATTTTAAATATATTGCTCTGTTCCATTTTTGCTGAGTTACAGTTATATACCTATGAACATCGTGAGAATTCTAGGAATACACAGAGAGATGTAGTAGAAATGATTTTAAAAGTCTATATTTTAATAGTAACATATTTTCTAGAAAACTTGTGTAGTTTTAACTTTGGAAATATACCTAAAGACTGGGTGGAGTTACCCTGGTGTAGTGGGTAATTTGCTGGTCTGTGAAATTGTTAAGCAAGTTCAAACTCCAGTTGTGCTATTACATTCATTTTCTGACTAATAACCTTAAGAAATATATGAAGCCTCTCATCCCCCAGCTATAGGTTGAATAGTACCATTACTGTTCTTCTATAACCCGCAAGGTTGATATGCCTTTAAACAAAAGGAACCCAAAATTTGATCTTTTCATCCTAATTTCTGATTGATTATAATTGATTGAATTTAATGGCATATCAACCTATCTAGAGTTGACATGCCTAGAGGTTAGGGAATTGCATTCATTCTACATTCATATTTACATTTTTTTATGTAGCTTTTTTTTAAGAGTTTTTTTTTTTTTTTTTTTAACGCACAGTCCTATCAAATGCAAATAATTTTTAAACAGATCTATTTGACCCATAGATGTGACCCTAACAAGTACTACCACTTAAAGTCAGAGTGGACCTGGGAGTAATAGCAATGAAGGGTTAACTCCACACTCCCCAGATCTGGAGGTTCACCATTAGATGCAGTTTAGTGTCATATTCAGGACACCCCTTTTTGTAGTTGGTCTTCTCTCTCTCTCTCTGCAGGGGATACAGTCAGCATATTCTAAGCCCTTCCAACAGGATTACCTAATTTCTGAGATGAGGAATTACCATTATACACTGATGTACTCAGATTAGTTACACAATGTTTCAGTTGTTGTACCCCTCTGACATTTTTCAGTTATCTCTTATAGTCAGTAACCTTTTGATAATTTCTAACTAAACCCTTCTTTATTCAATCCATTGACATAGATTGTTCTCATTCCATTGTCTATACTTAACATATCTCTCTCTCTCTCTCATAACAGTTAATTCTTCCTAGTTAATTTGTCATTGTGACATTACTTGTTTGTCTCATCCATTGAACAAGATGGATTTTTGCACAATCCAACTCAGGGATTGAACTTATAAGTGCCTAGTAACTAGATATACTTTTGGTAGGAGGTGCGTGGTGTAATGGACTTGTCGACCCGATTCCAAATCCTAGAAAGTCTGTTTGCATTTCACATAACACTAATAACCTTGGGAAAGGTATGCATCCAACTACTCTTCCTCCAGCTATGGGTAAATAGTAGGGCAGACTGGGCTCTCTAACCGTGACTAGGTAACCAGTCTAGGAGACGGAAAACTCTGAACTCAAACCTGTTAAAGTCTGCTTAAAAAATCAACATTATGTCACATCCTGTTCGTGTGGAGCGATTGGTAAATTTTATACTTTAACTGATGTTTTTATCCACTAGGCCATATGTCCCTGGGGTGGTAACTTGGAATCTGAAACCTAATGTTGCTTTTTTGCCTCTTTAGCTGAACTAGTGTACACATCTTTTGACACTACTCATAGTGTAATTAGGCAGTGGAATTTTTAGTCTTGGTCTTTAGTGTTCTTTCTTCTTTCTTAAAGTCTATCATAACATGTTCATATAAAATCCTATCCTTTATACTGATATGTCTTACTTCTAGTAATTTTTTTAAAAATTCATACTTTGAATTTATACTTAGATATGTTAAGTTGTTTGGAAAATAAAGGTTAATTTTATTACACGGCTAAATTATTTTCCAAACAGTCTGATATAATTTAAATAAAAATCTCTTTATGTTCAAAAGTATTTTAAATATTTATGAACATGTAAGTTTCACAGTTTGTGAATTACTTGAAAATAATTATGACATTGACACAAATATAAAAATCTCACATCTGACAAAAAATTTGGAATTTTTTATGTGTCTTACTATTAACTAACAAAGAATAATTCAAGGAATGAGAATCTTTATAAACTTTTGTAATATTTGATATTGAAAAATAACTATTGTTTGAATTTTGCAATTATTAGTTGAATTATTATTGTTAAATAATAATCTACCTTTTTTTCATTGCCAGACATTGCTAAAACATAAGTACATTACATAATGGGATTTATATGGTAATCTGAACTTTAGCTACATAAATGAGAGTAACCTCCCCTTGTTTATTTTATTTTGAGGAAGCCTTATGTTTTGGTCGGCCATTTACACTTCACCGTAAATCTACACAGAAAATACGAATTTGTTTGAATCAATATGACTGCATATTTTAACACGAAAATATCATAAAATGTGTTCTTAATAACAATTAAGTTCATTTCAAATAATGCACAAGCACAATTAAGAACACATTTTATGATATTTGTGTGCTAAAACATGCAATTGTATTGATTTGAACAAATTCGTATTTTCAATATAGATTTACGGTGAAATGAAAATGGCCGACCAAAACATAAGGCTTCCTCAAAGTGAAAGAAACAGGGGGAGGTTACTCTCATTTATGTACCTAATGTTCAGACTACCATTTATATATTCACCAGTCACACAATCGAGTCTCACTACAGCCGAATGAGAAATTCAATTATGTTAATATGTAGCATTACATGAGTAAACAGAAGGGAAGTGTAGTAAAATAGAAAGAAAAGCTGGAAAGAAAAGTAACAATAAAAAAGAAAAGATGGAAAGAAAAGTAACAATAAGAAAGAAAAGATGGTGAGAAAAGGTGATGGAAAGGGAAAAAACATGGAGAGAAAAGTAATGGAAATAAAGTGATGGAAAAAAGGGTAACATGGAAAATAAAAAAGGAAGAAAATATGGAACCATGTGAAGAAGTGAAGCATAGAAGAAAGAATTAATTTTTTAAAATAGTGAGAAGAAATTGAAAGTGATAAGTTGTAAGAAAAGAGAAATTGAAAAAAAAAAGAATGGAAAGAACATACTAAAAAGACCGGAGAAAAGAAAGTTTTAGTGAGTAAAAAAAAGCAGAAAGTGAAAGAAAATATAAGTGTCAACACATACATAATAATCCCGTTATTAATTATAGAATGAATGCTAGTATATAGATAAACACTTCAATTGTAGAAGAATAAATATTTGTTTGCACCCAACTTGTAAATAGAAGGGAGGTAACTTCTTCAACATTTTATATATATTCTAATTTAAATATTCATTAGTTATTCTAACTCAATTATATTTTCTTAAAATGTTAAGATTTGAAGTTAAAATCCGATTTTTTTTTTTAATCACAACTTTAACATTTATTATTCTTTGAACATCATTTATTTCAATATAAAAGTAATTTGTAACACTTTATTAAAATGCAATGATTTGTACTATTCACTCAGTTTGATTAAAATCACTGCAGAAGCTGGCATTCCTTTACACTATTATATTAGTTAAAATTTACATGTCTTCTATTCTTTGCTGGTATAAAGAGAACATTAATTTGAAAATAGCTTTTAAGGACTGTTGAAATGTATTGTACAAAATTTAATCAAACCAAGGTAACTATTTGATCAACTTTCATAAGATACACTGTTAAATATATAGTAATAATGAAAATAATAATATTAATGTATTATTTCATTATTTTCCATCAATCATTATAACACATTTGTTTAGTATTATAATAATGTATTATATGATAATGATGATGATAGCAAGTGTAGGTTATGTGGTAACAGATGAAACAGTTAAACACATAAATGATTGTTGCAAACTGACACAAAAAGAATACAAGAATAGGCATGACTGGGTAGGAAAGGAGATCCACTGGGAATTTTGCAAGAGATTAAAATTTAACCATGCTGACAAATGGTATGTGCACAAATCAGAATCCATCCTAGAAAATAACTCATAAGATTCTCTAGGACTTTGAAATACAAATGAATCACTCATTCCCAACCAGAAGACCAGATTTAGTATTTATAAGAGCTTGGAATAAATTTCTTTGTTGTTTTTAAACATATACCTCTGTGTTTGTTATTCCTCCATATTTTCTGCCTAAACTGTGTTTTGTCATTTTTAAATATTATTTGTAAGGTTGGAACACATTTTCACCAGCCTCTACATATTCATTAACAAAAAGAAAGGACCTTGTCAACTTGTAGATTTTGAAGACTATAGAGGGAAAATGAAAGAAAGCAAAAAAAGATAGACAAATATGTGGATTTTGCCAGGAGCTGATAAAAAAAAATTGTGGAAGATGAGTGAGTGAATCTAATTGTAGTTAGTTCCCTTGGAATGGTCCCTCACAAGAGAAAAGGAAACTGAAGATCAGAGGTAAAATCAAGACCATCTAGACCACAGCACTGCTAAAATCGGCTAGGAGGTGTGTGGTGTAATGGTTAGTCATAGGAAATGGATATGTTGAACCCAAGTTCAAATCCTGGACAAAGCTAATACCCTTGGGAAAGATATGAATCCAACTACTCTCCCTCCAGTTATGGGTAAATCGTAGGGTGGATTGGGCTCTTTAACCATGGCGAGGTAACCAGTCTAGGAAAAGGAAAACTCTGAATTCAAACTGTTAAACTCTGCTTAAGAAATTGACCTTGTGTCACATCCTGCTCAAGCGGAGGGTTGGTAAATATATAAAATCAGCTAGGATACTTATTCCTGGAGACTCAGAATTCAGTGAAAAACAACCAGTTAAAACTAAGAGGACAAAAATATATTATTTATCATTATTATTGAAAAAGCTGTGGAATGAGGGTCAAAGTGATACTAATTGTTGTTCGCGCACTTGGAATGGTCCCAAATAGACTGGAGGAACTGGAAATCAGAGGAAGAATTGAGATCATCCAAACAACTGCATTGCTGCAATTGGCTAGAATACTCAGAAGAGAACTGGAGAGACTTGTTGTCACTCAGGCTCCAGCAAAAGATGATCAGCTAATGCTGGTGTGAAAGATAATAATAATAAGCCTCCGAATATTTAAAGTAGCTGCTTTAAAATTTCATTATTTGGTGAAATTGTTTAATTGGTCATGTTTTATAGGCAGGCAAACCATTGGAGAGCTAAAAATTAGTCTATATAGGTAACTTTATTTGAGAATGAATATGGGATAGGTGGTGCTAACCTTTAGGCCATAAGAAATTACCACATGTAAATTTAGGGTTAAAATTGCTATTTTTTAACCAAATTGAAAAGCATAAGTTTACTATAGAATGAGTTGTTTAAAGGTTATTTGTATTTTCCCAATATGATAAAAGGCAAAAAAATTAAATGAGTGGACAGGAAATTTGGTTTGAATTGAATTGGAAAACAAAACCCCTTTATTAACAAAAATAGGTTCAATGGTTATACAATTTAAGATCAATGGAAATATTGCATAAAATATCATATGTACAGCTAGAATTCTTTTTTAAATAAAAGGTATATCAGATAAATATTTTTAGGATAGGCAAAAAACATTTTCAAGTAAGTAGTGTGATTGTGGTATGTTCAAATAATGAGAATCTTTGGAAATCCATCAAGTGCAGTTGAAAGGTGTGTTAAAATGGTAAAGTCAATTAAAGTGCATCAAAAAATGTTGAGTCAAAACCAGGTAGATGAAGTCATAATTAAATTGAAATGAGAAGAAATTATTTATCTTTTATTAAGAGAATTTGTTTTGTTTTTGTTTTTTTTGTTTTTTTAGAAAATTAAATTTCTCCCCCTTTTTTTTAATAATTGGGTATATGCAAGTTGAATTTTATATAAAATCCAATTTCTTTTTCAAATCAAATAAAAATGTAGCTGGTTCTTTTTTTTAATGAAATTGCATTCTCTTCTTTTCATCTGAATATCTGGTTCTTTTGATTTCTGCTTCTGACTGAAGCTGTTTTTAATTTTTCCAGACTTTTTATATCTAACAAGATCAAGAGGACTTCAAAATTTTCCCTGAGGATACAACTCTCTAATATTAGTTAGAAGATAAGTTTTTGAGACAGAAATGATTTTATTAATCTATATATGAATATAGATAAGAGATTAATTTTTAACTTTTAAAATCCCTGGCAACACTGTAGAGCTCTTGCTGGATAGCTAGTTAATAATTTTGACTTGTATAATCTATTGTCTTCTTAATAACTTTATATCCTCTCTTTATTTTTTAAACTTTTAATTTCTGTAACACACTCTGATTAGTTAGAAAGTGTTTTAAAGGTGGAGGAAAAAATCAAGATTCTTTCATCTTTTTTTATTTATTTTTTTTAGTAAATTTTGAAAATCTTTTGAGCTATTTTTTTAAAAGATTTATGATTAAGATTACAAATAATTTTTATAGAGTAGAATCTCAACAAAACAAAAAATTCTCATTTTTGCACCAAAAGGAAAATTTCCTAATGTTATTCATTCAGAAGAATTATCAACATAAAAACTCTTTTTATATTTTGTCAGATTACTGATTACTTTTTTGTTATACTTTGATTTTTAAATAAGTGTTAGAATTTATTCAATAACCTTTAAGTTTTAGCTGATCTTTCCTCGAGGTAACCCAGTTTGTATATATGACTAAGAATTTTTGAAAATGACCAGAATTTAACATGGGAGGAATGTTAGTCCACTGTGATTAAAAAATATAATCACCAAAATTGTAAGAGGAATTATCTAGTAAATACAAGTTTTTGATTTTGATTATTATTAGATGAATTATTAAATGATTTTGGTTTGTTTTACGGCATATCAACCTCAGTGGGTCATTTAACGCTGATAAAGTTTTGAAATAAATCAATTCTTAATGGATAATACAATTTTTTTATAAATACATTTTTCTATTTAACCCATAGATGGGACTCTAACAGGTACTACCACTCTGGGTCAGAGTGGACTAGGGAGCAATGGTGATGAAAGGGTGCTCCACATTCCCCAAACCTCCAAAACTGGAACCTCACCATCAGATAGAGTTTAACGTCATTCCCAGGACATGTAGACCCGCAGCCACCGCTTTCTAGCACCCATATGATAAAAAGGGGTTGGGGCTTGCCATAAGGGCAATAGGGTTGGGAAAATTATATAGTTGCTAGGGCTTGATGGAATTATTAAATGAAGCTCTGTTAATCATAATATATATATATATATATATATATATGAAAGAAGGATACTGTATGTTTATACAATAACTGAACGTACATTATTTTATAAGGGAAAATTGGCAACAAAAACCAAAGTTCAATTAAATCTGCACCCTATTTTTGTCGGGGGTGGGGGGTAAAAATAACTTTTTACCCCTTGTTTTCCATCAGAAAAACTAAATAAAAAATATAATAAAATGTATAAATCAATGATATATTAAAATTTAATTTAAAGAATTATTGATAAATAAAACATTCTAATAAAAGATAAAACAATAAAGAGCAAATAAAATAAAAATACAAACAATAAGAAGAAGAATAAACAACTTAAAACCAAGAATATATAAAGAATAGACTATAATAAAACAAATATATAGAAAAAGAATTTTTTAAATCTATATATGAATATAGATAAGAGATTTATCTTTAACTTTTAAAATCCTGGGCAATGCTGGATAGCTCTGCTAGTTAATGATTTTGATTAGTATTATCCTTTGTCTCCCAAATTGTTGTTGCTTTTTATTGAAACTTATTCAAGTTATCACTTCTACAACATCAAGAAACATTTTGCATTAGAATAAAGAATAGGATGTGAATTTGAGTCTCACTGGGAGATTATTCTTGTTTTCATAGAAGTACTGACCGATGTGATTTAAAAAATCACAACTATAAAAAACAACTATGGAATTAGAAAGATGAAGGATAGTAATTGTCAAAATAGTCAATACTAGGGTAAGTCAAACTTTTTGCAATATTTTGGTACATGTTAGTTTGTGATGTGTATATCACATGACTAAAGCAGTTCAAGCTATGGAGGTTACCCGCTGTGGTTGGTAGTATCATGGTAGTTGGTGCGCTGACACGTTGTGCAATCATTCATTCTGTGTGATTTGAAGACTGCACAGATGAATCTGCAACATAGTCTAATTCAGAAACTTATGATTTATGAGTTGAAACGTAATGCCACAAAAGCAACCAAAAATATTTGTTGTGCAAAAGGTATAGTTGATCACAGTACAGTAACCAGATGGCTCAAGAAATTTTGCTCAGGTTGTAAGAACCTCGAAGATCAAGCAGGGGCAAATAGGCTTAAAACCATGGATCCTGAGGCCGTGCATATTTGATAATATTACTAATCATAATAATGATTAAATTTTTTAGGGACCTGATTTATGACTAAGGTAGTTGCATATTTCTATCTGGTATTTATCAGGCCATGCTGACAGCATTGATTCCCATGACTCTCTTGCCATTGGCAGGTCTTCTGCACATCATCCAGAATCATAGAGGCAAATCTGACAAGTAGTACTCAGAGAGTATCAAGTGAGCTCAGCATCACAGTTTAGTGTAGTTCATCACTTACATAACCTCATTAAAAGCATCAGGAGGAGCTGTCTAATTTTGCCCCACGTTACCAAAATATTACACAACTTTTGACTCACTTATTATTCATCTCTACTTTATCTCTCCCTTGTTTATATTTTTTTGTTAATCACCAGTTTTACCTGCATTAAACAGAGGGTATCATTTATCTTAAAACCTACTTCACATTATCAAAATATTACACAACTTTTGATGTACCCTAGTAATAATGATATACAAGGTCTGTTTAGCCATTTTGAATACCTCAAAATATCTGGATACATTGCCTTCATGTAACTTAATGATCCTAATACATTAAAAATATCTTGTGTAATAATATTCAAGATGAAAAGAGCAATTAATCGAACAATTAACATTCTTTGTTGTTAATTATCTCACTTAGTGATGAGAAATTAGAGTATGATAAACTCACAACCATGATTCACAAAAATGTTTAGGATGAATAAGATTTGGGTATTTTGTCAAACTAGCCTTTTTTTTTAAATAACAACAAACTCTTCTTTTTTTTTTCTTCTTTTTTTTCTATTCTATTCTTGGTGTACATTTTTAAAAAGGAATTTAAGATATTTCCTAATCTTATATACTAAGTAGAATGCCAAATGATTAGAAATGCAAGTTTTAAATGGTGTTGTGCCAATCTTCTAGATGGAAATGTTTTTGCGTTATTCAAATCTCATTACCTGAACTTAAATACCAACCACTAGTACCAGATGAAGCGGCACCCCACAAAAAAAAAGTAGCTATATGGTCCTTACCTCCTATCATGCAAACCATCCGAGTAAGACGTACAAGACTTGCTTGTACACTGCTGGAAAAACAGTGACAAAATTTTTTTGCGGACACCTACACATAGACACACCAGTGTAGGCCATCAGCAAAAACCTACATCAATCAGTTCTGTGTGGATTCTGGATTCTGTGCAGAAGACCTACCAGTGGCAATGACTAATAGGGACATATGCAACTACCTTAGTCATAAATCAGGTCCCTAAAAAATTTAATCATTATTAAGATCAGTAATATTATCAAATTTCCTCTTTGATTTTATTATTTATGCTATCAAAATTATAAATTCTGACTTTTGTTTTTAGTTGGTCTTTCATGTTATAATTCTTTCATGATAATTCGTAGAACTGAAAAGTTCTTGGCCCAAATAAGACTAGAATTGTTTATGCATAGTAGGAGTTACCAAACAGTGACCTCTTTGTTGAAAGTGGCTTAGAATATTCTGACTGTATCCCACACATACACCAAAAAAGAGGTATCCTAGGTATGACACTAAACTCTATCTGGTGATGAGGCTCCAGTTTTGGAAATTTTGGAAATATGGAGTCACCCCTGCACTGCTATTACTCCCAGGTTGAAAAATTGAATTGAAAAAAAAAACTGACTTTGGCATTAAATAACCCAACAAGAGTTGACATGCTGTAAAAAACAGCCAACCAAAGAGTGAATCCTGTTTTGATCTCTAAACATTTACATGTTATACTGCTGTTTTGTTTCATTTTTTTTTAATTACACTAGTCAATATTAATTTTATTGCCTATATTAGAACAATTTTAAGATGAATTTGAGATAATGATTATGAAGATAGTATCAGCATTATTAGATTGGATCTAATTTGTTAAATAATAGATGCCTCCATATTTGAGAATTTAACTCATTCAACCTTTAAAGTTCTTGTTATTTTCATATATATACATTTGTTGCTGAATTTTTCTTTGGGTATTTGGTTATCTAACTGACTTTAGATTTAATGCTGCAATTACTTTCACATTCAGTTTTATCAATTTCAGAATAAATGCATAGGAAAATACTCCTTGTAGTTATTTACTTAACCCATTCATCATGGGTAGGTTGTGACACAAGGTTCAGTTGTAATGGATCTGTGAGACTAGCTTGCTACACTACAATAGGATGTCTTAAAACACTCCTTGTTTGATTTTCCTTTTTATAGATCAACAGTATAATCATACTGGTGACTCCAGTATTAGTTTGCTATCATATGTCTGTTGTTGTATACTCTTGTTTCACAATAAAATCACCAAGATTTTCTGGAAATCTTATCCAAGTGGCTATGAAAAAGTGTACCATTTATTCTCAAACTAGTAATGTTTATCTGAGTTTTTTAGATGAGACTTGATACTTTGTATTATTTAGATTTTTGTTGTTGTTGTTGTCCTTATTTTTATTTTTATATACACAAGGTTTCGGGCAATGTGCCTTCTGGCCTTCTTCAGGTGTTTCTTGGAACCTTCATATCATAATCAGGAGCCTTCATGTCTACAAAACTTTGAACCGAATCCTTTATTTAATCCATTGAGGTAGATTGTTGTCATTCCAATAATCATGACCAGGTACAAGTGTTAAGCTACTCAAATTAGTATCTTTTGCACCAATTCTTCATAATTGTCTGCTTTATGGTGATTCAAGAAGTTTTAGATAATTGAGATATAATTGTGCCAAAAAGAATTCAACTCTTCAAAGGTTTTACAAATTTTATAGACCGCTCAAAATGGTCTCCAAGCTTGACCCCAAAATAAACAAAATGTTTGTTTTACAAAGTCAGTTATGTTTTTTTTTTTTATTTTTGTTCAGAGTATTCACCACAAATGTAGCAGAATGCAATTGGGATTGTTTTAAGCAACCTCTTCAAGAATAAAAATTTCTCTGAAAAAAATAAAAAGGAAAAGAAATTGATATTATATGCAATGGATAGATCTGCCAAGCAATGCTAAAGATAAGATTAGTTTTGATAAAAAACAATTTTAAAAAGTAAAGATAGACAAAACTCTTCTAAATATATCAGTAGTTACAAGTTATTTTAGGGTAAAATCATAATTTGAGAGGGTATCCATTATCTGAAAAAACATGAGCCAATTTGGCACAACTAGTGTCATTTTTAGATTCAACATCCCCTAAATACCTTAAATTTGTTCAAACATCCTTGGCAACCAAGGAAGTGTTAGAGATATGAATAAAGATAACCACAAGGTTGTGTAGTTGGTTTATGTGTATATTTAATTTTGTGTTTTTGGAAGTGGAGGCTGTGTCGTTATTGAAGCTATATAACTACACTTAAATACTTCTAACTAAAGTTTCTCAATGCTACTGATTTTTTGAATGTACATCATATGTGTCAGATTACCTAATTTGTAAAGTTGTAGCGTTCATTATCATTCAAAAATAATTTTGTTTCTGGAAAGAAGGTGTAAGTGGATAAACATCTATGAGGTGTTGTGCCACAGTTATTTAAAGAAGACAAAAAAATAAATGTTTTGTAATTTTTACAATAACAAATTAACTTTTCCATAAGTATAACTGGTGAAATTACTCTCTGTATGTATGAACAGGATGTAACACAAGGTCAATTGTTAAGTGGAATTTAACAGGTTTGAATTCAGAGTTTTCCCAATGGCTCACTTACCCAATGGTGTCACCATTGGATAAGTGAGCCATTGCTTTTGTTTCTTTGTAGAGCATTATTATAACAGTTTCTTTGCAGAGACCATATGCTAGAAGTATTTGCTCCATCTTTCCTCTATGTATTGAGGCAAATGCTTTGGAGAGATCTACAAACAAAAGTGTTGCCTCAAAATTTTTTGTTCCTACTCCTTTAACAATTTGACGAATAATCAGAATCTGAGAAGTTGTGGATCAATTTCTCATAAATCTATTTTGATTTTTCCTAAGAATTTTCTCAATTTCTGATCTGATGTGATTGAGAAGTAGGGGATTATGAACCTTAGCAACTATGGCAGTAAGATATATGCCTCTATAATTCTTAGTGATTCTGAGGTCACTTTTCTTTGAGAAGGGGAGAATGCAGCCTTCTGTCCATTTCTGTGTTTTGTTTATACACTGCATTGCATAATCAAAGACATTCCCTTGTCTTCACCATTGATGAATATGTTTGGTAGTTCATTTCTTTGATGACAATGCATTATGTGGTACATGCTGATTTTTATGTAGGTTCCAGGTAGATCAAAATACAGTTTGAAATCCGAGCAATCTGATTGGTTGAAAAATGCTGTTTTATGCTTGGTGGAAAATTGTAATTAGTTTGGCTGATAATGATTTCAAGATCGGGTCAATTAAATAAAATCAATCTCATCACTTGTTGTCTGATCATTTTGGTGCAAATATAATCATACTTTTAATTTAATCTATATTATAATGATTCATTTTTTGTATGAATGTGATTAAAAACCAAAACACAAAAAGTTTGGGACAATCTTCTAACAGGGTACAAACTCTCAGTAAACACTGTTTCTTTCTTGAATTCTCAGACTCGCTGGTTCAAATCCTTGGATAAACAGACAATATACACTATTTTCTCCATTGTCGACACTGTCACTCCTCCCACTGCCTGGTTCGTTCTGCCTCAGTGTGAACAACTGCTTGCTTTTATTACAATTTGCCTAGACACTATGTAAATTACACCTTTTGCCGTTCGAGTCTTTCATGCATGGCATAGGTGATTATTTGCCACTTATGTGGGGGGGGGGTCGCCTATGCCCATTACATTACTATAATGACCTGAATAAATCCTGGAAGCAGCACCTCACAAAAAAGCAGCTGTATGGCCACTTATCTCCTATCATACAAACCATACAAGTAAGATGAACTGGACACTGCTGGAGCAGTAAGAACGAACTCATAAGTGACATTCTCCTGTAGACACCTACACATAGACACAAGAGTGGGACAATTTACTTTGATCAGCTCTGTGCAGATAATGGATGTTGTGAAGAGAACTTGCCAGGAGCGATGACCAATAGAGATGAATGTTGAGAGAGAGGCATGGGAATCCATGCTGTCAGTGTGATATGATGATGATGATGATAACTATAATGTAGCAAAATTATCACATCATAGCAAGACTTTTTTTAATGCAATACTGTTCAAAAACTCTCTTAAAGAATAAAGTAATTTCTAATCCAATATGCAGCTTAGTAATGTGGGTCTGCATTAATATCTTGAAAATAACCTAATTTCTGCAATTGTAAATGTATGATCAAGGGAGATAACTCCAGGTGTAGATTTATTTTTAATTTGTAATTTCAATTTTAATAGTTGTATGTTCTAAAAGTGTTAACCTAAAACAAAGGCTTCCTAAAGTTGTAAACTTGTAAATCTTTTAGAAGTCTTTGCTTTAGGCTAACGCTAGCTTATATATTGCTTTCAATCTTAAAGGCATTTTAAAGTTCATAAATACACTGTGTAATTAAAATATAAAGAAAAAATCATGTGTACGAGAATGAGTCAAAAAGTAATGGCATTTTGTTTAGGACCAACACAGGAACATGTATCATACATCAAAATGAATCTGGTCCTCTGTGGATCACATCCCTACTTCTCCACAAAGTCACCATTTCTCTCAATAGCAATGTTCCACCTTCGATTGAGAGCATGTATCCCCGCCCCATAAAATTCTGTTGACTGTTCTATGAGCTACTTCTTCACTACAGATTTCACTGGAATAATGTTTGCCTCTCGAACCCTTTTTCATTTGATTTGTTCATTCTATATTGTAAAGGTATTTTATTAGAACTTTCTTTTTAAGATAAACAGTCTGATTTGTTTATTTTATATAGTAAACATATTTTTATTGTAACTTGGTTTAAATCAAGGTAGAAATGTTATAATTTATCAATTAATAGTTATATATTATAATAAAGTTTATTTTTCATTTGAAAACTGAACCAAAACAATGGCAAAATCTTCCAAAGTGATTTTTTTTTTAAGGTTTTCTTTTTCTTAGGTTGATAGTTTTGGGCAAATTTTCTTTTTTCTTCTTTTTTTTTTTTTTTTTTTTCTTTCTTAGTCTGTCAATGTTCAATTATTATAAGATTAAGAGTTTTATAATTTGCTTGAAACATTGTATTTATATACGGTGGTTGGTTTTGAAGGCTATCATAATGCAAGTGTAAAGAAAAATTAGGTAACTATGATGTTGTTTGTTTACCTTTGATTTATTCTTAATATATCAAGACAAAGATCACTTCGTCAGAAGATTTCTGAAGGTCCAAAGCTGTTAACTTGCTGCTAGGTTCTATCCATTATGACTGTCTTCCTTGAAATTCTTTGCGTCTGTGTATATGTAAGTGTGTGTGTGTGTATATATGTGTGTCTGTCCAACAATGTCTTTGTATCATTCCAGGTTTGGCCTACCCTTAGTAATTTGTTTATTTGTGTTCTCCAAGCACAGCTGTCTTTTTTTTTCTTTTTTTTTTACTGTTTATATTGTTTGCTGTGTGCGTGCGTGTTTGGTATGTGTGTGTGTCGTGCCCATATGTCTTTGTGTGTATGTGTGTGTTGGATTTTTTTTTTTTAATATATAGAATTGGTTTTTGAATAATTTTAGCATAAATTCTATAAATAGGAAATGACATTACATTAAGATTAATGGTCTTTTAAACAAGTACTTGTAAAACATTATTAATGCTATTGAATTTATTGTTATCCTATGTGACTGGTAAATCAATTATCAGCAAACTGTTAAGTTACCAATTTATCACAGTATATTGCTCAACTAGTATTGATTTGTCACATGTTATTAGCTGTTTCCTTTGAAAGTATTAGCTTTTTCTATTTGTAGTTATAAGAAGAGACTTGATATTGTTGTAATATGTGTGCAAGAAATGATATTTGCTTTTGTGGTATTGAGTTGGTGGCAATTATCACATAACTATTAGATTGTGTGAAGAAGAAAAAAGAAAGGTAAACAAAGATGGTATTATAACCAAGAAAAACTAATTGATTTATTTACTGCTACATATCATCTATTCATGTAAACAGAACATAATGTGACTTTTTAGTACATATTGATGGAATTGGAAAATAAATGGGAGGAGGCATGTGGTGTAATGGATTGAGTTGTAGGAAATGGACTCGTCTATCAGAGTTCAAATCCTGGACAAAGCTACAGTTCACATAGCACTAATAGGTATGAATCCAACTACTCTCCCTCCAGCTATGGGTAAATAGTAGGGCAGAATGGGCTCTTTAACCTTGGTTAGGCAACCAGTCTAAGAGAAGGAAAACTCTGAATTCAAACCTGTTAAACTCCGCTTGGGGTGGTCACTACTAGAATAGGTTCAGTCCTAATTAGTGATCTATTTCATTAATTTTATACTAAAATTGTAACCTTAACCAAATAGCATATCATAGCAACAATTTTAAATTGCCTTAACTTAGAAAATAATGCAATTTCCTGTCCAATTTGCAATTAAATGATAGTTTTGTAGGGTCTTTTTTTGCACTGAACGCCATTTTTTTTAATCACCCAAATTCTTGATATTATAAGAATTATGTGTATTAATATATAACCAACAAAAGGTCCTTGCATTAGTGCATCCATGGATACACTAACTCTGAACAAGGATAGACAAACAATTAATTTGTATGAATACACATATGAATGTTTAATACATACAACATGCAGTAAGGTAATAACATGATATGTATGTCCCAAACAGGGAAGCTGTACAAAATGCTCCAATGAGCAACCAAACCATGTTTGGTAATATGAAGGGTAATATAAAAGTTTATCCCATTTATGTTTGAAAGGTCTTTATCGCTACCATGTGGTAATATGACTTATCTCACTGGATAGAGATAAGAATAAGTGTTCACTTCACCAAAGTCATGACCATAAAAAGAATGAGAAAAGAGTATTGTTTCTCATGTGACCAATGGTCAAAAAATCAGAGAAGCAATGTCTCAAGAGATCAAAGAAGACACACCTCCAAACCAAGATAAGATAACTCCTTGTTAACCTACAATGTAAGAGCAATAACTATGAAATGCTAATTAGAATCCTTTATGCCTTCCTAAATAAAAAAAAATTTTAATATCATCCTGGATCATTGTTAGTATGGAAACCCAATAAGTTCACAAGCGGTCTAGTATCTTATACAATCAACTGGATGATACAATCTTATCATTGTTCAATACTTGGTCCATAGTAGTATTAAGTAAGAATAGGATAGTACAAGTGTTGGAATATTTTGGTATATAAGGTGTGCTGGGCACCACAACTTGTACTTATAAACTCTTCCAGGCAGTGTGGTCTGAATTGGACAATCAAAACGCTCAAATATGTAGTTGATTAACTATTTAAAGACATTGGTGGATTGTCACTCAATTTGCTCGTGGGATTGCAGACGAATTGTTACAACAAAACTACACAAAACACCAGCTGACTGCTTACACTACAGACATGGTGGTGGGAAAGTCACATGACTCCTTTTGGCCAATTGGAAGGCACCACAAGCAACACCCTCCAAAGTATATAAATTTGTTAAAATTTCTTCTCATTTTTTTTTGGGGGGAGGCCCAAGTCTGTATCAATTTGTGCCTTTGATCTGGCCTGGTCACACAACATGATGCCTCCTTCTTATGGCATACCTGGTGGATCCTTGACCTAGGCACTTAGGAAAGCCCTCATACAGCATCATTAGCTAACACATGTGGCCATTCTAAACCATGCAGCTTATTTGAAAATAGAAGCTCCATTCATACATGAGGTATAACTTACATCTCACCCACTGCAACAAGTGTCATGTAAATACCCTTCTTAAGTGGTCATATCTTCTTATGGCTCCTCTATACTGCCACATACTTGTATTGAGCCTTCACTTATGGTCTTTTCCTACATAAACATTTCCAGCATAAGAGACCTTTACACTGTGATATCCATGCTCACATATGCAGCATATTAACCCCCATTATGGCTCTATCTGCAATCAGTTCAATGAAGAATTTCTGGCCAGCTTGTAACTGCTAAAAGCCATGCTCTGAAGTTAACTTTACGTTTTACCTTCAACACAACAAACAAGAATATAAGTAAGTCTATGCTCTGAGTGCCAAACTTCCCTTCCTATTGTCTTCCCGTGTAACCCTTAAGCGGCTAAAAAAAACTTTGTCAAATGGACATTTTGACTAGAGAATCTACATAAATACACCTTTCCCTCTTTGTTAACCTATTTCTTTGTCTGTCATAATATCTTTCTACCACTCCACCAAAACAAGGAGGTGCTTGTGATATAATGGTAATCATCGTAGGAGATGGACACAGTGACCCGAGTTCAAATCCTGAACTAGGTTGGTTGCATTTCATATAGCAAAGGTATGCATCAAATTATTTTCCCTCCAGTTATGGATAAATAACTGGGCTCTTTAACCTTAGTACAGCAACCAGTCTAGGTGAAGGAAATTTCTAAATTCAAACCTGTTAAACTCAGCTTAAAAATTGACCTTGTGTCACATCCTGCTCATGCAGAGGGGTTGGTAAATAAATACCACTCCACTAAAACAGTGAGTGAAACAGCATTGGCCTCATCAGAACAGCCTTCTCTTCACTTCTGCATTACCATATATGGTAATAAATAATTCACACATATGTGACTACAACAGTGAGAACAATTTCAACTCAAACTAAACAAAATAAATTCAATTATCTAAATTAATTTATAGAATGCATACAAAATGTTCAGTTAAATTATAAAGATTTATTTATTTACATTCAGAAATTAAATCCCAACTTTATTCACATATTTCAATGTGCACTTAAATAGATTATCATTCAATTTTATCTTTAACAACAACAACAACAACAAAGTCTTTGTAATCATCTGATAGCTCAATGGTGGATGTTTCTTTTGATTTCATTAAACTTTATCATTTTTGGTTATTTGTGATGGTGTACAAAACTATCTTGATTATTTACAGAAACACTTGACTTTGTAAACGAAATAAAATTACTTTAAGTAAAGTCTGTCCAAAGATATATCTACATGTACAATTGTTTAGAACTCGTGTATGCACTCACACACACATACTCATAATTCCAGTAGCCATGGGAATTCTATCTGTTCTACTCTAGGAATCTAATATGAAGTGATGTAGTTTAGTAATACAGTAATGATTAGTTTTTTATTAGTATTTTCTTTCATCTTTTAATTTTTAGGATTTTGTTTTTAAATTTTGAATTTTTTTATTGTATTGAAGGGGTGTATCTTATGATGGAGATTGTATGTGTCTGTCTGTCACTAAAACTATATCAGTACCCAATTCAAAATTCCCTTAGTTATTTATGTCACATTCTCCATGATTTATTTTTATTTAAACCTAAATTATCAATAAAATTGTTTTACATTATTAATACTGTTGGCCTTATCTGCATACTAATAACATGCAATTGTATTTATATATACAACAAAATAGTGGTTTACAGTGTTAATGGAAAGGTTAATTTGCATTTGATCATAAAAATTTGATTTTAATAAATATGTGCTTGGTATTATTGATTTCTAATCTTTTGGTTTATTTTAATAAATATTAGCAAAAATGTCAGAGATAAATCTTAAAAGAAATCCATCAAAAAGAAGAAATAACTGTAATTTTATTCTTTACTTGCTATTTTAACTGAATTGTTAAATTAGGAAAATTTAGCAATGAAAGATGGGAGTGATGGAAAATGAAAGGAAGAGTTAGTTTCAAAGTTGTTCTATCTTTTTTATTATATCCCCCTCTGTTTCAAACCATTTTATCTGAATTCTTATTTAGTTTCATTAGTCTTTCTAATTTAATATATTTTAATAATTAAAACTTAAATACTTGCACCCAGAGGGTGCATATTCTTGCTAGTTTAAATAATACAGTAAATACATTGATTCATTTTTTACTAGTATTTTCTTTCATCTTTTAATTTTTTATTGTAACTCACTCAGATGATTATTTCTATAACAGCAAGGAACAATGCATATGAGACAATAATAAAGGATAGCTCTTGGTGAGACTTGAAATCACATTTTATCTCAGGGAAGCCAGGTTAATTGAAGCAGCTGCTTTATCAATTAAGCTATGAGAGCCAAAATAAAACCTATAAATCCATCCCTTACTTCATTTCTCTTAAAGATTTTTTATCCAATATCACATATGCATAGTGCCACATATATCAATCTAAAAATTTATCATACAAATTTTGTTTTTCTTTTAGGCGTTCCTGGCAATCTTGTCTTTGGAGCTCTCTGTTACCGAGAACTTGGACCTACAGATTTGGTTAGCAATGACAAGTGTAAGTACATATATTTGTTTCTTTTTTTTTCTTCTTCAAAGAAAATGTTAATAAAGATAGTACTACACTTCTCTCAAAACATTGACTATATTCATTAGATACTTAATCTTACAGGTTTTTTTTTTTCTGATTGATAAAATAATATGAACTTAAAAAACACTTTTACTCACTCACAAGAACTGAGTTTATTTTTTTTATTTTTACATTTATATATATATAATCTGAAAATGTTTCTTATTTTTTATCTTTTCATCATATATGATTGTTTGCTTTTTTCAAGTGTTATTTTATCAATTCACTTATATCAGCATGTGTCTACATTGGCAATTGTCTTCTGAAAAAATTCTTTCATGAGCCCAGAGGAATTTTTAACAGTAGATTATCATTTTTATTATATTTATGCTTTACAAATTGTTGAATGGAGAAAGATAGCAAAATGATTTCTGTAGACAAAGAACATCAAAAATCTTCTTTTTTTTTAAATTATTTCTATGTTTTTGTTCTTTTTTCTCTTTTAACCAAATATTAAAGCTTCCATAAGAATATCTTATGTTGAATTCCAAAAAAATACTGACCAATTAGATAAAATATAGAAATTCATGGCACCTTTTTAGTTTAATTTGACTGATTTAATTTAGATGTCAGGCAAATTCAATAGATAAATGCAAGAAAATAAGGAAAATACTTTTGAAAAAGGAAGAATTAAATTATGTTTCAAATGCAATATTCTACTATTCCAATTCTACACTTTTTTGTAATTAAATTTTTGTTTTATATCTTTCTTTATCCTTGTTCTTCATTAGAACTTTGCATAAAATTTAGAGTAAATTTGCATAAAAAATAACCAAGTTTTGAAGAATATTTACTGCAATATTTTTCTTTTTTTATTACAATTGAATCTGCAGTAACTTCAGTTCTTTTAAATAGTTAAAAATGTGTTTGGTATGAGTGAATGATTAAAAGAAGAAAAAACCTTAGAAAGTGTCAAATATTTTATTCATTTCATTTTATCTTAAAATATCAACAGATTAGAGACAAAGTAAGTTAAAGGTGTGATTTTGACTTCTGTAATACCAATGGCTTTCATAGCTTAAATGATAAAGCAGCTGGTATGCATAACCAGGTTTTCCTAAGACAAAAGGGTACCTGAGTTCAAGTCTCAACAAGAGCTTATTCTTTATTATTTTCTCTTATAATCTCTGTTCCTTGCTATCATATAAATAACAACTCCACTCATACTGAAAGCACTGGTTCCTACTAAATCACAAATTTAAGCAACAATGAGCCTGTTCAATACTTAATTGGGTGACCTCTTAAACAACAGCAGGTACTGTAAGGAACCTGAGTCCTTTGTTTATCAAAATGACTTGATTCAGCATAAAATAATCCTAAAAGGGTTGATATGCCATAAAATAAAAAAAAACAACCAACAATCAACTGAGATGCAAAAAAAATTAAAAAGCAACTAAAATTAAAAAATATGAAAGAAAATTAAGAATCAAGTTCCAAATATTTTTTCTTTTTCTAAATATCTTTAATGATAATAAAAGGTTAAAATTCACTATCAAGTGTCAAATCAATTTTTTTTAAATTCAAAAATGCAAATTGATTTGCATTTTTTTAATTCACTTCTTCTTGTGACTTTCCTTGCAAATCATATTTCTCTTCTACTTCAGTCATAATTTTCAGTTTTGTTTCTCTTCAAAAAACAATTTTTATAACAGGCTGTTAATTTTACAAGCAGGAAACTAAACATCAAATTTGAATTGACAAATTTCATTTATATTTATTACAAAGAGGCAAACAGATGAAGAATTGGGGAGATTTTAATTGAAAGAAAAATGCTAAAAAGAAACAAATTGAGAACAGAATGATAAAAAAGAAAATGTTGTTTAACTGGAAAGCAAAATAAAAGGGTTATTCAATAAATAAGGTGAATTTTGCCTAAGAAGTTGGTAATAGGAAGCACTGTTTAGTTTCACCCTTTTTGAGGAAATCAATAATGATGGGTCCTTTCATATCCCAGAATACTTTCAGCATGACCTTCTTTACTAACCGCTACACCCAGGACATTTTCTTTACCAGAGAGTTTGTGTCTTTTTGTCTTGTAGTGGCAAATCCATGTTTAGCTCATTTGTAAACATTCTTTTTTTTTTTTTTTTTTTACAAAAAATGCTTCTCCATGTACATCAAATTCTTCTGTAAATTCCATATGATTTGCACTTTTCAGCTACCAAAAATTCGATGGCAGGACTCTGTTCAAGCCTTGAGCACTGTTTGATTTGCCACCATTTTGAATAGCCTCAAATGAAATACTTTTGTGAGATTCAAATATTTTTTGCTATAAACCAATTCCAAACAATGTAGAGTTTACATTTATGGAAAGAAATTATGGAAAAAAATTATTTTGCTTTTTTTTCAAAAAAAATCCCTTTATTTATTGAATGACCCTCATAATATTAAACACATTTATTTTTCCTTCCATTATTTTCATCTTTAGCTCTTTTTATCAATATTTAACTCCCACCATAAGGGGTCATATGTGACACATGGTCAGTTTAACAAGAGGGGTGATTGTATGTATGTTTTGGCAAGTAGAACATCTATTTGTGCCCAGACACCTGTGTTAAGAAGGTATCAGATTATTTTTTGTACAATGAGGAAGTGGTGCCTCAGGGTTAGAATCCCCAGGATCAGATATACCCAATTTTTTGCTATGCCCTGCCAGAAAACAAGATAGCTGAAAGTGATGAGCAGATATCATACTCTAATCCCAACCCACAAGCCAGAAAGTGAGTTTCTCTTTTGTGTCTGATAATAATTTCTAAATATGACATCACTTCTGTTTGGGGATTATTGCTTAAATTTTCTAATACCTCAAAATAGTAGAATGTGGGACATGGTCTTTTTTGTTGTTGTTTTTTTCAATGTGTGAGACAGTATAGTCATCAAAGTAGAAAGTCATCCTGAAATTGCCTCGTTCTTTCAGCTATTGCCATGCTCTAAGGACATGCCTCTTGTTGAATAATTTTGATGTATAAGTTGTGCTGTAGCCCACCACTTAAACTTATAGAATATGTGGGATTAAAACTAGCTAATCAACATGCTCGAATACATGGTTAGTTAACTATTTAATCGCTGATCTTGAAAGCCATTCAGTTGCTGGTACTCGACAACTACGAATGAATCAACAACCTAGGACTCTGCTTAACGCAAGGAGCCTTCACTAAGAAACAATCATGGATTCTTCACTAAGGAACAACCAAGGATTCTGCCTAACATTAAGGAACACAAGGATTCTACCTAACACTAAGGAACACAGTAAAGTGGTCTCACCTGCAGCCTAAAAATGGTCACAAAAATCGTAACACCTCTTAGTGTAATAGGGAGGTGCTGGCTTGAGGATGGATCTCCTGGATATTATGTCATTGTCATTTACAGTCCTTAAAATTCTTGAAATAAATCTTTCTTTTGGGGATTCTATTACCTGTACACATAATTATAGTGAGAAAACTTAAACAGAATTATCTTCACTTTTTTTTTTTTTTTTTTTTTCTTTATTATGAAAGACAACATCAAAATGATTGTCAGTAGAACACCTAAAGTTTTTGTATCAAGGGGGTCCATCCTCCAGCCAGCATGAGGTTTCTTCACAAGAAGATATTTTATTACTTATGGCCAAAAGCTACCACCTACCACAAAGTTGAATGAGTCCTCTTTGATAGTATTAGATACTTTTGCACTATATATTTTATACTACTTCTTTTGTCCTATAATAATTGTTATATTTAGAATGGCGTAATGGCTAACATGCTGGACTGCAACATCTTAGTGTGTTCAAACACTGGATACAATTTAGTTGCCTCATCACTGGATACAGTTTAGTGTCATACACAGGACATCCTTTTTGGGAGGAAATATACTATTTCTACTCTGTTACAATAACATTCAACCATGGTAACCTGTATCACCCTGATTCAAACATATTTAAAAAATCCTATCATTTTGATGTAGATGGTAGCTCTATTTTGTCAGTAATACTTGCCTTAATTCATGACCCATGACATCGTTCAAATTGAGCAGTGAAACTTACTGAAATAAACTGTAGGTAAAAAAAAAAAATAATTGCATGAGTCTGTATTTAATTATCATCTTTTTTTCCTTACTGCTAGAAATATCTAATTTGTTAGTGCAGAAAATGCCTGAAGCTAAACAGGGGGAGTGGGAAAGTAATGGTAAAGTTAGTGGGCACTGATAATGAAAGTTGAAACTTTGCCAATACACACTGAATACAAATGTAGTCAGCACTAAAACACAACCATGATTATTTCATTTTATTTTCTTATTACCAGAATTTGTTGTATTACAAGGAGAGTCCTCATGGTGTAGTGGCTAACGTACTCGACTGTGACATTGTAGTAAGCGAGTTCAAACTCCTGTCATGCTATTATGTTTATTTTTGGACTAATACTCTTAGGAAAAGTATAAACTCCCTCATCCCCCAACTATGGGTTAAATAGTACCATTACTGTTCTTCTACAAGGATGGCTTTGGCATTAAATAACTGAAGATTGATATGCTATTGAACAAAGAAACCAAAACTTGTTGTGTAACTGTGTATATAATTTTGAGAGCAAATGAAAGTTTTGACATATTTGTTTAATAAATCCTACCTATGATATCACAGGTTACATAAGCAGCTAGTTGATGATATTTCAGGTGATTTTCAGATGCTGTTGTCCCGGCCTCCTGCCCTAAATTACACTAGGCGGCGCCTGCTGCAAAAATGAACCATGCTAGTTATGAACCATTTCATGTAAATGTTTTGAATCAAAATAAAAAGAATATCTAAATATTCTAATTTTTTTATTTATATTTGTTTAATGTATTGATTGTATTTATTTAAAAAGACATGACATTTGTTTTGAATTAAAATAAAATGAAAATACAAAAAAAAAAGATTTTAAAGAGTGGGGGGGGGTAAAATATTTACATTTACTTGTCGAGAAAAAACCTGGGGGGGGGGGGTAAAATATTGCTTTCTTATTGCATTAACTTGATAAAAACATCTTCGAACCACTAAAAAAAAAAAGATATTTGTCGATAAAAATGCCTTCAAACCGCTAAAAAAATATTTTAAAGAGGTGGGGTTTACAATTACTTGCCAATAAAAAACTTGGGGGTGGAGCTGTAAAATATCGCTTTCTTATTACATTAACTTGTCAGTAAAATCGCTTTCAAACAGCTAAAAAAAAATTAAACAGTTCTTAACTAGCAAGGTTCGCCTAGTGTATTTTAGGACATGAGGCCGAGACGACAGCATCCAAAAATCACCATATTTCACTAGACTAACTTTAATAAAAGTTTAAATCTCTCTGTGTTTGGTAGGGATTGAAATTACTCTCAGTGGCTTGCAAGGCCAACATGTTAACCATTGAATATTTTATTTTATTTGAATTTCAACATATGATTATAATTTTGGAACTCATCATCATCATCATATCATCATCATCACACTGACAGTAAGGATTCCCATGACTCTCTCTTGTCCCTATTTATTGGTCCTCTCTCCTGGCAAGTCCTCTTCACAACATCCAGTATCCATACAGAGCTTATCAAATGTAAGTCTTTGCTAGTTGGCCCACTCTGGTGTGTCCATGTGTCTCTTAGTTCTCCAGTAATGTCCAACTTTTTCATCTTATTTGGATTGTTTGTGTGATAGGAGGTAAGTGGCCATACAGCTGCTTTTTATATGGTACTACTTCTAGGATTTGGAACTCTTGATAAAAAAAACTTCCTCTCAAGACCATACAAACCATTGTACCATGATCAATGCAACTTATTATAAAAACTTATTCAGCAAATTTTTTATTATTTTCTTTTCTCATATTTTATGAATCATTTATCCATTACCAAAATTGAGGTGCATTCTTGAGATTGGTATGTTTTGGACATTGGGAAACCAGAAATATTTTATGAAATATCAACTTATATGAACAAATGATTTACTATATACAATTACATTTTTAAATTCAATACTCCTGGAGAGTTTTGGGGAGGGTCTTAAAATATCATGAGAGAAGATTTTGTGTCCATTTTGTATTAACAAATTATTCAATCTGCTCAATTTAAATAATAATAATGTAATTTATTGTGTACAGTGCTCAGGTGCACCACAACTCATCAAAGTCTCATGTCAGGTACACAGAATAATGTTGTGCCAGGAACATGAACAGTTCACAGTAGTAATATGGATGTATGTGTGTGCATGTGTATGTGGAGAGTGGCATCAGGTATAGTGTTGGCGGACTACAGGAAGCATGGAGGCTTTGAAAGCCTCAGTGCTCCGGCAGCCTACAACAGATGCAGGCAGTTTATTCCATGTTTAATTCTCTATCTTAATTGTATATCATTTGATTTATTATTTGGATCCTAAATTTACAAAGAGATCAATTTAGATTAGAATCATCAGTTTTAGATAATATTCAAAGGAAAAAGTGAATCTCTTAAATTTATATTATGCTGATGATTTTCAAAAGAAAATGTTGAGTATTTCAAACCAGTTGACTATTGATTTAATTGGAGATTACATTTTGAGGCCGTAATTCTTTTGCTCTCCCCTTTTTTACTAAATGCAAATTACTGATGATACCCTCCTTCTGAAAAATAAACTATAATTTTAATCATTTTAAATAAAGACTCCTTTTTTTTTTTCTTTTCTTTTTAATTTCAAATACGCTTATCTCTCCCAATTCCATATTTGGGAAATGTTGCAATTTTAAGGTTTAATTTTTTTTTATCAGCTGAGAGTTTAAATTGAGATTTTTTTTTATTTAGCCCCATTGACACACATCTTTTATATATATATATATATATATATATATATATATATATATATATATTATATATTATAAAAAAACTGAGTTTATTATATTTCACACCCAATACCTCATACTAAATCCAAACAATATATATAT
>CM042143.1:100085976-100195976 GCA_023376005.1 Doryteuthis pealeii | reverse complement strand
TTGCCAACACTATGGGCCAGCATGGCAGGATAAAACCCTTTACTCTTCATGCCTTACAGACATTGGAAGAAGGCTTGAGTCCTGCATTGGATTGAAAAAGACTGGATGGGTGTGGTATATATATATATATATATATATATATATATATATATATATAATATATAAAAGAAAGAGAGAGAGAGAGTGCCTAATTTCATATATATCTCAGCAATAGAATATAAAAAAGAAACCTCCATAAAATCTATTTCAGGGTTTCTAGTATTGATCATTTCAGAAATTTCTGTGATGCATTTGTATTTGTGTGTATTTATGTATGTATGATTTGTGTGTGTGTGTGGGGGGGGGTTAGATTTATGTATGTGTATATGTCCATATGTATGATTTATAGGTGCATATATATGTATATGTATGATGTGAGTGTGTGTGTATATATATGTGAATATGTATGATGTGAGTGTGTGTGTATATATATGTGAATATGTATGATGTGAGTGTGTGTGTATATATATGTGAATATGTATGATGTGAGTGTGTGTGTATATATATGTGAATATGTATGATGTGAGTGTGTGTGTGTATATATATGTGAATATGTATGATGTGAGTGTGTGTGTATATATATGTGAATATGTATGATTTGAGTGTGTGTGTGTGTATATATATATATGTGAATATGTATGATTTGTGTGTGTGTGTGTATATATATATGTGTGTGTGTGTATATATATGTGTGTGTGTGAATATGTATGATTTTTGTGTGTGTGTGTATATATATGTGTGTGTGTGAATATGTATGATTTTTGTGTGTGTGTGTATATATATGTGTGTGTGTGATATGTATGATTTTTGTGTGTATGTATATATATGTGTGTGTGTGTGAATATGTATGATTTTGTGTGTGTATATATATGTGTGAATATGTATGATTTGTGTGTGTGTATATATATATGTGTGAATATGTATGATTTGTGTGTGTGTGTATATATATATGTGTGTGAATATGATTTGTGTGTGTGTGTGTATATATATATGTGTGAATATGTATGATTTGTGTGTGTGTGTGTATATATATGTGTGTGAATATGTATGATTTGTGTGTGTGTGTGTGTGTATATATATATGTGTGAATATGTATGATTTGTGTGTGTGTCTGTGTATATATATATGTGTGAATATGTATGATTTGTGTGTGTGTGTGTGTGTGTGTGTGTATATATATATGTGTGAATATGTATGATTTTTGTGTGTGTGTGTGTATATATATGTGTGAATATGTATGATTTTTTGTGTGTGTGTGTGTGTGTGTATATATATGTGTGAATATGTATGATTTTTGTGTGTGTGTGTGTATATATATGTGTGAATATGTATGATTTTTGTGTGTGTGTGTGTGTATATATATGTGTGAATATGTATATTTGTGTGTGTGTGTGTATATATATGTGTGTGTGTATATTATATATATAATGTGTGTATGTGTACACAAGATGTGTTTGAGATTGAATCTGTATTTATCAAGACAAATGAACAATCAATGAAACATTCATTTTTAAAAAAAATAATTCCCTTGACACTTATTCCAATGAGTTTTCTATTGTTAGAAGCACCCCTTGAATCTCTTCTTTTGATCTGGTATGAAGCTGCACCATTATTTCTTCTTTTTTTTAATATCCTCTGTACCCCTAAATTTTATCACTGAGATGAATTTTCAGTTTAGAAAACCAGAAGCAATCTCCTAGAGCTGAGGGTTTGCTATACTTGCACAATTCAAAAATTGTTGAAATTCTTTTAAAATTGTCATTAGTGATGTCTAGACTGTTGTCTAGCCATCATCACTTTATTGTCCAAGTTGCTCAGTTATACATCTGGTTTCATTTAAATTTTAAGATATTTAAAATTTCAATCTCAATATTTTCTTGTCATACCTTGTATGTATGGGGGGGCAGGGGGCTGTTTTTGTTGCCAAATTTTCATCCATGCACTGCAGTGATGGGGAAAATATTTTAAATTCATATTTATTCAAATCTGTATGAAGTTAAGGAATTTAAATGAAAAATGAATTAATAATTAATTTATATGATGACATGTTCCACCTTTATGGTTTCATCATCTTGTAGGAAATTGTTTTTAAAATGACAGAATTTGTTGAATTAAATTGTCATGGAAACAGATGCTGAGTGTTTGTTAAAAACTGGAAATTATTTAAAAATCTCTTTTGTGATTACTGTTATTACTCTAAGATATAAAAAATATTATTGAAAAATGATAAAGTTTATTCATAAATAATGAAAAAAGTTTTTTTAAATTCAAAGGAAAATGTTTTCAATTTGCTTTAATCTTGTAATAGCAAAAAATAAAACAACAACCCGGTTTCTTTAATATATCTCCATTTTTAGCAAAGTTAATATTAAGACAAAATAGGATATTGATAAATAGAAATAAAATAAATTTAATTAAAGGAAACTGGACAACTGCAATATTTTTTTTCTTCTTCAATAACAATCTTCAGTTATGTTTTATTGTATTAATGAATAAGAATAATTATCTTTACCTGTATCTTGTAGTAATGTTATATATCTTTAGTTATATCTTGTAATAATGTTATAGAGAGAGTCCCCATGGGGTAGTGGCTAAAGTACTGAACAACAACATAGTAAGAGAGTTTATTCACTTTCAAACTAATATATTCACTTTCAAACTAATACCCTTGGTAAAGACATGAAACCAATCATCCCTCAGCTATGAATTAGATAGTACCACTACTGTTCTTCTACAAGGATGGGTTTATCATTAAATAACCCACAAAGGTTGATATGCCAAACAAAGAAACCAAACCAATAATGTTATATATTCAAGAGGTCTTTTTTATTGTATTTTTCTCCTGTCTATATATATATATATATATATATATATATTATATATCAGTGATAATCATATACTTGTGGGAGCCTTCTGTACATCTTTTTATGCATTTTCACTATCCACCCACATATCTTCTGATATTGCATCTTGCCACACTCAAAGTTCATACAGCACCTTCCCCCTTCAACACCTGCATGCTTCTTCTTGCTGGCAGTCAACATGTCATTTATGTTTTATTTCTTATTCCACAACTTTGGGTTCAAGAGGGAGTCACCTACCATTATCACAGAGTGTCAACATACTCAATGCCAATTAGTGCCAATTTATTTTCTCTTTACATCTGATATACAACAGTAATATTAGTTATCTCCCAACAAATTTTCAAATAATTTTAAAATTTTAAATGCTCCCAAACAAATGGTGCTTGGTGGGGGAGGGGTCTATGCTTCCATGAAAATTTCTGTTATCATTTTAATAACTACAACGAAAACAGAAATTCGTCGGGTTGCACAGCTGGATCTCTCCTCTTAAAAAGCCATTCTACCCCGAGAGAACTCGCCTCGGCATTTATTCCTCTCAGCGACCGAACCACTTCACCCAATAAGGGTGACAGTAATCCCACCACTCGTGATCAGGTGGGATTTCAATCTCTGCTACAATAGCAATTTCCAAGTATCTGATGAAGTTGTCTAGGTGAAATATGCCATCATGTAAATAGATTAATTTCAATTAATTTTTCATTTAGTTTTCATTTTTCAGTCACATTTCTTTGTCAGATATTATTAATCAAATTATTTATAATACTATCAATATGTGTTGTAATTGTTATTGTCATAGGGAATGGACTGGTGAACCAAGTTCAAACCTTGGATGAGGCTGTTTGCATTTCACATATTGCTAATACTCTTAGGAAAGGTATGAATCCAACTGTTCTCTCTCCAGCTATGTGTAAAATAGTAGGGCAGACTGGGCTCTTTAACCATGGTATGACAAGTGGTTTAGTTGAAGAAAAACTCTGAATTCAAATCTGTTAAACTTCACTTAAGTAATTGACCTTGTATTGTATTTTACTTGTGTGGAGGGGTTTTGTAAATATCTACTATCAATATGGAAAATTTGTAAAATCTGTATGTAAAACTTTGTCTGTCAGATAATTTTAGAATAATGAAAATAACTCTGGAAGATATGTGTCTAGATAATGAATATTTAGTTAATAAACAAGAAATGTAATTGATTTTTTTAATGTTTTAACTGAATAAGGATTGGAATGTTAAGGAAATCACCCCCTCTTTTTTGAGGAACATAATTTTGTATATGAAACTTTCCCTGCAGACATGTATATCCACATAATGAAGATAACAAAATTTTCATTTTCATGACCCATTTTTGTCTTTACTAATTAACTTTAATAGATGTTATATTAGATTTTAGTTTTTATTTTCAACACTAATTCCATTCTGAATCGTCAGTCTTTAAGAAAAAGTAAGAAGTCTCTAAACTAAGTTTTACAGTTGCCATTTCTGGTTTGATGATAAAAAGTTCATGAGTATGCGTGGGTGTTTGTGAAGTGCATGCAGCAGTGATTAATTACCTAAGGTTATTCACACTCTTTGCATTCATAAAATATATATATATATATATATATAATGTGTGCGTGTGTGTATGTATGTAATAAGAATAAAAAATAAAAATAAATAAAACTAACACAACAAAAGAAATAAAAGAAAGTTTAAATGACTTATATACATAAATATTTTTTCTTTTTTTGTTCCTAACAGTAAAATCTTCATATTGGCTCTTTCCCACCCTCCATTAAAAGCTGTCTTAAAAAATAATTTCTAATTTATATATGTTTTTTTGTTTTTCTTTTTTTTTTCTTTTTTATTGGAAAATGAAATTGTTTTAATTGTACTTTTGCAATAAAAAGCTCATCAATTTAAAATGTAAAATTAAAGGGGGAAAGAGTCAACAATAAAGATTTGAATGCTTGTCAAAATTCCTAAATAACAATTTATTTCAAAAACATTGCAATTGGTTAGAACATTCTTACATTTCTATAAAGCTATCAACATTTGAGGTGTTAACCCTTTTGCAATGTCTGTACCTTCCATCATTGCAAAGTTTATCTACAAGAGATAAAAATTTTGATTTCAAAGGAAAGCAATAAATCTCTACTCCCACTTGTCTAATACTTTACACATGCACAATTTGTAAATATAAAAAGATAAAGGTTAACAAAGATTATCAATCCTTTACTATTAGTTTTTAATCTAGTGTCTATAAAACCCAAATTTATTTTCACAAATAAAAAAGGGAAAGACTATATTAATGTGTTATTTGCAGGTTAATGAAATAGGAAATATGCATGGATAACTGGGAAACATGAATAATCGAAATACCAAACATGTTGCTTTGTTTCCTTACATATAATAAATTGATAATATATTCAAAATTTGAAAAAAGAAACGTCATATAACACAAATATATAGATGATTATCTTAAATTTTTTGTTGTTTAATGATATTTTCATGATATCCACTTTTGGACTGATACCTCATCCCTCCAGCTATGGGTTAAATAATACCACAATTGTTCTAAAACAAGGATAGCTATGGCATTTAATGACCCACAAAGGTTGATATGCCATTAAACAAACAAAAAAAAAACAATTTATCTAGTCCATTTGATGTGTGAATAAGTTTATTGTACCCAAAACTTTTTCTTTACCAAAGAGTCAGTGTGTTTTCACTCCATAGACTGTCTTTTTTGACTCAGGCTTATATTGGCCAACCCATGTTTAGCCAATTTGTAAACATTTCTTTTTACTAAAACATGCTTCTCCATACACATTAAATTCATGTTTTATTCCCAAAAATGTTTACTAAACATGTTTGTTACTATGAACATGAGTCAAAAGACAGTCCATGGCATGGAAATATACTGTCTCTTTGGTAAAGAAAAGTTTAGATTCAGGGGTCAGTAAAGAAGATCATGCTGACAGTCTTCTGGACATGAAAGGACCCATTACTCTTGATTTCTGTGAAAAGTGCAAATGTAAATAGTGCTTCCCATTGCCAAATCCATTGGCAATTTTCACTTATTTATTGAATGAACCCCATGTGTATATATATATATATATATTCAACTTTTCTTGATGGTGAACAAGATGTTGCAACTGTGGTTGTAGTTGGAATATTTTGTTGGCCAACAAGAAAAGCTTGAATGTTAAACACCAAATCCTTGTCTGTTAGTTTTCATAATATATACAAGGTTTGTTATAAAAGTGCAGAGTTTGAAGCTATATTTAACAAGATAGAAATGAACAATGAATGGAACATTAATTTTTTCAGAATACAAGGTGTGTCAAAAAGTACAAAAATCTCGATAATTTTTTGACACACCTTATATATACATACAGGGTGTTCGGGAGAAATTTGAGTTTCATAAGTAAAAAGAAAAAGTTCTTGGTAACTACAAAATTTAATGGATTGTAAAGAAATTCAACAGGATCGAATTTACACTACTTTCAACAAGTTTCACTCAAAATAACCACCATTAGCGTCGATCACAGCCTCAATCCTGCTCCGGAACCTGGAGCAAGCTGATGTTACAGTTTCCCTAGTTACTGTTTTGTAATACTGGCATGGTGATTGGTGTCTTTCTCAACAGCACCGCATACATAATAATCCATGGGTTAAGATCTGGGAGTTAGGAGGCCAAACATTGGGACTGGTATAGTCGTAAAAATTTGCTGACAGCCATTTTTGACTTTTCCCAGAGGTGTGACAGGGGGTCGAATCCTGCTGCCATACATATGGCCTACCATTGGCTACCCTTGTTATCCAGGGCTTGACTACAGTGTTTAACAACTCCATGTAGGCATCTGAATTCAACCTGTAGGCATCACATCAACCTCAGAAGACACACATCTGAAAACCATCACAGTTTGGGGAAATTTAGTCTGCATGACATGAGGAGTATCCTTTGGACTGTATGCAAGCCATCTGTTATTCTGCGTGTTGTACTTTTGATCTTGGCAAATGTTTTTCTCATTGGAAACAAAGCAGATTGTTGTTCAGCAGGATGTTTCACTTTGCTCAGAAGTTTCAATTTCTATTGGTGTTTCTATAACATTAAGTTCTCAAACTATTGACATATTTTAATGTTGATTTATTATATTTGAACTGGTATATTTTATTTTATTAAGCTCTCATTGGTTGATAGACTCACTGCAAATAGAGTGATCTCACAAAAACTGAGGTTTACATTAAGACATGTGAAAAAAGAAACCTTTCTTATTTTAATGATGGATTAGAGGTGGATAGGGTTTACTGGTATGAAAATGAGAATTGATGAACAATTCAAATTTTGATCAGCTCCATTTATGTTCACATTGTAACAATGTTTTGGGAAAGACATGAATCTATTTCTCCCCCAAATATGGAGAAATAGCAGAACAGTTGGAAGCCTTTTTAAAGGTAATCCAACTGAGAGAAGAATACTCAGACACAAAAAAAAGGAATATCAAGCACAGCTAAAAGGAAGAGGTGTGGGGTTGGTGACTCCACCCCCTAAAGAATTGACCTGCTACTGAAACCATAGATATGGTTCTATGTTAAACAGGAGGGAGCCTACAGGAATCGGTAAAAAGAATTCTTGATAGATACAATTTCTTTAATTTGTTCTATTTATCTATTCTTAACTGATATTCTTTGTCTTTTATACCAAAAGGAATTTAACACAGAATTATAACGGAAGTATTTAAACAATTCTTAGGATTAAAGTGAGATTCTTTTGAATTTATTAATTTAATGTAGAGTTCGACTTGGAACCACAAGGTTCCTGGTTCGATACCGGCCCTCGTCAACTCAGCGTATGAATAGCACAGGGATCTGTGCGGTAAAGTGAAAAGCTGATGGTAGGTGTAGCGCTCCACCTCAGATGCCAAAAACAATCTCCTTGCTCTAGCGCTAGTGAAAAGGGAATAGATTCCCTCACTGTTTGGCTGATATCAACTTCAGGCCACTCCGACTACTTTACTTTTACTAATACTACTTGAAATGATTATCTAATTAAAATTTTAAATTTCATTATTGATATTCCCATTCAAGATCATACAATAACACCTCTCTTAGCACTCAAGATATTTTCATTAAAAAAAATGCAGTATAAAATGAAACATTGATATTTTAGATCATTATGATGTAGCCTACAAATCAACTATTTGGATAGATTTCATATTTGTAATACATTTCAGTGTATATAGAAATATGCATAAGTGTGAATCAGTTTCTTACATATTATCATTTAATTATCCTCATTACATAATGTTGTCCCACTGAAAATATTTTGTCAGTAATCATTTTAAAACATTATAGTTGAGTCTCAACAAAATGTAATTGGAGAAGTTCCCATGGCATAATGGTTAATGTGCTGGACTGTGGCATCATAGTAAACAAGTTCAAACTCAAGTCATTCCATTACAGTTACTTATGGACTAATGCCCTTAGAAAGTATATGAAACTCCACATCCTCCCAGCTATTGGTTAAATAGTCCCACTACTGTTCTTCTATAAGGATGGTTTTAGCATTAAATAACCCACAGAGGTTTATATGCCATTAAACAAAAATTTAAACCAGACCAAACTACAATGAATTAGTACCTGTGTACCTTGTAGCTACTTTCAGAGCTGGTGAAATATCACTAGATGTGTCTGAAAAGTCATGAGACTGTAGAAGGGTTCCATATAGGGGACCAGTTTTGAATACGTTGAGGCCATCAAGAGGTCTGTAACAACTGAGCTGAGGGACATACCAGAAGAATCTTCCAGCAGGGCAAAAAAGCATGAGAAAGTGCATTAGATTCAAGAGGGGACTACTTTGGAGGAGAAAACATTTAGTTTGTTGTTTGGATTTTAAATGAATTGTTTGTGACAAGTCTCATTACTTTTCAGACAGACCTCATATTCTCACTCACATGATATATTAACCATTGTGTATACAATTATTTTTAAGATTGTCTGTAATACAGTCTTTTATTAATATTATGACATTGGACAAATCATGGATTACAAACAGAACTAAACCAACAAAAAACATTATACACTAGACAAAACATTTAACTGAAGAAGGCTGGAGGATATGCCAACAATATATTGTAGGAGACAGGAGAAGATGACGGTATTTCTAAAAATCATTTTATCAATAACTCATTTCAAAATATTTGTTTAAAAGCCATTATAAGCTGCTGTTCATAGCATCTAAAACAATTTTATTGAAGTGAAGAAGTGATTCTTTTATTAGACAAGTCAAGTGCATAACTTTTATTCTAATTTGAATTTTTCATAAGTATTTGTGTTTAAAAAATTTTTATATTCAATATATTTATAGACTTTTGCTAATCAGGAAACAATGCATTTGAGGATTGAAAAATGGACACAAAAATTGAATTGTTGTTTGGAAAAGATTATCAATAATTATAATGGTATTTTATTCATATATGCACTTTCAATAAGAAAGAAAAATTCATTTCGACCAGAACTCAATAAATGGCTTAGTCTCGTCAGACAACCAGCTACATAATTGTGTAGCTGAGACTAAGCACATTTATTGAGTTCTGGTTGAAATAAATTTATAATAGCCAAATGTCGGTTTGTTAAGTTTTTCTTTCTTATTGAAAGTGTAAATACTGCTCTGTATATGGTATATATAATCAATTTATTAATTATCATACATTGAGCTCTCTTAGGTATTTATAAAAATCCTTATATAAATCTATAAGTGTGCATCAACATGTGCATGCATTGTGGATGTACAGAGATATTGAGGATCCCAAATAGAATTATCCCCAACATGCCAGTCAATTAGATACTTTTACTTATATATATATATATATATATATATATATATATATATATTATATATATATATATATAAACACACACGCCTATATATATATAGATAGATAGATAGATAGATATATTCTGATACCATGTTCAATATCTAAATTAATTACAATCCAGATAATAGTTCTAAAAAAAAATGCTTGCCAACTGAGCTGATTCTTATCTCCTGCAGATAAAAAAATTTCTTCTATCTCTACATCTGTCTAAAAACCAATGTATAGTGACTGTTAATATCGTTACTCTAAATTAGAGAACAAGGTCAGGAAGATAGACACAAAGATCTCATGCCCCCCCCCCCCCCCCGCCTCATTCAAAACTTGCTTCATGCTTCAAATAATTTCAATGTATTTTTCATGCTAAATTTATTGCATGTTTCTATCTGCATTATATTTAAAATAACATTCATCATTTTAAAAGAAAATGCATGAAAGTATTTCTTTACAATCATTAGTTAGTGAACATATTGATAGTTTGGTATTTCAATTATAATCATTCTGTTCCATAATAGTTGTTATAGTGAGGGAATAAAATTTATATACAAATTTAATACCTATTATGAGACTGAAATCATATAATTTACAAATACAGATAGGACCAGTTCAGCTTAGTTGGTAGAACATACCTAGGAATTACAAGGTATTGGGTTCAATATAATCTGATTTGTACAGTAAAGCATCTGGAGCTGAGGGTATGTGTGGTGCTCCATCTCACCAAAAAGAATGAACAATCTTCCTGGTCTAATGCTAGTAAAAAGAGGATGGATACCCTCGCTGTTTGGCTGGTACCAATAATAGGCCACTCTGCAGACTTTACTACTTTTACTATTACATACAAAACACACACACACACACACACACACACACACACACACATATATATATATATATATATATATATATATATATATATATATATATTATATTATTGATATATTTATGAATATTTTATTTATGCTATCCAAAAGTTCATGTATCTTGAACAAGAAATAAACTTACTTACCTGAACACATTTTCCATTGTCATCTTCAGAGTTTCTCCCTTAGGCATGTCTACAATGATCTAATAATAGGTAAAATATATTCTGTGCTATATTAAGTTCTCATGCACTGTTCAAATGCCTTAACTTTTTGGTAGCATTTACATACTAGATATTTCATTCATATATATATATATATATATATATATATATATATATCTTATTCTATTCATGTCATAAATGCATCAGTTTCATCTTCAATTTATTCATATCTTTAATTCTCAAAAAAGAAAAATGAAATTTTATCTGAAATTCTCAGTGCTCCATTTTGAAAATCTTTCACTTGCTGACAATGAATGTTTGAAAGATGATGGGTTTTTTTTTGTTTTTTGTAATCTACCAGAGTTTCTTTTTTTTTTTTTTTTTTTTTTTTTTATTGACTAGTTTAACCCTTTGAGCCTTAATACCTTGTCTGCATGTGGGGTTTTGGGTACCACTTGCATACTTCCTATTCCCATGATACTCCATTTTTGAATGGATAACCCAGCCCAGGTGAATACTGCTGCTACAACATCAACAACAGATACTCTGTACCTGAACTAAAAAAAAAAATTAAATCAAGCTTTTTGTTGCTGTGTGCATTTTGAACTAATAAGAAACAGAACCAAATTAAAATGTTTCTCTTTCAGTTGATTAAGTTTTACTCAATCCTTAACTAGATATTTTTTAATTTCATTTTAAACCATAAAAATGAAAGTGACTTTGAAGAACATACATTTATGAATGAGTATCTTTTTTTCATATTTTTAATTCTATTTACTCTTTTATTGCAACTCACTCAGATCATTATTTCTACAACAGAAAAATTGCATGTCAGAACCAATAATTAATTATAGTTATTTAGTAAGCTTAGATGTGGCATAAGACCATATGTAAGAGGCACCCAATGAGAATCAAATTCACTAACATTGGTCTGCGAAGTGAACTTGCTAACTTACACCACATGAGGTGGCCACAATAATTGATTACAAGCTTTGGATGAAACTCACTCACTTCTACTTTTGCTTTGAGGAAGTCTGCTTATCCATACAAGCGAGTTCAATCCTTGCTGGATGCCACATGATTTTTTAATGAATGCTCTATGAATATGACACTTCAGAAATTTTATGAAAACTTTAAATCTTTGATTTTAAAATTTCATTTATTCTTGACTTAACAAATAAATATCCTCCATTCTCTAATGAGTGTATTGGCTTGCATCTCACTCATCCACTTATTTTCTCTATTTGCTATTGTGACTTACCAGTGAAAGACCCTTAGTTATAACTCTAGAGAAATTAGCTCAGTCGGTAATGCGTCCATCGGTGTGGCCTAAAGTTGGTATCAGCCAGTTGGTATCTATCCCCTTTTTATTTGCTAGATCAAGGAGATTGTTTTTAGCATCTGGGGTGGAGCGCTACACCTACCGTCAGCTCCTCACTTTAACACACAGATCCCTGTGCTACTCATACATTGAGTTGGCAAGGGCCCATATCGAACCAGGAACCTTGTGGTTCCTAGGCAGGCGCTCTACTAACTGAGCTAAACTGGTCCTAAGTTCCCATTATTGGGGAAATCTTCAAAGTGTTTTTTGAAGTTCATTCAATTCTTTAATCCTGTAGTTTATTGTTCACAACTAGCAAAAATAAATGCCCTCCAGGCTGTGTAAAAATTAATTTTTGAAATATTTTGCCTGCGGGGGTAGGATTTTAAAGTCTGAGGGTTTGTATCATAAGTAAATAAAATCTTCAATTTTATTAAAGGAGTAAAAAAAAAAAAAAATGTTGCATGCAATGTATTGATTATTAATTAAATAATTATTTTGAATATTTTATGCATACATTTATATAAAATTGTTGATATTTATTTATTTGTAAACTTTTTAGTTAACCTCTTGATACTGAAAAAATGACTATTTCTTGTTTGTAAAAATTTTTGTGGGTAGCAACCTATGATGCTTAAAGAGAGAATCTTGATGGCTGTCTATGACATGCAACATTCCACTTTGACCTTTACTTATCCCTAGACGGGCAGTCGGAGAGGCCCCCTCCGATCAATCGGCTGGTCACGTCAAGCCCTAGCACCTATATGATTGTCCTGACCCTATTGCCTTTATGGCAACCCCCAACCCTTTTTATCATATGTCCTAGAAGGCGGTGGCTGAGGGTCTTCATGTCCTGGTTAAACTCTATCTGATGGTGAGGTTCCAGGTCAAGAGCACTCCTTCATCACCATTGCTCCCAGGTCCACTCTGACCCGGAGTGGTTGCACCTGTTAATGTCCAATCTATGGGCTAGATAGTAAAATGTGTTTACAAAAAAAATTGTGTATCCATTAAGAATGAATCTATTTCAAAACTTTTCGACCCACTGAGGTTGATATGCCATAAAACAAAATAAGAAACAAAATTCAAAACGCACAATATTACAATAATCATTTACATTACTATTTACAACCATAATTATTCATTAACAGATTTAGAATCCTTAAGAAAAATTAGAAGTTATGAAAATGGATTCCACATGAACTTGCAAAGAAGGAACATTAATCATTATTCAAACATTAGTTTTTCTCTTCAGAAAAAGACATTTTGAAAGAAGATAGTCATTACTAATGAAAAATGGTTTTATTACAAAAATCTAATGCATTTTGGTTCAGAAGAAACCTTCTCCATCTTAATCTAAACCGAGTCGACAGGATTTGGGGTAATTCTTTAGTTCAGATTCAAAAAGAAATCATTTATGATGAATTGATGAAACCAAAACAAATTATTATTATACAAATCTACAGTGAGAAATTATCTTTTAGTTTGGATGATGAATTGGAATGTTATATAAATCTTCATTCATAACCTTATTTTTACCTAATGTATGTAATATATACTATTTACTTTTAGATTTTAATCTGCTTTTTAAAAATCTGCATATGTGTAAATATTATATCAGAAATTTGAAGGATGACCTAACTAAACATGCAGATAGAAGACAGGAGATCATAATAAAAAAAAAAAAAACAACTTTCTAACACTAAAGATCACAAAAATAAATCACTTGTCAACAAATATTTGGGTGAATCTTCTTAGAATTCTGTTAAATGTTTCCTGTTTGAAGCATATACCATTTTAACCTTGCTGCATATAAACAAATGTTGCTTTAGATATATTTACCAACCCTTCCTCACAAGCAGGATGTGAAACAAGGTCAATTTCTTAAGTGAAGTTTAACAGGTTTGGGTTCAGAGTTTTTCTTCTCCTAGACTGGTTACCTAGCCAAGGTTAAAAAGCCCAGTCTGCCCTTCTATTTATATATAAATATATGAATATCAGACTTATACACTTCAGAAAGGTATGAACCCCATCACCCCCCCCCCAGCTATGGGTTAAAGGAAGGATGAAAGATTGGTTTGTTTTACGGCATATCAACCTCAGTGGGTCATTTAATGCCAATAAAGTTTTGAAATAAATCAATTCTTAATGGATAATACAATTTTTTTATAAATACATTTTTCTATTTAACCCATAGATGGGACCCTAACAGGTACTACCACTACGGGTCAGAGTGGACCAGGGAGCAATGGTGATGAAGGGGTGCTGCTATGGGTTAAATAATACCACTACTGTTCTTCTACAAGGATGGATTTGGCATTAAATAACCCATGAAGGTTGATATGTTGTTAAACAACCAAACCATCAATTATTTTATTTTACACATTTTCTTTTTATCATCTTCATATTTGTCAATACATTTAAACCAATGCTTCTCCATAGATTCCAAATGTAAACATTAGACAGTGAAATTTTCTGATCAAAATTCAGTTAATAAAAATAATAATTCTACAGACATTGATTCAAATTTGTATAGAATCTTTGCACTTGCAGATTTGGTTCAATGATTAGAACAACAGAATTAAAATTAAGAGGTCAGATTCCATTCCAAATGATAAATTCATTCTACTCATTTTAATAGACAAATTCAGAATTCCAATGAAGACAAGTATTTTTTTTTACTTTAAATACCACACATACTTGTAAAATGTATGTTTTGATCTTATGTTTTTCTATCTAGGACTAGGGTGTAGTATCTGCTCAATATCCAGTCTTTCTGAACTGGAATCTGTAAAGTTTTCTGACTAAGAAACTTTTATAAAATTAAACCATAAATAATTGTGAAAAGCAAAAAAGAGAAAGCAGGGAAAAGGTGTGATGACAGAAAAGTAGGGAGATGAAAAAAAAAGAAAATCAGGTTAAAAGAGAAAAAAAAAATATATATATATATATAGTAGAGAGAGAGAGAGAGAGGCGGCTTATTATCAAAATACAATAAATGAAAGATTAAAAACCAGATAGGGATGGAAAGTCATAAAGATTGCAATACATAAAAATTTATCATCAAGAGAAAAAGATAAGAAGACATATCAGAAAATATTTGTATTCTTTATATATATATATATATATATATAGTAAAGTAAAGTTTGCAGAGTGGCCTATTGTCAGTATCAGACAGACAGCAAGGGAGTCTATCCTCTTTCCACTTGCACTACACCAGAGAGATTGTTTTGCTGAGGTGAAATACCACACCTACTGTCAGCTCCCCACTGTACTGCACCAATCAGATTACCAGGCTGTGTTACTCATACGCAGAGTTGACGAGGGCCAGTAACGAACCCGGAACCTTGTGGTTCCGAACCAGATGCTCTACCAACTGAGCTAAACCAGCTCTAATTATCAATTATGCTAGTATTTATCAAAACTTCATTCTTTGCTATCTTTCTTAATGGTAAACCTGATAAAATAGAAAACAGGGTGGTTTATGATGAGGAGGGTTATCTCTGCTTATCAAATACCTGACAACAGGAGTCCAGGTACACAAAACACTTTAACAGCACCATCAAACATTGCTCACACATTAAACATACATTTTCTCTTTTTTTCTTTCACAATCTTAAGTGATCCCCTTGAGTTTTGTATATATTTTCAGCCTGATATTAAAATGCATTTACTAAACTTTTTGGGTTGATATTTGGCTATTTACAAGCAAGTAAAGAAAAACACATGGATACAACTATAACAAGCAACTTTGTTTTTTAGGAATGGGTATCACTTTTCCAGCATCACACAATCTTGGTTACTCTTGCCTAAAATGTTAAGATAGAAGACCAACAAGTCACCGTATAGCATATCACTCTTCTTCCTAATTCTGGATTCTACAAAATGAACAGAGTTAATTCTGCAATTATCTTGAGTATTTATTTTGGAATTAGTTGGCAGGAAGCATAATCAGGAATTAAGTGACAAGGTATTAAAAGAACAGAACCAGGAAAATGGTTTTGGTCTTGAGTGCCACTTAAGATTCTTTTCATATAAATGTCTTTGCAAAATACTTTTTTTTTAAATCTCCAAATCATACAATTCCACATGAGAATAAATTTTAAAAAAAGCAACAAAATTATGTAAAAAAGCTAATAACTGATTGCTTCAAGATTACCTTTTGTCAACCCTATTGCCCTTATGGCAAGCCACCACCTCCTAATACCGATATGATAAAAAAGGTTGGGGGCTGCCCCCAACCCTTTTTATCATATCGGTGCTAGAAGGTGGCGGCTGAGGGTCTTCATGTCCTGGGTATGACGTTAAACTCTAACTGATGGTGAGGTTCCAATTCTGGTGGTCTGGTGAATGTGAAGCACACCTTCATCACCATTGCTCCCAGGTCCAATCTGGCCCGGAGTGGTAGTATCTGTTAGGGTCCCATCTATGGATTAAATAGAAAATTTCTTTACAAAAAAAATTGAGTTTAAGAAATTGTTTATAAAAAAAAAAATCGAGTTTAAAAAATTTTCTTCGCTACGAATCTTTCAAAATTTTAATGCTGGCATTAAATGACGCACTGTGGTTGATATGCTGTAAAACAAACAATACAAGATGGCCTTTAAAAATATGTAATCATAAAATTCTCATGATTATAAACAATTGTGATGAGCTGAATTACAATATGACTAATTACCTTTTAAGAATATGGATAAAATAAAATTCCAGCAAGAGATCAATATTCATTAATGAAAGCACTATGAAAATACACGATGATCCAAATGTCTTGTCACACCTACATATTCTTTTTTAACTTTCATTAATTTTTATTTTAATAGTATAATGTGGAGAAATATAGACAAACATGGATGTTACACTGGATAGAAGTTTATTATTGGTGGTAATGTCGACGTTTAAATGTTTCGGTTTACATAAAACCTTCAGGACAATATGATTAAAAGAAGAGAAAAAGTTGTTTTTTTTTGTTCAAAAAGTAATGGATGTTTTTTAATGTATTTTAATAGTATAATATTAATTATTAAGTTATGTAATTATTTTACCTCTAAAAATAAATCTTTAAAAATTGAATTATTTTCTAGAATTTCAGGTTGTATATGTAATTATTTTACCTCTAAAAAAAAAAAAAAGTATGTAGGGGGTGACAAAACTTTTAACCCCACTATACTTGTGAATGGCACCCAGGATGAAAATGATTTAGTAATGGTACTGTAGTTTCAACAGCAAGTAGGTTTGAAAAAGGTGGGGTTGCTAGTCCTACACCCACCTGGTTTTAAATTCAAAATTGTCCTTCTAAACTGGGTTGGGTAAGTACCCAAAGTAGGCATGTAGTGTAATGGTTCAAATCCTGGACAAGGATGTTTGCATTTCACATAGTGCTAATACTCTTGGGAAAGGTATATATCCAACTATTCCCCCTCCAGCTATAGGTAAATAGTAAGGCAGGCTGGGCTGTAACCTTTGTTAGGAAACCAATCTGGGAGAAGGAAAACTGAATTGAAACCAGTTAAAATCTGCTTATGAAATTGACCTTATATTGCATCCTACATGTGCACAGGTGTTTTATATATATATATATATATATATATATATATATATATTATATATATATGGTAGGAGGAGAGATGGCTTTTTGCCTTTCCAAAGAACCTTAGTACAAGTTGAAATATAAACTAACTGGAAATTGAACTTCCATTTTCAGATTTAACTGTTAGACCACCTGTACCTCTCTCTTTTCTAGTCCATTAGTCTACCTCATAATTTGTTATAACTGATACTTGAATTTCAAAATAATCATAGAGTATCAAATTAGAGGCTTAGATGAACCCCCAAAAGATTTAGCAAGACAAACACATGAGTAAGAAGGAAATCAGTGGTGAAAACAAATAAAAGAAAAACTGATTGCTTCAAAATTGTCTTTAAACACTATGATGAACTGATCTTTCAATATGACTAACGGCTATTAAGAGCAAAGGTGAAGGAGAATTGGAACTAAGGCTTGAAGAAGAAAAATATAAAAGGTACCTGTCTTTTTTTTTTATATCATTTCTTTTCGGAGTCTTTTTTTTTCTTTTTATTATATTTCTTACTATACATTCAAAAGGATTCTTTTTTTTTTCTTTTTTTTTCTTTCTTGTAAGTGTAGAGGAAAATAATTATTCTTGATTTGATCTTGTATTTTTTTTCTCCTTCCCTGTTCCTTACCCCTGCCCCCCAACTGTTAAATGTGAGTCACATCTTTGCATTCAGATACATTTAATTTACCCCAGCTACATGATCTGTTGATTTCTTTTCATTTTTTTTTTTAACATTAATATCACCCCCCCCCCAACTTCCCCTCCTCCTCCTCTTTTTTTTCTTTTCCATTTCTTATACTTTCTTTATCTACTCTTCCCACTCCTATTCTTTCACTCTTCTATTTAGCACTTTCTCAGTTTCTTCCTCTAACCCTCTCATCCTTTACCCCCCCCCCAACTTTTCCTTGGGTTTTTTCTGCTCTTTTCCCCACTTTTCCAATTCTATTTCTAACAAGATATCTACTTCCACTTCTGATATAATCTCTCTTGATTTTCTTATGGTTGGTATTCTATCAGCAAGGGAGTTGTGTTTTTGGAATTGGGGACTGCCCTAACTCCTTTGCCAAAATGAGGATAAAAGAAGATATTTATTCCTCTTTGCTAGAAATTATTCTCACCCCACAGCTACCTGCAACTCCCTTTGCTCTAACCCCCTCCCATCTATCTCTTGGCATTCTTGTGTCAACCATGCATGCAGATTACCCCAAAATTATCTCTTTATATTCTTTCTTTGTAAATTGTCTCAGTTTACCACTGTGCCAAATTTTAGGGAAATGGTAAGGGGAGTTTAGATCCCTTCTTATTCTTGGAAAAGTTTCAGTTGAAAAAAAGTTTGTTGGAATTGGTAGAGGATCCAAATTCTTACTAGTATGTATTTATCTAACCCCTACGCACGAGCAGGATGTGACACAAGGTCATTTTCTTTATTCAGAGTTTTCCTTCTCCTAGATTGGTTGTCATACCAAGGTTAGAGTCTACTTACTCATAGCTGAAGGAAGAATAGTTGGATGCATACCTTTCCCAAGAGTATTAGTGCTAAAATTCTTACTCATACTTGTTATTGAAGTTTAACAGTAATATGAAGTAAAACTGTAGATATAATACAACCTTTCCTGTTTTTCTATTTTTTGTAAATATGTGAAATCCTTTTTCACTATTTGTGAAAGATTTAAGGAGGTGCTCATACAGTAATGGTTATTGTCATAGAAAATAGACTCTGCAATCATAGTTCAACACCTGGACAAGGCTATTTGCGTTGTACATAATGCTACTACCTTTGGGAAAGGCATAAATCCAAGTATTCTCCCTCCAGCTATGGGTAGATAGCCTTTTTAATGGGCAGACTGGGTTCTTTAACCTTGGTATGGCAACTGGTCTTAGAGAAAGAAAACTATGAATTCAAACCAGTTGTACTCTGCTTAAAATTTGACCTTGTGTCACATCTTGCTCATCGCAGAGAGATTGGGTAAATATATTTCTTTTGTGAAAATTTAGCTAGTCATGTAAAAACTACAGATATGACCTCATTTGATTCTAATTTTTATAAAGTCAAAAATAAAACATTTTTTACTTCATAGATAAGTCTATTTTACTCTATCTTGCCATAAATCATATATTTTGCTATCTGATGATTTCTGCTGACCTCAAATGACCTTAGAGGTTAACCTTGCTTTGTCAGTTTGAATTTGTGGTCAAATCAGTATCCATGCAAAAAATATCAGGTTCTTGGGACTTTTTACTTAGACATGATCCTTGGAGAACACAAAAAATTTTGCATAGTAGTAGATATTTACCTTACCTTTTCACCATGGGCAGGATGTGACACAAGGTTTCAAGTATGGGGCATCCTGTGAGGATCAAACTCACTATTCAGTTGTAATGCAGAGATACTGATGGGTACGCATCCTGCGTCTCTGACGCACAAAAATCTAAAAGGACACAGTAAAATCGTATCCATGCATCCCATTGTTTTTCTCTTTTCTTCCCTCACTATTTCAAGCTAACCATAAATACATTTCAATAGTTTCTTAGAAATGAATTATACAGAATAGGTTACAAGGTAGGCTTTAGTTGGGACCTATAAATTTTCCCAGTGACTCATTTAAAGCAAATATGTGCGTCCCAGGACACACATAAATCAAAAAAATATCAGCATCACTGGTAATGGATCTGCGAGACTAGTTTGCTAACCATTACACCTCGATGGGATGCTCTATTTTGGCATAGTAATATAAACTACCTAGAATGTATTATAGAATTGTGCTTATCTTATCAATGCCTAAATTTTCTCATAAAAATGGTTCAAATAAACATCTAAATATTGCTGGATAAGTATATTTCAAGATGGAAAGATGGAAAGATAGAAATATATAATCTTGGGAGTCCAATGCTATTTTTCCAAGAGGAGGGCAAAAGATATATTTGGAATATATTTTACTGGTAACCCTGTCACATGAGAAACATTCTTTCCGTCAAGATGATATTTTTCCACCTCCTGTAGATTATGGAACATGGCCAAGTTTATTGTGAGATTTTTATATGAAGCATCCAATGAGGATTGAACTCACTACTCAGTGACTTGTAAAACTAACTTGTTAAATGGTATTGTCTGGTTTTAAATGAAAATTTTAATCTGGCAAAGCTGATTATTTAAGCATTGATTGTCATTGTTCACAATGACCCTTTGATTCCCAATCTCTATAGGGTTTCTGACCCTGTTGACTGAGGCTTTAGAATACAGATTTCACCTCTGCAGAGGGTTAGTCTCCCCCAATGAGGCCACCTGTTGGCCATGGGTGGCAACCCATGATGCTTAAGGATGGAACCCAAGTGGCTGAGCAGTCGGACATGCAACACTCCACTGTGGTTCTTACTTAGGCTAGATGGGTGGTCAGATCAAGCCCTAGCAACTGTATGATTGTCCCAACCCTTTTTATGATATATGTGCTAGGGGGTGGTGGCTGAGGGTCTTCATGTACTGGATATGACTTTAAACTCTATCTGATGGTGAGGTTCCAGTTCTGGAGGTCTAGGGAATATGGAGCACACCTCTTCATAACGTTGCTCCCAGGTCCACTCAAACCTAGAGTGGTAGTGCCTGTTAGGGTCCCATCTATGGGTTAAACAGAAACAAATTTGTTTGAAAAAAAAAAATTGAGTACCTATCAAGAAACAAAAATGTTTTCAGCATGAACTGACCCAATGGATTGACATGCCATAAAACCCAAACAACCAGCCAACCAACTATAAAGTTTCAACAGCCTCTGCCTGGATTCAGGCCTTATGATCAGAAGGCCTGAAGCAAACAGATGCAAATGGCTTGTTTTTCCCTGCTAGTCCTTGTCCATTTATGCGTAGGAAAGGCATAGACAGCTACAGACAGATTATTGATCATATAGAAATCTGATCTCACTGATAAGATAAAGGGAAAATTCTTCCAAGATGTAGTCATATCAGTGTTACTGTATGACTGCACCACTTGAACTTTAATGAAGCACTTAGAGAAAATGATAGATGGGAGCTACACAATGATGTTGCATGCTGTCTTCAATAAATCCTAGAAGCAACACCTCACAAGAAAGCAGCTGTACGGCCACTTATCCCCTATCACTCAAACCATCCAAGTAAGGTGAACAAGAAATGCTGGACACTGTTGGAGAAGCAAGGATGGACTCATAAGTGATTTTCTCCTTTGGACACATACACATGGACACACCAGTTTAGGCTGACCAGCAAATCTACATCGATCAGTTCTGTGTGGATTCTGTCGCTGCATGGAGAACTTCACAGGAGTGATAGGGACGATTGGAGAAAGAGTCATGGATATTTATGCTGTCAGCACAACTTGATGATCATGTTTATTTTCCTTTTATGATCTTCTTCCTAATAAATCTGAGCACTTATGCTGTATCTGGCCCTAAGCTATCATTTAGCTATGTTGGCAGGACATAGAATATGCTATCCTCTACAGAGGTGTCAGACCCACCCACCACTCCAAAAAAGGAGTGACATGGATATGACACTAAACTGCATCTGATGATGATGGGGATCCAGTTCTGGGGAATATGGAGTTACCTTTTCATTGCTATTACTCCCAGGTTCACTCTGACCCAGAGTAGTTGAGGTGGCTCAGTGCATTTAACCCTTTTGTTGCTTCATTTTCTCATTCTTGATAGCTCCCAATGTTACACTTTCCAGTTCATTCAAAAAACATTACTTTAAATCCCTGAATTCACCATTACTATACACTATTCATGTTCCTGACATTAGTACATTATTCTATGTACTATACATCAGCCTTTAATGAGTTGTGGTGCACCTGAGCACAGTACACAATAAATTTCATTATTATTATTATTTTTATAATCAATGGAAATATGAATAATAAAAAGAACATTTTTATCAGTAAATTTCCAGCTTTGTTCTTTTTGGGTTTTTTTATTCTCTCTCTTTATTTCTAATTAGCATTTGTAAAATAACATTGTATGAAAACAACAGTTTTACCGACTTGAGCTGCATACAGCAGTGAAAGGGTTAAGTGGAATCTATTGTATTTGATTTATTTTTATTTTCATCATTTCGCTTAAATACAATGGATACCCTAATCCAATTAATTAGAATCCATTCTGTATGTATGTATGTATGTATGTATGTGTGTGTGTGTATGTAGTTGGTATTATGTTTGATTTAGTAGTGTTATCATAAAGTAAAATGATTATGGTCAAGTCACACTGAAAGCACCGGTTCCCACTAGATCACCAAAGTTAAGCAGTGATGAGCCTGTTCAATATTTTATTGGGTGACCAGTTAAGCAACAGCAAGAACTGTAAACAACCTGAGTACTTTGTTTGTAAAAATGACAAGATTTGGCTTTAGATAACCCAAAAAGTATTGATATGCCATAAAACAACCAACCATAAAGAAAAATGTAATACTGTCATATAGTACCTAAATAATGAGAATGGAATTGTCTGTTTTTTCTATAAATAATGTCTGATAAAGCCTCAGAAGGGAGAAATTACGAGATCTCACATGACGTTAATTCAACCTCGCAATTGCTAATTACCCTGTTCACCTTGTATCTTTGCTTAGCGTTGTAGAGTAGCTAATGCTCCTTCAGCACTCTACCAGATGGACTGGCTCATAGCCATAAAATAGCCTACGATTAAAGTGGATTAACTAGCTGAATAATATCCAGACAGATTTTGCTGCGTTGGCTATATCAAACTGACCCTCCTCTATTTAGTGTAAGTTTTGTCTTGTTAATTGTTTGTACTTATTTGTTCTGTGTTTTATATGTATCCGTTTGGCACACCATTCTTCTGTCTATCTTTTCACCTTACGATACAACACTTAGTAAACCTTTTTCCCAATCCTTAATACTTGTATTTCTTTCTATTATTTCTCTATTAACTCTTATTTAAAACTTTTTTTTCTTTCTTCTATCACCGTGTCTTGAAATTTTTTGTTTGCTTAAGAAAATATTCTGCAGGTTGGAAAAGTTTTAACTGTCTATTTCTGAATTCTGTATGTTCATCTGTATCCTTAAGTAATCTTTTATTTTCTGGTGAGAAGTTACATTTTTTTGTTTTTTGTTTTTTCCACTTGAAGGCAACCACAGGTTTTCAACCCACCCAAATCCACCCCACTATCCACCCTCAGATTAGATTTCACCCTAACTGTTTCTCTTCATGTTATCATGCTCTAGTTTACCAAAATCTCTCTTCTTTTTAATGTACAAAGGAGTATTCCTTCTACATTTACCTGCCCATGCAACTAGCAACTGATGCACTAAAGCACCTCTTATCACCTTGGGTGGCTATTTGCCAACAGAAGTGCACATTGTTATTCAATGAAGCTGTCATGTCACTATATAAATGTACCAAATGACTCTAATTAAAATGTTTTCTGTGAATGGTTACTGCCTTATTTTGTTTGATCAAGTTGAAAAGTTATGTATAAAGTCATGTGACCTACTGAGATTGTCAGTGTCATCATCATCATCATCATCATCATGTCACACTTGTTTTGAAAAACAAAAAAAAAAATCATATGAAGTTTTAGACTTACATTAAACCTTTCGGTTATAAAATTATTTTTTGCTTAATTTTTGTCTTTAACATTTCAACTGATACCATTTACCTACATGTGTACAAGTTGTATTAAAAAAGAACCCAGTCTTTTCGAAAATAAATTTATTACTTTACCTACTACCTGATAAGTCTTGTCTCCTTCAAAATAGTCCTCTGCCCTGTTGATATACCACTCTCAGTATTCACCCTGCCAGCAGGGCTTAAGATATGCTGGCTGTATCCCCTGCAGATAGGTAAGATTTCCTCTGCAGGGAATATAGTCAGTATAGTCACACAAAAAAAAATAGAAATATCCTGGGTATGACACTGAACTGTATCTAGTAGTGAGGCCCCAGTTCTGGAGTTGCCCTTCATTGCCATTACTCCCAGGTCCACTCTGACCTAGAGTGATAGTATCTGTTAGGCCTCCATATATGGGTCAAATATGTTTGCAAATTATTAATATTTGATAGGAATACTTGATATCATATAACTGTTTGCAAAACTCTTAAGAAACTTCACAAAAAATGTAAATATAAACTTACAATGTACATAATTTCCTAACTTCTAGGCATGAAATAACCCCAGATGGGTTGAGATATTGTTAAAACCAATCAATTAATCTCAGTATTTTTTTATCAGTTCAGAAATTGATTTTTTTAAGTCATTCTGAGAGTTTGCTTTGATTTCTTTGTTTAATGGTATATTAACCTTCTTGGGTTATTTAATGCCAAATCCATTCTTGTAGAAGAACAGTAGTGGTACTATTTAGCCCATAGTTGGGGGATGATGGTGTTCATACATTTCGCAAGAGTATTAGTCCAAAAGTAAATGTAATAATGTGACTGGAGTTTGAACTCGCTTATTACAATGTTGCAGTTCGGCACATTAGCCACCACACCATGGGGACTCCTCCTCCTCATTTCTAGAGGGTCCAAATCATCATTGTGCATTTTCTTCTGTCTTTGTATTATCTAAAATCAAGGCCCTTTCAGGGTGGATTTCTGATTTGGGAACAGAAATTTGAAGAGGAGGTGACTGCAGGAAGGAAGTTGTTTCTTACTTTGCCAAAATTTCTTTGTGTGATTGTTGACTTGGAAGGTCACCCAGATTTGGGATTTTAGTGGCTATTCTTCCTGATTTGAAATGCTCGTACCACTTGTGACATTGCATACTGCTTAACAAATCTTCCCATCATAGGTCTGTTGCAATAGCAAGAGAGTCTCTGCATAAGTATTTCATAATATGAAACAGAATTTCATACACATTGGTCAATTTGTAAGGGGGAAAACAACAAACTCTATACATATGTTCACTTTCATGTATGTATCTCTAATATTAACTAATGTAACATGATTCAGTTTTTTTAATACAAAAGTTCAAGATCACTGCTACACATTTCTATGGGCCAAGATGATAATTATTGAGGCTATTAACACTACCAGTATGATAAAATAATAACAAATAAGAAAGTATTGGATGACTTTATAGATGTTATTTGGACTTCAGAAATTCAACTAGCTCTTGTAAACTTAATAATTTTTCAATAATAAACACTAAAATTAAGATGAAGAAGGAAAATACTAGTCAAAATTGTTTATGATTAACAATTCTTTATCTAAAAATTAAATGAAAATAAATACAATATTATAACAGGCCATTACAAATAGGTGTAAAAGCAATATGTGAAGCTGCTTTCAAGGTGAATGTTAAGTATTTATCCAGCCCATTTGTCATGGGTAGGATGTGACACATGATCAATTTTAAGCACAGTAGGTATTTATCCAACCCATTAAGCACAGGTAGGATGTGACACAAGTCACAAATAGAAGACATCCAATGAGGATTAAACTTGCTATTCAGTAGTAATTGGTCTGTGAGACTAGCTTACACCACATTGGGATGCCTGGTGAATATCAAGTGTGTGTCTTATGCATTAATCCTCCCTTGTAACATTCCATCCCAGAAACACATATGCATATATTTACCCAACCTTCCATCGCAGGCAGGATGTGACACAAGGTCAAATTTTTAAGCAGAGTAAAGCTGGTTTGAATTCAGAGTTTACATTCTTTTTGACTGGTTGCCTAACTAAGACTAAAGAACCCAGTCTGCCTTAATATTTACCCATTGCTGGGTGGAGAAGAAAGGGATTCATGCTGTTCCCAAGGGCATTAGCATAAAGGGAAATGCAAACAGCCTTGTCCAGGATCTGAACTCCAGTCACTGATTCCATTTCCTAAGATAACCATTTTGATGGGTGTGTCTCCATTCACTTGGCATGTGAACTCAAGGGGTTTTTTTTAATGTATTGTATGTATAATGGGGGCCATCCCTGGGGTGACTGTCACGTTTTGGCTTAAAATTGATCAAAAAAGTCATCCAGGAAGCAAATAAGATTGAAATTCAAAGTGCATGGTGAGGTTGTTGAATTTATTTCTTTAATATATTAAATCAGAAAGATCTTATTGATATAAAAAAAAAAAAATTGGTATCCACAGGCATAGAAGACTAAATTAATCGAGGGAACAATTTTTTTTTAAATCTTAGGGCAGGCTGTTCACCAAATTTATACATAAAAGATGAAATATTTGAATTATATATTATTACCTAATAGAGCATAGTCATCATATTTGATAAGATGAAAGACTTTTTTCCTAATGTTCCTATCATTTTTACTCAAACTTGTATTTAATGAAAGACTTGTGCTGAAATACACAATGCTTCATAGATATTTTTGATTTATATATTTAATTTTTTTTATGATGATTTTATATAAATTTCTTTTTGAAGTGTGATTTCAAAGTGTTCAATATGCTTCCCCCCAAAAAATGTGCTTGCTTGGGGGGAAAATCTTCCAAAGCTCTTGGAGAATAAATTTTTGTTTAACAAAATATGCCTTAGGCAATGGCATGTACTTTTGCTAATGTAGTGTGTGTATATAATATATATATATATATATATATATATATACTTTTTTACTTTAGTTATATTTATTTTTACTTTTTGTTTTAAAATTTTCTAAAGTACAGGGTTTGTTTTCTCTACTCTCTAATTTAAATAAATTGTGACACATTTTAAAACCTAACAAATTTCAAATTATTCAAGTATGTTTTTCTTTCTTTCTTTTTTTGCACATTTTTCTATAGAAGAATATTTCAAATATTTATTTAAGGAATTTTTTTTTTTCAACCCAGAATTTTTGGGTAAAAATAAAATGGGATGCAGATACATAAAGGTAGCAATAGAGATGCAAGGGGTAAAAATGCTGTGTCAGGTACAATGGTTTAGTTTGAACAATTTAATACAAACAAATCCTTACATTCTAAGAATTTTCTCAAAGTGTCTATTAATACTTGTAAGAAATATCAAAGTCCTAAAGTTTATATAAATGTTGTGTGTTAATAGAAAAATCTATAAGCACATTGTGTATTGAGGGGTAAACTGCTTTTTACATTTATAAAAGTACAGGATTGTGTGTCAATTGAAAAATTCCTACTTTTATATAGAAGATTGTTTTTTGTTTGAATTTTGAGATGAGATCTTATCATTATGTACTTGGTCTAGTTTATCATCTTGGTTGTTATAATTCAATAGGTCAATGGTTTAGTGTTGGTTAAAGTGAATCTACTTACCTAATAATTATGAGTTCAGTCTTTGTATTGGACAGTACAAAAAAATCATCCTTTGTTTCAATGGAAGAGATTGACACACATCACCACAAAGATGATTTAAAAATAAGGAGAATTAAGCTTTCCTCTAAAAATTAACACTAGGTGAGTACAATCTACCTCCATGGATTTAATCAAGGGTTTGGTCAAAATTTCAAGAAGGTTACCAACTACAACACACCTGAAAAAGGAAAGACAGTAAACTTTCCCTTGCCTGCTAGCTGATATTAAAATGTAATATCTTTTCCCTCCCTTTTCATGTCTTTGGACAGGACTTGACAAAAAAAAGTTAAGCCTGGTTCCAGGGATTCTATTGTATAGGATTAGCTACCTTCCCTCTATACCACAAAATAATGGTTGCATCTGTCTGATAAATAGCTGTTAGACAGACGAGACGAGGAGTTAGTATGTATGTATATGAGCAAATAGATATACTACTACGAAACCCTTGACTTGCGTCTTATTCACTTACATATTTCTTACTTCTTTTTGTGTGTGAGTAAATTGGCCACCTTACTCACAACATAAAAGATTCCAACCCTGCAGTAGCACGAGCTAGCCCATTACATTAGAGTGGTCTGATGCCCGTGTGACACTGGTTACATAGACTTACATAAATGATACAATCAGGCAAAGCATGAGATATTAATTCTAATTAGTTTCAGTTTCAATGCCATTTTGCAACAGGCATTACCCACATTATTACTGTCTATGATAATAGAACTCTGAATCTGTCTTGTCTGGTAAACTTGCTATCTTCACACAAATGCCTTTACAGTCCAAGTGAGATAAAGAACAAAGCAAACCATGTTTCCTGCAAGAAGACCTCATAATATTGCAAACAGATCTGCATGTGCTTTGAACAACTTCCAGGAGTTTCTGAAGAACAGGCTGAGAGTTGTCAAGATGGACATAAACAACTAAAGTTCAACAACTTATTTGAATCTGTTCCACTTAATATTTTTTGACATGTGCAGTTCATGTTGACCTACCAAATACACTTTATTTCATTTCTGTTGCAATTTGTCTGGGTATATCTACAAACTAGCTGGACTGTTTATATAGTAAATGGTATGGCTAAAGTAGTACACTCAACATAGTCCAATGACAGGTACTTTTCTAAGCTTAGTAAAGTATTGAACACTCAGTTAGAATTGAACTCACTAGTGAAATGAGCTTACAACCATTTCATCAGGGAAAGTCTCTATTCTGTTTGGATGTCTAAAGAAATAATGTCAGAATTTGTTTACCTTGAAGGTAGATGTATCTCTGAAGTTAAGATCAAATTAGATAAATTAATAACAATAAATTTTGATTTGTTCAAGTGGAAATCAATGTTATATTTTAATGTTGATTGTATTTGAGCCTCGTATATGTTGGCAAGTTTTCAGTTCTTTGTCTCTTCCCTCTGATTTTATTACTATTCCATCATTGTCCAAGTTATTCTTAGTCATTTTTAGCAATAATAAACTAATGTATAATATAAAATGAAGATTTGTAAGGCATCCCATTGTGATGGTTAGCAATGGTTAGCTAGTCTAGAAGATCCATTTCTACTGAATAATAAATTCTATTCTCACTGGATGCCCCATACTTGCAACCTTGTCAGATTCTACCAGTGGTGAACATGTTGGGTAAATACCTACACTGAATATCAGTAAAAAGAAAATTGTGGTAGTGGGATCTTTGATCAGAATTTAATGCAAGTGTTACTGACAGAACAAGGCTATTACATGTTATATTATCACTGTGAATCATTATCAATCTCATCATTGCTAACAACATAATCATTAACAAATAAGGTGGTTGTTTATTAGGACAGCTGCAATGAGGATAATGATGAATCCTAAGATTTGGAAGAAGAATTGATTATCATGATTGTTAGTTTGGGGGTAAAAAATTTAAAAAAAGAACCTTTTGCTAGAATTCAGATATTAACTACTGGTACTGAAAAGAAAAAAATGATCAGCAAAATTCAGATTCCTTAGCTGAATGTAGGTTAACACCTATTATAAAAAAATATAACATAAATAACAATGTTAAATATGGGCAAAATATTAAGATATTGTAAGAAGAGCTGATTATTATGAGCGTTAGTTTTGAGGAAAAAATAAAAAAGACCTTTTGCAAGAATTCAGACATTAGCAACTGACACTAAAAAAAAAAAAAATCAAAACCCAGATTCCTCAACTGAACGTAGGTTAACACCTATTTAAAAATAATTCAAAAATAAAACATAAGTGTTTAATTATGAGTTTTAGGGTAAAATACCTCAAACAGAAACTTACAAGTCTTATGTATTTAGAGTTTTTAAAAAAATACATGTATATAATTACATATAAGTGGTAGCAATCTCTGTATAATTATATATGATAGCAATACCAAGCATACATCTATTACTTGTATATATTTTTGACTTTTCAGCATTTATAAGACTGCTCAAATAATGTTTTTGTTTTTGTTTTTTACCAAGAGAGAGTAAAAGGAAGAGAAAAAAAAAGATGTTTTTGTATCTAGGTTAACAAAGATTTATGTGATAAGAAGAAAGAGTTCTTTACATTCAATTCCAAAAATACTTTTCATACATATTCTTATATTTTTACCTGATTTTTTTTTTCTTTCTTAAAAATTAACAACTGTCAACTTAGAATTATAAAATCTTAATAGTAAAAGGAATTTACAAGAAACTGACAATAAATACAAATAACTTTTTTGCATCAAGAGGCACTCCAGCATTGAAGAATGTATTTACCCAACCCCTCCACAACGAGCAGAATGTGACACAAGGTCAATTTTTAAGCAGAGTACAACTGGTTTAAATTTAGAATTTTCCTTCTAGATTGGTTACCACACCAAGGTTAAAAAGCACAGTCTGCCCTAGATGGGAGATACTTGGATTCAAACCTTTCCCAAGGATATTAGTGATGTATGGAATACAAACAGCCTTAGTTTAGGATTTAAACTCTGGTCACCAGGTCCATTTCCTACAACAATATATATTACACAACCAGCACATCCATTATTGAAGTAGTGATCAGCAAACCAATCTTAAAGACCATTACTGCTGTAGCAAGTTCAGTCCCACCAGGTACACTTGTAGCCTTGTTCTATATTAAGTATAGCTTAGTTGTATCAATAACTTTTAAAGTAAACCAATAAGTTTGCTTTATATCCATTGTCATGAGAAGTTTCTTATAAAAATTTACTACCTAAACTTACAGGACACTTGAATCTATATTATAAAGATCCAATTTTTGTATAAAATATATATGTCTGTGGAGTGACCTATTATTGGTATCAGCCAGGCAGCAAGAGAGTCTATTCCCCTTTCACTAGCACTAGATAAGGATATTATTTTTGTTTTTGAAGTGGATTGTCATACCTACCAGCAGCTTCCCACTTTACTGCACAGATCCAACCTGTGCTACTCATGTACTGAGTTGACAAGGGTTGGTATTGAACCCTGAACCTTATGGTTCCAGAGGCAGATACTCTACAACTGAGCTAAACCAACCCATCAGCTAATATTACCATAACTCAACAAAAATGACTCATTTGGGACTTTGTTAGCGCAATAATGTTAAAATGCTCTGATTTAGAGAATAAAGCAATTTCAAAACCAATTTGCAATTTAGTGTGTATGAGAAGTGTTTGTACTCACTCCAATCATTATAGTTTCTCAATGGAGATTTCTATTAATTACCGATTTTAGAGTTTTTCCCCTTGTTTACAATTATAATATAAATTCTATAAATAGATATATATCTACCAACCACTCTGCACGAGTAGGATGTGATACAAGGTCAATTTCTTAAGCAGAGTTTAACAGGTTTGAATTCAGAGTTTTCCTTCTCCTAGACTGGTTGCATAACCAAGGTTAAAGAGCCCAGTCTCTCCTACTATTTTACCTATAGCTGGAGAGAGAATGGTTGGATTCATACCTTTCCCAAGGTATGCAAACAACCTTTCCAGGATTTGAACTTGTCTTGCCATGTCCATTTCTTATGATGGTAACCATTACACCACACACCTCCACATATGTCATTAAGCTTAATGGCTGCCAATTGTGGCTTTAAATGAATTTATATGAAAAATATTAATATTTGATAAATTTAAAAGTGTATATATGTTTAGTATAAGGGCCAGTTTAGCTCAGTCGGTAGAGCATCCGACTTGGAACCACAAGGTTCCTGGTTTGATACCAGCCCTTACCAACTCAGCATGTGAGTAGTACAGGGATCTGTGCAGTAAAGTGAGGAGCTGATGGTAGGTGTGGCACACCACCCCAAACTCCAAAAACAATATCCTTGGTCTAGCGCTAGTGAAAAGGGGATAGACTCCCTCACTGTTTGGCTAATACTGACATTAGGCCACCCCAACAACGAATGTAATCATCCATAATAAAGAAAATAAAGCCTCTAGAGTGATTTGAACTTAAATCTTTTTTTCTTTTTTCTTTCTTTTTTTTTGGGGGGGGCTGTCTTTCTCTGAGAGAAGTATCACTAGTTTGGCTACAAAGAATTGACCAACAGACATCACTTAAATAATGAATTTTGGTGATGCTTTTTCATGTCTTCTTTTTTAGATTTATCATTTTATTCTACATAGAAATATTCTTTTACCTTTCAGACTCTGGCAAACAGAACCAGGTGGTACCTGTGTCCAACTTCACAAATGAATCGGCTCACCTTAGTGAACAAAACATGCAACTGGAACTTCAGGTGTCAAATCTAAATCGAGAGTTGGAGGAACTACGAAAGGCCAAGACCACATCCCGTATTCAACAAAGCGGTTATGGGGAACTAAAGCTGGAATTGATTCAAACAAAACGGGAACTAAACCGAGCCAAGGAAGCTTTGCAAGGTAAAATAAACCTCACATTTTCATTTTGTTTTATTTTTCCTTTTTTTATTTTTTGCTTCTTTTTCTTTTCTTTTTCTTTTTTTTGCTTTTTTCCTTTTAAACTCCTGCTGAGTAAATCTGGAATTTATCATAGTTTTTTTTAAGTAATATTGCACTTCTTCAAGGAGATAGAATTTTATTAATCACTCATATGTCATCACTAACAATTAGATTATACAAAAAATAAAGCAGTTTCTTTTATTCTGATGATTTTGATCAACTGAGAGATTTTGAGGGTTTTTTTTTTGGTTTTTTTAGATATCCTGGCATTAAGAAAATTTTGTAGTGATTTGTTTCAAATGATAATCTCAAGTTACTAGTTCTAGCGAATAGGGGAGGGGGGCATGGCATATTGGCTAATGTGTTAGACTGTAATATTGTAGTAAGCAAGTTCAAACTCCAGTCATGTTATTACATTCACTTTCTGATTAATACCCATAGGAAAGGTTTAAACCTCCTCATCCCCCAGCTATGGTTTAAATTGTGTCATTACTGTTCTTCTACAAGGATAACATTGGCATTAAATAACCCAATAAGGTTAATATGCCATTAAACTAAGAAACCAAACCTAGTGAGTATGAAAGAGTAAAACCTTTTATGCCTAATAATAAAATAAAATATTCACATGGCCATTTTAGGGCTGTAGTTGAATGCAGTTTTACAGTGGAGATTCTTTGTGGCATAAAGTTTGATCCTTTCTTGAAGTAGAAAGATGTAGTATCAGTTTTAATCCTTGTCTGTTGATCTGTCCTCAAAGTAAAAAGTTGTATCAGAGTTGATCCTGTTGGCCATTCCTTTAAGCAAGTAATTTTAGGACAATATATCAACGCTGTTAAATAGTAAATTAAGTACATGTTTGGGCATTTTTAATTGGTTAATTCAGCTCCCACTCTTTTGGAACAGTTTATAAATATAAGTCGCAGTCTTTTGCACACCTTATACTTCAAAATAATCCAACAGTAACTTACAAATGAAAAGGTTTTATTTTAACAAGATGTACAAGAACGTGTATACTATGTGTTACTAGCTTGTCTAGCCCAGAAAAGACATGTCGCGGATACCAACACAGTCAATGTTCATATTCATTCAGAATAATCCATTCTATACAGAAGGGGTATCATGTCTTCTCTACCCACACTCTGCTAAGTAAAGATTTGCATTGTTATACCAAAAGATCCAGTAATTGACAGTGGATTATATTGTCATATTTCACCAGATAAAAAGCAATACTTTCTACAGAGGAAGTTTTGGTATAATGTTTTTGGGGATCAGTTTGGTAAATGATGGTAACTACTGCTTTTTTTGGCAGTTGTTGTTTATATATAAGGAAGTAATTATTTTTCTGTTTAAATGTAACTTATATATACTAGCAAATATATGCACCCTCCGGGTGCAAGTATTTAAGTTTTGATATAATAAAATATCATATTAAATTAGAAAGGCTAATGAAACTGACTAAGAATGCAGATAAAAAGATCTGCAACAGAGGGGGTATAATCGAAAAATAGAACAACTTTGAAACTAACTATTCCATCATTTTGCATTACTCCCCTCTTTCATTGGTAAATTTTCCTAATTTAACTATTTAGTTAAAATAGGAAGTAAAGGATAATATTACAGTTTTTTCTTCTTGTAAATAGATTTCTTTTAAGATTTATCCACGAGATTTTTGTTTATATTTCTTAAGATAAAACCAAACAATTAGAAATCAATAATACCAAGCACATATTTATTAAAATAAAATGTGAAATATCAATATGCAAATTAGCCTTCTCGTTCAAACTGTAAACCGCTATTTTGTTGTATATATAAATATAATTGCATGTTATTACTACGTAGATATGGTCAACAGTATTAATAATGTAAAACAATTTTTATTAATAACTGAAGGTTTAAAGGAATGAAATCATGGAGAATTTGACGTAAATAATTAAGTGAATTGTGACTTGAGTAGTAATATAGTTTCGGTTACAGACAGAAAAACACACAATCTCCATTATAATAAGATATATATATATATATATATATATATATATATAAAAGATTATAAAAAATAAATGTACTGGATTTTTTGAAGCATGAGAGAGTGGTTCAATTAATAATTCAAAGGATTAATGCAAAATAAATACTGTTGACTTAGCGATTTTGTCTAGACCTATTGTACATTTAAGGTTTACACACACACACACACACACAGGATAGTTTTGTCTCTTGTAACCAGTATGTGAAAAAAAAAAATAATTTTCATTTTAGTCAACAGACTGTTACAAATGGTGAAATAATCTGCTCAATTCTTTGAGTTTAACAACAACTTAAACATTTCCACTTTAAATTTTTCTTTTACAATTTACTTGATATATTCATTTATAGTTGAAGATGATGCATTGTCTTTTTTACTAAATCCTTGCTGCTTTGCAAAGGGTCTGTTTCAACTATGGCTTTAAAAATCATTATCCAAAATTGTTATTCTTCCAGAATGAGATTTATAAGAAAGATTATTTACCATTTATAAATTTACTAAAACCGCATTGACTTCTGGGATACAGAATATGAATATTCTTCATTGTGTTGTATTATTGCCTTTTATGAAATTCATACAACATGTAATGGTAAACCTGATAATCATTAAAATCTTTATTCCCCATAAAGTTAAATGTTACCATAAATCTTGCCCAATTCACAGCCTGAGAGAACAAAAGTTTAAATAAATCTAAATCTGTTTATTATTCAAACTTGATTTCAAAGTAGTTGGTTCCATATTAGCATATCTTAAATGGCATATTGGAAATGTCGAGCAGACCAAATGGTTATGAAAATGTAACTGGCTAAACTGAGATCAAATTCCTACTAAAGTAGTTTGTGTTGATTTTGCGTTAATGACATTTGGAAAGGCCATAAATCAATATCTCCAAGTTGATCAGGTCAAGGATTATTCCTTGCTGCTGGTATCACATAACCCAGTACAATTTGATGCATGTTATTTAGAGAGGACATTGATACCATCAAGTCATTGTCCCAAGAAATGGCATAAAAAAATCCACCATGATACTTCGACAATCTATTGGTTATAGGATATATTTTTAATATGATATTACTTTCTAAACAATATTTCCACTTGTGTTGTCCTATTGAGAGACACTCAATCAAAACAATAGATAAATAATAAAGGAGATAATTTGTTATTCATGATATTTAAATTATACTTAGTTTTTGGCATGCATATCTTAACACCATAGGCAGTGTCTACTCTGACTAAAATTATAAAGATTAATCATCTCTCTCTCTCTCTCTCTCTCTCTCTCTACATACATATATATATATATATATATATAATATATATATATATATATATATATATATACACTGTTTGTCTATTTGTCCAGGTTTAAGTTCTATAAGGAATTGTCACCAAATCAACCACTTCTTTTTACCTCAAATAGTATAGCCATGTGCAGGATGTGACACAAGTTCAAATTTTAGCCACAAGTGCTCCTGTCCTCAGGGACAGTGCTAAAAACTGCCTGGCCCTATCAGTATCCTCCCTTTTGGGCAACAGGCAGTGGGCCTAACCCTTACTCTTGCCTTTTGAATCTTTTAATCCAAATCAAAGGCTGTGAAAAGTTTGGTTGTCCATCTGTGAGTTTAACCTGCTAACCACTGTTTCATGGCAAAATACCCTCTTTACCAATTTAAAAAGTTTCAAAACCAAAACTATATTTACCAAGAAAGGAATGAATAATGAATAAAACTTTTCTTTAAAATAACCCCTTTAGCATTCAACATGTTTATTCCAGGGAATTATCCATTGGTCAAAGCACCCCTTGAAACTCACCTTTTGATTTGGTATAAAGTATCATGTCATATTTCTTTTAATATCCTCCACATGCCCAAATCTCTAACCATTCAGTTTAGGAAACCAAGAATATGGACAGTGCTACACTTACAAAATTCTGTGTTTCACAAAAAATCTGTTGATTAAAAAGTAATGAGAATTGGCATTGACACCATCACTTTATTATATAAATTTTATATTCTAAAGATTAAATATTCAGTCTCGATACTTTTTGATCATATCTCATACATCTCCATTATCCACTTCAGATTTAAAGTACATAAAATTCAAAGTAAACAAAAAATAGAATCCGCCTTTATACTTAAACAATGATATTGGATGACATTTTAACACATGAAGAAAAGGTTTCCATACCAGTTTAATATTCCAAATGACCCATAGTAATTGTATTAACAGAAAATACCATTTATGTATTAGATGCAGTAATGACTCTTTTATTTAAAAATCAGGCATTGATTACAACATATATAATAACCAAGACCTTTTATGTGTTGTAATTAGCCAAGAACCTGATATGAAGACTGGTCGTATTTACATGTCTCCAAGTGTGTTTTACTGGTTTTTATACAATGGCCTTGTTCAATTCTATTGTAAAGACAAAATGTACACACTTTTGCTTACTTAACATGGCTTTTTGCATCGTTTATCAAAACTCAATTCCCATGACCTAAGAGAAACACTTGAATGCCAATTGAAATGAACAGAATACTCTGCACTAAAAAAAAATAGAAGCTATTTATATCTTATCTATACATCATTTGAAAATAAATATTTATTTATTTTTTATCCAACGGGGTTGGGGGGGGGGATTTAATATTTTGTATAGTATTCTTGAGGAGCTTTGTTTGCTAGACCACCTGTGAGGCTGGTTGGTCTATGATTAGGACTAACACCACCCTTTCTGTTTCAAATCACACCTTTCCCACAAAACTATTATAGACTAATGTATAGTAATCACATGCCATAAGAAAATATTTATTTATAGTTATTTAAACAATTATTGTGAGAACGAGAAACCTGTTAGTTTTCTATGAGTAAACTATGGGAAAAGTCTTCTTTTTTTTTTTATTTTGTTGGTCCTTTTTTGTTTAAAATAAATGCATTAAATACTAATTTGCAAGTCTTTACTATCTGTTGACACATTTGTCTTTACCAAGTTTTCTTTTGCATAAAGATTTGGAGTGCCACATGTACCATCAGCTCCCCACTTTACCAAGTTTTCATTTACATACATAAAGATTTACTACATAGCTATAATTATAAAAAAAAGTTGGCAGAGTGGCCTATTGTCATTATCGGCCGGAGAGTGAGGGTGTCTATCTCCTTTTCACTGGTGCTAAACCAGGAAAATTGTTTTTGCATCTGAGGTGGAGCGCCACGCATACCATCAGCTCTGCACTTTACCGCACAGATCCAAGCTCATGCCCTGAGTTGGCAAGGACTGGTATCAAACCTTGTGGTTCCTTGGCAGATACTCTACCAACTGAGCTAAACCAACCCTTAGTATTTGTGTTTAATGTCAGTTTTAATTAGTGGGTTCTGTTATATAATTTCACATTGTTGGATGATGGGCAATTAAATAGGTAATAACATTTATGGAAGTAGCTCTATTAATGGTTTCATATGAATTTTGGCTTGTGAAAGTTTTTTCCGGTACAAAGGACAACTTAACTAGAATAGAATTTTTTCAAACAAGATTTGCTATATATTCAGTACTTTTTGGTTAGGAGTTGAGTCAGTTAAGCTAAGTTACATAGAGTGGAGTCAAGAAGCAAATGCAGAATGTCATTTTGTTGCTGAGAGTAGGTTTATTGTTACTAATACCAAGAGAAAATGAAATTAGACAAGGGAATCTCTACCAAAAATCTCTAAAGTATTTTACCAAAGCTGATACATCATATCAGCCATTTTTCATTTCTTTTTGGCTGTTCCAACCATCCAGTCCTGTTATTCTTGTTGTTGATGAAACTACGCCCACCCCCATACCTTTGCGGTTTCAACCAATACTGAAAAGCTATCTTCTTGTTTAAGAAAACTAAACACAACATGTGGGAGTTAGTGAGAAATGTGTTTACAGCACATAATTCATTACATTCTATTTTATTATGTTTTTTATACAATACAGTGGTTTTTTTCTTTTTTTTTTTTTTTTTTTCTTTTAAAAACGTATAAAAAGAAATTAGGGTATTTTTTTTAAGGTGAGGACTGGAACAGATTAATGGCATTTCCGTTTATTCAATGGGGGAAATTGATTTGATATAAGAGGAAATTGAGTTATGAGTGGAATGAATTAAACTCATAATTCAAGGTACTACTATATTGTTTGTCTGGTAAATGTGTTAACAATTCTCTTCTACATTTCATATGAATGTTGTGGAGATTGTTTATTCTGATCTTCCCAAGGATTGAACTCACCATCCTTGGCTAGCAGATGTTTATTAAAATCTCATTGTTTGACAGGATTTAAAAAAAAATTAATCATTATTTTTATTGTAAATTAAAAGTTGTTAGTCTGAATTTTAACTACTATATATATATATATATATATATATAATATATATATATACTAACCCCTCTACATGAACAGGATGCAATATAAGGTCAATTTCTTAAGCGGAATTTAACAGGTTTTGAATTCAGATTTTTCCTTCTCCTAGATTGGTTACCTAGCCATGATTAAAAAGCAGTCTGCCCTGCTATTTGCCCATAGCTGGAGGGAGAATTGGATTCATACCGAGTCCATTTCCTACGACTCTAACCATTAGACCACGTGCCTCCAAATTTAACTACATATATAGAATATCTCCATCCCCCCACACTAGGTAGACATGCTATTAAACAACCTAATCCAATTCATCCTCATAAAATCTGTGGATCTAGTTTCTGGGCTTTAATCTTACATTTCCAATTTCACACCAATACAAATTTTTGTTGTTCAAACATAATTTTTTTTAATTCACAATTTTTTCCTGAAAAAACAAATGTTAAAGAGTCTGTATACTTTTTTTATATGTGGAAAAGACTCACAAAACATTTGCTTATAAAAGTGTAGAAGAAGAATAGTTGGTTGGATATATTGTTTCTTTGTATGGAATGAATATAAAAACAATTTGCAACAAAGTAATAATGAGAATATTTTATTACCTGAGCAAGCTTAAAATACAAACATGACAGGATATACAAGGAAGAGCTTATACAGTATGAGAGAAATGTCCTAATATGAAAAAGAGTTTTTTAGTAGAGAAGGTGTTGAGTCCTTGATATATAGCTGGTAGAAAAGGAAAATGTAAAGACTTACAGGTTAAACATGTTCATACGACACAAGGTTGCTGGGTGTGCATAGTCCCCCCCCCCTGTTCATGGACAGGAATGCAACTGCTGTGTTTTTACATCTGTCAAGGCTGGGAGGCCAAAGAGGGTTTTGACTTTGCTGCTTCCACTTTTATAATGCTGCCGGTTACATCACCTACTAGCTATTTACAAACACAAGTGGTAATTACCTTTCATGTCCCCTAGCATCAAATGCAAGTAAGGAATACTATCCCTACAAATGTATATAAAAAGTCAAGACCCTAATGATAGAAAAAAACATTTATTTAACACAAACATTTTAGTCTTAAGTAATCTCCTCCTTTATCAATGCATTTAATTCAATGGAAGTGTTATTTACATAGACTGAAAATTATACTGTGAATTAAAATTTAGCTAATAATTGTTTTAGGCTATGTGTATATTAATCCACCCTCAGGCAATGAAATATGCATAAATATTCATTTTTAAAAACTATTTTTCCCTTTTTTTTTTTTTTTTTTTTTTTAACCCCAAATGGATACAAGCACTTTAAATATGTTTCTATTTTTTTCCCTTTTCAATTTTAGCACTGAAAGCCGATCGTAAACGTTTAAAAGCAGAAAAATTAGAACTTCTTAATCAGATGAAACAACTCTATGGTGCCTTGGAAGACAAGGAAACGGAACTTCGGGAATTTATACGCAAATATGAACAGAGTATGGCAGAAAATGATGAAAGCATCAAGAAGGTGAGTGAGACCTCATAATCTGGGGGTTTTTTTTGGGGGGGGGGGGGCGAGAAATAGATATTAAACATTAAATTTTACATTTAGCTGTTGTTATAACTATTACATACAGTATCTAAGTATATTTAGATAAATATAAATGTTATTTTGTTTCTTAAAAGAAAAATCATAGAAATTCAGACCTATCTATTAATAGGTAATAACTAATATTTTAATAACATGTGAATTATTAAATATTATGGGACAGAAACATAAAATCTTTTCTTATACATTGAGATATTTACCAACTTTGTATGTCTAAATTGACTTAGTGTGTGTGTATATATAATTCCCATTCAAATTGTCTTTTGATTCACAGAATCAAGCAATTATGTTGAAATATTTCATCATCTATAAATATAAATATTTCACCACCTATAAAGTAAATATTATGCAAACTCTGTCCCATAATAGTTTTTTTATTTTATTTTGTGTATAAAATTTATATGCAAACTAGAAAAACATGACCTGTTGGGTCACCCATTGAGCACCCATTTGTGATTAGAAAAGAAGTGAGTTTGTAAAACGAATTAATTTTTAAAAAAGAAATAGGAACAGAGAATTTTTAAAAATCATTTTGTAAGATTTCTAAGAAAGGGAAAGTTTGACCAAATTTAAATGGACCTGATTCTTGAAATTCTATTAATAGCTACAGTGTTGAGAAGCTAAGTTGTGGGGATGACTGTAAATCATTTTTTTATGTAATATCAAAAATAATCTCTCTCAAACAAAACTAGTGAAAAAAGATGACAGAAGTTAAAGAGAAGCGGAGGAGTCTGGGATTGTTATTAGCTAAAGAGGTTGGTCAAAGATTTCTCCTGACTGCTGATTTGGTGGTGGTGGCAGGGGTTAAGATAGTGGCTTATTCTCATGCTTTAAGCTCTCACAGATATATTAAGAATTTAATAACGAGGAGAATAAAATATATAGAGGGGTAGAAATTGATAGATAAGATAAGTGAGGGATGGGTTGCTTTGTGAGTTAATTGCAAATTACTGCTAATTAAAACAATGAAAATTAATTATTTTGAAACATAATTCAATCCCACAAGTAAGGAATATTTTAGTATTTAATTTTGGTCATTAAACTAAACAGTAAAAAAGGCTTAGGGAAATAAACATTGATTTGCTCAGCTTTAGTATAATAGATGTAACAAATATTATGGGACAGAAACAGTATTAAGTTTGATTTATTAAAGACTGAACGGTGGACATTAAAATTCAAGAATTATCAAAAATGTTTTTCCTTTTTATTCTTTTTAATTCTTTTTTTCATTTTTTTATTTATTTTTTTTTTTTTTTCAATCTTTTCTAGTTGGCATCTGAAAAAGAAGATGCAGAACGTGAAAAGTGGGAGATTATTAAACGAGCAAGAGAAGCTGCAGAAAGATCAGTGATGCTTCAATCGAAATTGGATTCAAAAGAACAACTTGTACAAAAAATGCAATCAGATCTGTCTGAGGTAAGAATATACATAATCATGTGCACTTAAAGACTGTGTAGCCACACTGCTTTGACACATGGTTCATAAGGTGTTACTCTGATTATCTGGGTGTGCAAGGTGGGTTTCTACTTTCTGTGATAAATAATTATGACAAGAATTTATTTACTAGAACACTTTAAAGAGTTTTATTTTGTTCTGCTTTTAGTTTCATAGTTTTGTCAATTTACGAATGCCAATTGTGTGTGGGGGGGTCTTATGTGTAGAGGTGGTTAATGTTGAGGGTGGGCAAAGTAGTTTATTTCTAGGGGTAGTTAGAGTGAGGTAGACTGGCAACATTTCTAGAGATTGTATGAGTTGGTGGGGAGGGATAACAACTTATTTTTAAAGGTGGTTGGAGAAAGGAGCATGTACTTGAGTAAAATCCATATAGTTTATCATTTTTCTTAGCATTGTATGCAGAAATTTCTACTTAGTTAAAATACAAAAATAGTGTGTATGTGTGTGTGTGTATATATATATATATATATATATATATATATATATAGGAAGAAAGGGAAAGTGGTTAGTCAAGTTTGTGTAAAGAAATTTTGAATGTGCTTTTATATAAAAGTATTCAATTCTGTATTTATAAAAGAAAGTTTTAAAAATATAGGAATTCGTATAAATTCACATTCACTGTATAACAACCTTTTTTTGTTTTGTTTTTTTTTTGGGGGGGGATATTTGATTTATTCTTTAAAAGAATGACTTTTTTTTTATTCCTATTTTTATAAAACAGGTACATAATCCATGTGACAAAAAAAACTGAATAGACAGTTTTAATAAAATGCTAATAAATTCAAGAGACAAAAGAAAAAAAGCTACTTTATATATAAAGTTGTTAAAAGTGCTATGAAGTGAATCTATCTCTGGAATATGCGTTGTCTTCAGACAATTGTAGTAGCCATCTGCCTTGCTACTGAGGCAGACTGCTTTTATAGTATTACCTCATTTGCATACAATACTACAAAAAGAAAACAACAAAAAAACCTACAAATTTGAAAATAAATTTAAATAGTTTACTTCTTTTTTTTTTTTTTTTGAGTAATCAAGATTGTTGTTATTTATAAAACATTTACCATAAACATTTAATGAATATTAACAATATGTATTATTTATTTAAATATTAAAAATTCACTAGATATCTTTTCATATTTATTCATTACTTTTCCACATTATTGAGTTGTAATGCACCTGATCACTGTACACAATAATTTTCTATTATTATTATTATTATATAGATATATATGAAATTTGCTTTGTTGTTAAAATTCCTAAAAAATCATTTTATTATTTTCTTCTCATCAGTTGAGGAATCAATTTGCTTCCATCTGCCGGACTCGAGCGAGTGTCACTTCAGACGTGTTTGACAAGTCTACTTGTATGGATGAGAGCCAATCAACTGATGAACTCCCTTCGTATGACACACCTCCAACATCAGCAAAAACAACCGATGATAAAAGCTTCAAAAGTAAACCTTTTTATTTTATTTATTTCAATAAATATTTTCTTTCCACAAAATAAAATAAAATTATTTTGCTTTAAATATTTTATTATTTAATTTCTTTTTAATTTGTTGCAATTTAATTATTTTTATCTATTCTAATCAATGTTAAATATAATATATATTATTATGATAATATATATTATAATATATTTATAATATATATTATATTATATATATTATTATAATCATATATATTATAATTCAAATAGTTTATTTAAACTAATTTTCCTTCTTAACCTGTTTTGTTAAGAATAAAAAGTTTCCTTTTATTAAATTTTTTTAATAAATTTTTCTTGTTGGCAAAATTGAATTTCCTATTAAAAAAATCATGGTTAACAAGTTGTTTCACAAGCTATCACTTCTATAGTGAGTTTGATCCTCATTAAGTGCCCTAAGTACATATTCTTCCCTTCTTATATAAAATGTCATACAAGTTTTCTTATTGTGTCAACTGTTTGTAAAAGCAACTTTCTATTAATGTTATATCAAAATACTGTTTGATAGAAAATGAGAAACTTGTGCAAAGAGAATGCTGCTAGCTGTATGTGTTCATCAGTTTCTTTTAATTAGATCTTTTAAGATTGAGAATTCAAACAGATGTTGTTGGGGGGAGGGTGACACCTGCTTTAACACGGGACCATGTCACTGCATCACCTAATGAGGAAGAAACTGTGCTGTTTTGCTATGCAATCTACATGATGTGATCTACAAAAGTCAAATTTTATTTTAATATATAATCTAAATATATCATTTTTTTATCATGGCTTGAATAAAACATATTTTTTATTTAAAAAATTTGAAATTATACACATTTGAAAATAATTTATTAAATTTATAGGAGAACTAGATAGAAAAGTACAGAGTCGCTTGAACACCAGTGTGCACTGGCCAATCATCTGTAGATTGGATACTAAATTAATTTCATCCCACATAGATCATATACCAAGCACTAAACAAACTTACTGTAGATGAATTAAGACTAAACTAGTCACTGCTGTATTTTTGTATGTTCTGTCAATTCAATAAAGTTAAAAATAACACTGAAAAGTCTTTGTTTCTAACCAAGAATTTTCTTTTTTTCAGTGACAAATAGTAGTCCAGTCTCAATGACTGAGGGAGATACAGGGTCAGGATCCCCACTAATGAGTCTCCTCAGCTCAAGCCAAGAAATCCTTGACAATGAAGTGAAGCGGCAGAAGAAGAAGAAGAGTCTAGGATCACTGACCAAAATGTTTTCTAAGTCCAGAAGTCGGCGCTCAATGGCATTGCCCAGTGAATCAGAATTGGATGGTAAGAGAGAAATAACTTCAATCTATGAAAATAGAATTGGTTTCATCTTTATTTCATCAATATTTCTATGTCTAATCCAGATTCTTCATTGTTTACAGTAGAGAAAAAAAACGCCCTCAAGGCAGTGTAAAAATTCATTTTTGAAAGATTTTTCCTGAGGGGCTGGGATTTTAAAATTCATTGTCAGAGGGTTTGTATCATAAGTAAAATCATCAAATTTATTGAAGGAGTAAAAAAAAAAACAATTTGAAATGGAAACTTAATTCTGTCCCCCTCAAATAAAATGTTGTGTGTATCTATTAATTAAATAATTATCTTAATATTTTACACATAAATTTTACACAAAATCATTGGTATTTATTTATTTGTTAATCTTTTGATACTAAAAAAATTACTGTTTCTTATTTGTAAATAATTTTCTCATAAAACTTTAGATAACTTTAAATATATATTAAAATAAAACAAAGTATATGTAAATATATAATACTTGGTATATATTTATTAAAACTTGTCTTAAAAACAATAAGAATCATCTAAATTTGCATACTCAAATGTTGAGTGTATATAATACAATGTTTGTTTTTTTTTCTGTTAAGAAAATTCAATTGCAAAACAGTCATACATATGTATATATGGCACATGGCGACTGTTAGTTTCTCACTTATGGGGTCATCAGAGGACTTAACAGTCATCAAACACCATTGACTATGTCTACACTATCCCAGCTTAGATGCACATGCTCTATCACCAATATTGAGCACTCTTTATTTATAAATATAGCAAACTATATAAATAAGACCATTAAAAAATAACAAGAAATTCTACCAAAAGACTCCAATATGTGAATTGTGATTTGTTTTTTATAATTATTGAAAAGGTGTTCCTATCTTATTACATCATATTCCCACAATATTGTTAGATTCATTAAATAAAATAGAAATTATGAATTTGTTGTTTAAGGGGAAAACTTTCAACATTTCATTTTTTTAGTATCCAAATTCTACAAAATTAATTTCACAGGCAGAATTTGATTTCTCTTGCTTAAAATTTTTTTTTTTAAATGAACTGAGTTTATTTTTTAACAAAAAGTTATTACCATTTTTAGATTCTAACTCAAGTACACCCCGTGTGAGTCTACTGAGCCCAGAAAACCACCAAGAAAAGCTACAATTGGTAGAACAATTGAAAGGAATAAGCATGTCCCAGTGGAAGGCCAATCAAGTGCTGGCCTGGCTTGAAGTTGATCTCTGTATGCCAGGCTATGGTCAAATGTGCTGTGATAACATCAAAAGTGGCAAGGTAAGACAAATGGAAATTATTTATAATGTGAGAAACAAATATTAATTTATAATAAAATAAAAACCGCATACGTTCAGATACGTGTAATACAATTCATTAATATTCAGGAAACTAGTCAACTGAACGTGATCAAAAGGCCATAGTTTGATATCTTTAATTATGATACAAGGGAGACAAACCAACACTTTTTATTATGAGTGGTTTCCCTTGAAAAAGATTTAATATTTAGTTGTAAAAATATTGGAAGTGAGATACATAATTTATATCATGTATATGCAAGATAATAAAAAAAGACGAAAAAAAGTTGTTAAATAATATTGAGATAAGATAAATTTATGGTGATAGGGAAAATAAAGATCTTAGGATAAAGAAGGATAAGTTTCGGAAAAATGTAGGGAAAAAGATTAAGAGAAAGTATTTTATATGTTACAATGATAATTAAAGAAAAGAATATATACAGTTAATTTTTTTCTATAATAACTTGACCTACCAAAAAGATGACAGTAAAATGGTTGTTCTGTCCATTTCGGAATAAATGGTGATTAGACAGAATAATGAGGAAAACTAAATAAAATTTATCAGTAATTGAAACCAGAGAAAAGTCTTCTTTTTTTTTAAAATCCCAATTTGTATTTCTAACTATCACTTTCCCGCCAATAGAAGTGTTTTATTGTTTTATTCATAATCAAAATACTGAAATTGATAGAAAATCTAACAAAAAATAAAATGTATTTTCTGGATAAAATCATTGGATTTGCTACTGTTTGGAATTTATAATAAAGCCTCTAATTGTTCTTCCTCAAACATTTATCATGTAAAATAAGTAAACATGGGTAATCTGAACATTAGCTACATAAATGAGAGTAACCTCCCCTTGTTTATTTCACTTTGAGGAAGCCATATGTTTTGGTCAGCCATTTTCATTTCACCGTAAATCTACACTGAAAATACAAATTTGTTCAAATCAATACAACTGCATGTTTTAATACAAAAACATCATAAAATATGTTCTTAATTGTGCTTGCACATTATTTGACATGAACTTAATTGTTATTAAGAACACATTTTATGATATTTTTGTGTTAAAACATGCAGTTGTATTGATTACGGTGAAATGAAAATGGCCGATTAAAACATGGTTTCCTCAAAGTGAAATAAACAAAGGGAGGTTACTCTCATTTATGTAGCTAATGTTCACATTACCTAAACTTGAATTAGACATTAAAAATGCTGTTGATAAATGTTAATTGGTTTAGCTCAGTCAGTAGAGCGTTCGACTAAGAACCACAAGGTTCCTGGTTCAATACTGGCCCTCGCCAATTCAGTGTATGAGTAGCACAGGGATCTGTGCGGTAAAGTGAGGAGCTGATGGTAGGTGTGGTGCTCCACCGCAGACGCCAAAACAATCTCCTTGGTCTAGCGCTATTGAAAAGGGGATAGACTCCCTCGCTGTCTGGCTGATACCGACTTTAGGCCACCCTGTCGACTTTACTTAGTTATACTTGGTTCTTCTAACATTATCTTCATGAATTTTATTTGCTCATAACAAAACATTTTTCTTTATATAGAATGTACTTATTCATAAAATGGATTCAAAATTATCTTGTATATCAAAATGTATATACTTATAAATAAGTACTCTCTAAACTACTTACTTGTCTCTCTAATCAGTTGTAAATATATATATATATATATATATATATAATTATTGTTTGTTTTTTTTTTCTTTTTTTTTTTTTTCAGAAAAATATTTTAAAGAAAAATCAGATTAAGACTTATGTAAAAGTATTTTTTATAAACCATAAATAAAAACTTGAAATTTTGAGTGGATAAAACAATTTTGATCACCCATATAAATTATGAAGCATGTCTAAAGTTTTGTAATGAAGTTGGTTAAAGAAAAAAAAATTTTTATGTTCATTAGGATAAAATAATTGTAAATATGATAAAATGTCAATAATAATTTCTCTTTTTTTTTTTTTCATTGAAAACAAAACAAAAAAACAGGTTTTATTGGGTTTAAGTGACTCGGAATTAAGTTCAGCCCTGGGAATAACAAATCCAATACACAGGAGAAAATTAAGACTTGCAATTGAAGATCAACGAGATCTTACAGAAATGTAAGTTTTTTGGGGTTTTGTTCTTTTTGTTTGTTTGTTGTTGTTTTTTGGGTTTTTGTTTGTTTTTTTTGTTTTTTGGGGTTTTTTGTAAATTTGGTTCTATTAAAATGTACACATCTGCTTATAAAGATAATAATTTTTGAATAGATGTGACAATAAAAAGTAACATAATTCAAGAACCCTAATTTTCTCTGTTTTTAGTTTTCTTGTAAGAATAGAAACAGAAAGAGTCCGCCAACACTATACCTGATGCCACTCTCCACATACACATGCACACACATACATGCATATTACTACTGTGAACTGTTCATGTTCCTGACACAACATTATTCTGTGTACTTGACATGAGACTTTGATGAGTTGTGGTGCACCTGAGCACTGTACACAATAAATTTCATTATTATATATTATATTTATTTCCATAAACATTACAGAAAATCCAGGAAAATTTTAATTACTTAAAACTTCATCAGGATTATGAATTTAATTCCTCTTCAGAGTACAAATGAATATTCCTTATTTTCTTTATCTACGATGGTGGGCTAAAAAAATTTTTTGATGATGTTATATCTGCTGTTGATGACTTTTTTACCAATGGGATCCAAGCACTGCAACACCAAAATAAGAAGTGTGTGGACTACAAAGGGGATTATGTTGATAAATAATCCTTATTTAGTCACTTTCCAGGAAAGTAACTCATAAGTGATGTCCTTCTGTGGAAACCAGCACATGGACATTCTAGTGCAGGTCACCCAGCAAAGACCTACATAGACCAGCTCTGTGTGGATACTGCATGCTGTGCAGAGGACCTCCCGGGGTCAATGAATGGTAGAGAGGGTTGGTGAAAGATTGTCATAGATATCCATGCTGCTGATGTGACATGATGATTATGATGATCTTTTGTCAGCCTATGAAAAAAGGTAGCGGGTTATTTTTAGTGTGTGTTCCTAGGGATTACTTTTAACCCCATCATATTTAGTGGTCGCACTGAAAAGAAGGAATTCAAGGGAAGAAAAGGAAGAGACAACGACAAAAGGTAGTTTTATGATTTAGGCTTTATCCGCAGATCATAGCCACCACATGGTAAGGAAATTCTCCCTGGCTAGTAGTATGTTTTGTTCCAGTTAAGGCCTAAACTCGAAATGGCCAAGAGATTATCTTGGGGGTCAGAAGTGGGTCCTTTTTCCCCGCACATACTCAGAGGGTTCTACCAGTGAAGGCTCATGGGAGTTTTTTTTTTTTTTATATGAATTTTATTTTAATCCCCACAAACTTAATAATAATAGAATTTACACTTATTTATTGAAATTTCTCAATAAAGAGATAATTACTAAATGCTAATTAGAGTTTGTTCATTTATTTATTTGCATTTTATATATAAATTCTATAAATAGGATGTAACTTGACATTTAGCTTAAGTGACACCAAAGGCGGCTATTAAATGACCAACACTTAAAAATATCTAAATTCTGCTTGTAAAGAAGAGTGACTAACAGGCTCTTATTTTTTTTTAATGCTTAATACTTGCACAGGTATATCTTTTGAGGTTATTTTGAAAGAAATGCTTAAATTTCTTGTGCAAGTAAAATATTAGAAATGTAAATTCATGTAAGCATCATTAAAAAAAACTCTGTTTTTTAACTCAATTTATTTACCTATTTATTTGTTTATTTATTTTACTTATTTTCTCTTTTTTTTTTTTTTTTTTTTTTTTCAGTAAATACCCCAAAGCTTCTGAACTAGATCACAGCTGGGTGTGTCAACGCTGGTTGAATGATATCGGCTTGCCTCAATACAAAGGAACGTTTGAAACTCAGCTTGTGGATGGACGTGTGTTGAACACAATCTCTAAGAAAGACATGGAGAAACATTTCGCTATTCACCGAAAGTTTCACCAAGCTAGTATTCTTCATGCTGTGGAACTTCTAAAAACTGTGGATTTCGATAAAGAAGTGAGGACATTAAATGCTTAAATAATTTCTATCTCCATTCTTCTTTTGTTTGAGTTGAGTAAAAAGAAAACAAAAGAAAAAAGTCAGTAATTAAAAAGACTAACCATTGATTTTAGTTTCATTTAAAGTGATTCTTATATTGTTTAATTTTAATTGATACTGAATTAAATTACTAAGGTGAGTCAAAAGTTTTGCTATATTTTGGTATGTGCTAATTTGCAGCATATATATCACATGACCAAAGAAGATCAAGTCATGGTAGGTATATGCTGTAGTTGGTAGTATTGTGGTAGTTGGTGTGCTGACATGTTGTGCATTGCTTCATTCCATGTAGGAATTGAAAGCCACACAGATGAACGTGCAATCTAGACTAATACAGGGATTTATGCTTTATGAGTTTGAAGGGAGTTATAATGCTGCAGAAGCAACCAAAAACATTTGTTGTGTGAAAGATTAAGGCAAAGTTGATGACGGTAAAGTAACCAGATGGTTCAAGAAATTCTGCTTGGATTGCAAGAACTTTGATGATCAGGCAAGATCAGGTAGGCCTAAAATTGGATTCCAAGGCAGTGCTCCAAATCATTGAGGCAAATCAAATGAGTAGCACTCAGAGAGTATCAGGCGAGCTCAGCATCTTACAATCAGGTGTGGTTTGTCATCTTCCCAACCTTAGCAAAAAGCATCCAGAGTTGCTGAATTGTGCCTCATGTTACTAAAATATTACACAACTTTTGACTTACACTCGTATTATTCATCTCCACTTTATCTCTATAGTCATTGTTTGTATTTTATTATCAATCCCTAGTTTCACCTGCATCAAACAGAAGTTTTATTTATCTTAAAACCTGACTTTTTATGCTTTCTTATACATTAAACAAATCTCAAAATCTGTTTTTTTTTTTTTATTTTAGGCACTCAGTGAAAGAAGAGCCAAATGTGAAGATCAAAATATTGATCTTCTTGTCTGGAGTACACAACGGGTGATCAAATGGATTAAGTCAATTGACTTAAAAGTAAGACATTTCATCTTTATGTGATTGATTAACTCACATATTTTATCCTATCCAACAAAATTACATTCTTATGCTTCATCCACAAACATCAACACATTTTTATTTATTGTTCAATAAATCTTTAATAACATTAATGTCCCCAAATCTCATTTTTGTTCCTATAAAAATATCTCCAATTCTTTGTGCTATCTGACCCAAAATACTGAAAAGCTTTTTTACTCTTGTTTCAAATTGTGGATAAATTAAATTTAAGCTTCAAGCAAATTATAAAACCCTTTTAAATTAATTTTATTATTAATCTTTTCAGAACTGTAAATGATTTTTTTTTAAATGAAGACTTAATAAGGATTTTTGTAAATTTAGGTATATCCAGAATTGGATATCTATTCATTTACTTATATATCAAATATAATGATATATTATTCACAAAATTTGGTCTTGTTATAGAGTAATGGGGAATTCTGTTATGATAACATGAGTCATGACTTGACAGTAAATATATGTAAATGTTATTTAGTTTCTTTTCTATAGAAAATTTTTTTTTAATAAAGGCTTAGAAATCAAATATATGCAATTTATTTTCTCCCAAATAAACACTTGGTAGACTACACTACTTAATATTTTTCTCTCTTTCTCCTCCTTTTACTTTCTTCTCTCACTTTGACTTTCTCTACTTCTTTCTCTTTCCTTTGTCACTTGTTCTTTATACTTCCTTACACTTTATTCTCTTTTCTCTCTTTTCTTTTTTCTTTTTTGAGTGATTAAATTGGATTTCACTTGACCAAATGTTCTTTCATTCTCAACTCATTAGCATAAATGATGTCATTATGTTTTTACATAGATAAAATATGGAAGACTGAAATGAAAATGCAAGACCAGGTTGTTGGAAAATTAACGTTTTATTTAACACAGGGTAGAGAATGTTTTACCTTAAAGGTGACTTAACTAGCCCAACCGTGCTGAGCACATGGTCAGCCGCGTCCACAGTCCAAACTCTGGTTATTTCCTATAAGTCTAACATAAACAAAGGGGAACCACTTTTGACTGATAAATTATTTATTTATTTTCCTATTAAACTAACCCTAAACCCTAACCCCATCTTCTTTTTTCCTAGTAGATCAATAAATAAATAAATAGATAATTTATCAGTCAAGAGTGGTTCCCCTTTGTTTATGTTAGACTTATAGGAAATAACCGACATGGAAATAATCCTGTCATATATGACTTTTACTGTTTGGTAAATACAAGTTATTTCAGGTGATATAGAATGTTAATAAATACAAAGAAATAAATATCAAGTAAAAGGGAATATTCTAGAGCTTTCTAATAATGAAATTTCATAAAACCTAATAAAACCCTAAACCCTGCAAATATGGAAGTGCGTGGTGTAATGGTTAGTCATAGGAAATGGACTCATTGACCAGAGTTCAAATCCGGGATGGTTGTTTGCATTTCACACAGCACTAATACCATTTGGAAAGTTATGCATCCACCTGCTCTCCTTCTAGTTATGGGTAAATAGTAGGGCAGAGTGGGCTCTTTAATCTTGGTTAGGCAACTAGTCTAGGAGAAGGAAAACTCTGAATTCAAACCTGTTAAACTCCTCCTAAAAAATTGACCTTGTGTCACATCCTACTCATGCAGAGTGGTTGGTAAATATGTATATCCTGCAAATAAGCACTCACACACACGCACAAAAGCATCTACAGAATGTTTAAAAAGTCATCTTATCAACTACTTTAAAGTAAAAATACACAAAGATAAATTTTAGTTATCTTGTAAAAGATATCCTGATATCTTTTTTATATATTTCCAAACATCCTGGAAAAATTCCCAGAGATGCCATATTTCAGTATCTTAATTTCTATTTATATCATAGTAAGTTTGGAATTGGACTTTGTTTTTTTATCTATATTTATGCTGTTGTTTTTTTATTTAGTTTTTTTTTTTGTTTTTTTGAGGGGGGGGGCTAGAAAGCTAAATAAGAATCTGATGTAAATGTTTCTTTGACTTTTTACACTTATATTTTGTATTTTATAGATATTTTTTGACAAAAGTTTTAGCTAAAACATTTTCAAAATTTAATATATAGAAAAACATCATAGTTAAATGGGAAGTAGGTTTATTTTAATGCATAATATTATGTTGACCATATTTCTTTCAATAATTAATTCTTATTTGATTACATTTAAGATATCATAAGTAAAAAATGGCTTAGAATCTAACAAACAAGATACAATATATTCCATTTACTTTTATATAAACAGTGCAATATCTTAGGTATCAAACGCTAAAATAGGTATTCATAAGGTACCCACTATGAAAAAAAGATAAGTGGATATATTTATATCTAATAAATGTACAAGTAGACTGGTTTAGCTCAGTCGGTAGAGCACATGCCCAGGAATCATAAGGTTCCTGGTTGGATACCGGTCCCTGCCAACTAAGCGTAGGAGTAGCACAGATTGAATAATCTGATCTGTGCAGTAAAGTGGGGAGCTGACGGTATGTGTGGCGCTCCACCTCAGTAAAAACAATCTCCCTAGTCTAGTGCTAGTGAAAAAGGGATAGTCTCCCTCGCTGTCCAGCTGATACCGTCAATAGGCCACTCTGCCAACTTTACTTACTTTTTTTTTTTTTATATGTACAAACAAAACTGATGGAGTAAAGATATTTTTTTATTCAATTTACAGACAGCCATTATAATCTCAACAAATATTTTTGACTTTGCTTTTAGACTTTCAACATAAGTAGACTCATTTGTAGTTGTTTTTTTTAAACACTTTTTGATGATTTATTTATTATTTTTTCATTTTTTTTTTTTTTAGGAATATGCTGATAACTTAAAAGAAAGTGGTGTGCATGGAGCCCTTATTGTTTTGGAACCATTATTCAATGCAGATACACTGGCCACAGCTCTGGGCATCCCTCCATCAAAATCATATGTTCGAAGACATCTGATCTCTGAGCTTGATGCCTTAATAAAACCTGCCAGGTAAATTTTTACTTTGAAAGATTATTTTCCTTGTTTTGGATATTTTAAATATTGCCCTACAAAATATACTCTCAGTGGCCGATAATTGTTGTTACATTTGGTGTATAAAATTTATATGCAAATATAGCAACTCCTCATCATCAAAGTATGTCAACAGCATGGATTCCTTTGACTCTCTCTTTCACCATCCATCCCTATTGGCAAGTCCTCTAGACGGCATCTAGTGTCCATACAGAACTGATGAGTGTAAGTTTTTACTGATCAGCCAACACTCATGTGTCCATGTGTAGTAGTCCACAGGAGAATGTCACTTATGAGTTTGTACTTTGTTCCCCAGCTGAGCCCAATGTATATCTTACTTGGACGGTTTGTGTGAGATGGGAAGTAATTGGCCATACAGTTGCTGCTTCCAGGGTTTGTTCAAAACTACACGCTGTATCTTTGTGTAGTTCCTATCTGGTTTTTTCTCCAAGTGTTTTGTTAAAGTCCAAAGGTGCAACCATACAGTTGTACTAACATGGCTATGGCTTGGAAGAAAAAAAAATAAAACAGGAATATAGCAACTATTATGGGACAAAGGTAGTATTTAATATAAATACGAGTTTGTTTTTTTTTTTATTGATGAGGGAAAAAAGATATGATGAAAATACATTGATACTCTGAGTTTGGTGCAATAGATGAGGTCGTAAAATTTGGTTAAACTAGATGACTGACATCTGTAAAATCATCAATGTGTTTGATCCTGATGCCACTCTCCACATACATATGCACACATGCACATTACTACTGTAAACTGTTCATGTTCCTGACACTACAATTATTCTGTGTACTTGACATGAGACTTTGATGAGTTGTGGTGCACCTGAGCACTGTACACAATAAATTTCATTATTTCATTTGCACATGGGCTTATTGGTGTAACACCTCATTTATATAGATTATAAAATTTGTAATATTTTCATCATCATCATTCATAAGATAACCATTTTTGTTTTTTAATCAGAAAAAATATATGTGAATTCAAGAATTATTTATTTATTTTAAACAGAGCTGTTCTGGATACTACAGTCCTTTCCAAAAAGAAGTCTAATGGTGGGTCATTAGGTCGATCCTTCCCTCGATCATTCCGATCTAATGCCAGTGTTGATGATTTAACCCCAAAATCTAGAATGAGTATTAGGGTAAGTATGTTTTTGTTACATTAGTTAGAATGATAAATAAAAAAAGTTGTTTCTATAGAACAGACTAACCATTTTATTAGGAATCACTTTTAAAAACTTTGTCAAATATAATCTATCTATATATTAGTAAAATACTTATGTTTTATATGTCTGTGTGGAAGATGAAGCATAAAAAAATAAAAGTATATAAATGTGATATTTCAGAGTGAACTTCTCTTCACTTTGAAATATCACATCAATATACTTTTCTTTTCATGCTTCATCTTCTATGACCTTTAATAATAAGTAAATTTTAATTCAATTTTTCAACATTTTCTTTCATTTATGTTAGTTTAATTTATAGGCCATTCGATTGTCATCTATCTATACAAGAAACATACATGGAACTCCTACTTCAATGATATATACCATAATTGTGCTATACAGTCTTTTCTCAATTAACCACTCCTTTTAAAACATTTTTTTTGTTCATCCTCAGAGTTGCTTAAGCATGGAATAAACTACATGCATCAGTTGTTAACTGCTGAGACTCTGCAGCCTTCAAAAAATCCTTGCTACTTGAAATTCAAGAATAATATACCTGATATTGCCCCCCCCCATACACATGTACACCGTGACTCATACACTATTTATTTTCTTGAAATTTTTCCATTATTCCATGTTAGAAGAGATGGAAATGAATATGATAATATAAAAAGTAATGAATATGGAAAATAAGTTGTGAGGAGGATTTATTAATATTTGAAAATTATTGTCAATGTTTAAAATGTTTCCATTATTAAATACTTATCAAATATATATCTATGATTAATATACAAGGTGTCAAAAAAAATATCAAGATTTTTTTACTTTTTGACTCATTTGTATTCTGAAAAAAATAACGTTCCATTCGTTCTTCATGTCTATCTTGGTAAATACAGCTTTAAACTTGGTACTTTTTTTACACACTTGTATTCTGAAAAAAATTAATGAATGGAACGTTTTGTTGTTTTTTGTTTTTTTCAGAATACAAGTTGTGTTAAAAAGTACAAAAAATCTTGATACTTTTTTATTACCTTGTATATCAAATATGTATCTACAATCTTTAGGACATCCAACTATCGCCTGTTGATGATGGCGTTTGTTTATGAAGAGACACAAGGAAAGAGAACATTAATACATTCGAATTTCATCACAACACCATTTTTAAAAAAACAAAAATTGCTGTTTAAAAAAACAGCATGTGATTGGAACATGGTGTATACAAAAATGTTTTATTAGTTGAGACGCTGTGTATAATTTAAAATTTGAAAATTATGAATAAAATGTGTAATTGAGAAATATGTATTGAGTAATCAAGATTGTTGTTATTTATAAACCATTTACCATAAACATCTAGTGAATATTACCAATATGTATTATTTATTTAAATATTTAAATATTCACTATAAGTATCTTTTCATATTTATTCATTCCTTTTCCACATTATTCTATGTATTATACATGCACCTTTTTGATGAATTGTAGTGCATCTGAGCCACCTGAGTACAATAATTTAATTATTATTAAATGTTGATCTGTTTTTATTCATTCAGGGTTCAATTGGTAAAGCATTTGGTCGAAGAAACAGAAGTGGCTTAGATTCAAAAGACAGCAGTGATGCAGACACACCCACACACACGAAACAGAGTATCTCCGAGCCAATAGCTATGCGTCATCGGTCATGTGACTTGGACTTTTCATCTACTTCTGTGTAATTTGTGGCTCGGAAAAGTTGGGCCATTCGCAAAGAGAACAGAATCAGGGCGGGAACGTGTCAGCAAAAATCTGACAGTTTAAAAGTTATGCATTTTTTATTCCTTGTTTTTAATTAAAAGGCGCTACAAAAGATTGTCTGACTGATCCCTTTCACCTGGATCCAAGTCTCCTGTTGGATGCTGTCTGACTCCACCTCATCCGCAATATACAGCAGCAGAAAACTTTCTTTCCAACTGTTTGGACTCTTGATTATCTGCTACCTTCATTATTGGAAGATTTTGCCATTTTTTTTACATTTTTCATCAGTCATCAATCATTGTGTCAATCAGGACTCTTTTTTTTTTTATTTAAAAAAAAGAAAAATTTTCCCAATCGTATAAAAGTGATGAGAAAACCAGAATGACTGAACGTTATTTTCCACAATGAAGAAAAGAAAAAAATATTTTTTATTTTAACATTTGAAGCCCTAATCATCCTAATATTTTCTTGGTCCTTTTTTCACTTAAATTATAAAGAGAATCCTCCTAAAAAAAGAAGCCATATTTATAAATGTTTTACCTTTCAAACTCATAATTGTGCCTGTGTGTGAGATATGTATATATGATTTTTTTAACGTGTCAATGAAATCAACAAGAGTAAGCATAGAAAAATTCATTATATCAAGTTTTATATTAGGTTTTATTTTTTTAACATGTTAATGAAATCAACAATAATAAGCTTAGAAAAAGGGTTCATCCAATCAGGTCACTGATTCATTTGGGATCTTCTGTTAAGACAGAAATCAGCTATATTATAAAACGTAGTGGGAGGAGGAGGAAGTTTGGATTTTAACTAGTCACACATGATTGACGGGCATTATATAATAATAATTAACTGAATGGCAAAGATATGTGGGTTGTCTCCCTTTGGTTCCTTCCCACTTGTCTTCAAGCCAACAACAAAACAAGATTCAAAATACAGTTTATTTGCTTTTTAAACTCAGACGACTTTTGTTAATTTTGCAAATCCAGAATGAGTTTAAAAACTGAAAATTGCTGTAATTGAATGACATGTGAATAATATCAGCAGTGCTGATGATCAAAAAAGAAAAGAAAAATGGTATAATTTAAAATCTTGCAATAATCTTAACTCTCTATTCTAAAAAGTCTTTGATAATTCTGAAATCATGAAAAAATTTACATTGTTGATTAGTTTTTTGCATCTTGTAGAAGTTACTAAACTTTGTGTAGTTCACAGGCATCTCATTGCTTTATGGTACCTTCTGTTTCTAAGTGGTCACTCATCTGAGTGTGTGAGCAAACTCATTAGAGTTTGACTTTAATGATCTAGCAGAGACCATTACTTTAAACTTGACTTGGCCATAAATCAATTTTTTGCATCTTGTGAAATTTTATTTTCCATTTTCTCACATTTTAGTATTATCATGAACTTAATTGGATTTAGTAATAGCAATAACAAACATCATAAAGATATTCAATTAAAATTTGTATACTTTTTATATACATGAGAGTATTTATAATAACCTATATTTGAGAAACTGGACATCACACCAATTGTATCAGGTTTTGATACCAATGAGACAGCTTTTCTGTACCAGCAACTGTGCCTTGATATTGTCTAGGCCAATGTGGCTCTGCCATTGCTAAGACCTTGAAAAGTCCAAAGTTTAAATGTCAAATAATAGAATTGAAGAGTTGAAGATTTAAGAAAAAATGTTCAAAAATTCTTAATGCAAAAGTATGGCTGATTAATTAGTTTCGTTTAGATTTTTCAACTTCTGTTTGTCAATTTTCTCAACTGATTTTTTTTAATAAGATATTTAAGATTGAAGCTTAAACAAGGGAGAAAACTCTTGTTTGTTTATAGTTTCACTGTTGATATTGACCTAGACAGTTGATGAAGAGCAAGAGAAATCATATTGTATTAAGAGCAACATGATTTCTGAATGTTCATTGTCACTGGGGGTCGTTTTAGATAATGGATGACCTGCTAAACAGTTTCAAGCTCTAACTGCCATTGCTTCTAGTGCCATATCAAAAAGAAAAAGGGGGAGGAGGGCTCTCTACTTTGCTTACTTTCACATGTAGAAAGACCTTTTTTTTTTAAACTAGGAGATGGTAAACATTACAGAGTATTCAGTCAATTCAATATCAGTTTTCCCCACTATGAACATAGAAAGGTTTTTCAATTTTGAACTTTTAACTATAACAAAAATCCTAACAATAGAATTTTTTTTTTAAGATCAATCTTTTCTTTTGATTCTAAGAAAAAAAAGAAGATAAAATCTATCTTTCCTAACCATCCTCTTGACTTCCACTCTTGCCAAATGTTCTATCAATAAAAATTAAAGAAATAGAAAAATCAATTAATTAACCAATAATTTTAACACTACTATTTTAGTCAAAATTTCTGAGATGAGGAATTATCATTATTATACACTGACCTACAACTAAGATGAATACACTAATCAGAGTATATCAGTGTATGATACTAAACCTTTTTTTGTTGCATTTTATACAGGATATCTGAGAAATTAATTGAAATGGTTGAGATATCAATATATCTACAGACAGTAAATAATTTTCTTCTCAGATTTCCTTTGTAAACAAAACAAACAAAAAACATTCATATTATAGATAATATCTCTTCAAAGAACTTGAACTATTTGTGATTTGATAGATTTTAACAATTTGTTGGTTATTTTTAAATAATAATCCATTTTATAAGTTTTTTTTTTTTTTTTTAGTTCATAAGCTTAATATTCAGTCCTCAAGGGAGATAATCCTCCTATGATAAATTACCTTTGAAATACCAAACATATAAGAGTTACAGAGGTATACTATTATCATAAGAGGAACTTTCGTATTGTGTAGTGACTCCAAAGCCAACTATCAAACATGGAAGTATGTACAGACTTTTTCTTAAGGATCTGTAGCTTTCAGATTTTGATTAGTTTGTGGCTCGGTGTAAGGGGAGGTAACAAGGAATGATGCAGACAGATTGAAGCTGTAAGTAAATAAGTAACTCAATGATTATGAAATAGATTTAAAATCTACTTTGGTTACAAGAAACAAATTCATATAACAACAGTAATTTTGCTAAATACTAACTTCTTAATAAGTTTTAAATAAGATTAACATATTTGTCATGATAAAAAAAATCTTTATTTACACACACACACACACACACACACATATATATATATATATATATATATATATATATATATATATATATATAGTGATAGAAGATGACTTGGAGATCAGGTCGGTTAGACTTACATAAAAGATTTCTTTAAAAAATAAATTAATCCAGAATAAAAGAAGTTGTATTTTCATGAAAGCTAATAATATATATATTAAAAATATATATATATAATAGATAATTGTTTAAACATTCTTTTACATCTGTTCATTGATCAATGATTATCTTTTATTTCTTATGGAAATAAATCAGTATAATGTTTTAATCATTTTTTTAAAGAAAGTGAAACAATTATTTATTAGGAATTGAGAGCTTTCAATTTCCTTTTGTGCTGTATTGTGTGTAATACATCCTAATTTTAGACTTTTATAGACACAGATTATTTAGATCTTGATAAATGCATTAAACAAATTCTGGAGTTGAGAATTAGCTATGAACATTGCATACCTCTAATTTCCATCTGTGGTTCAATGTAAGAATTATTATAAATGATAAAGGTCAGAATCTTTATCTAATTGCTAAGTTTTCGTTAATAGCCTATCAATAATACAGACTGATATGCTAGGAAGTAAAAAGAAGTGATGAATTATTTCATTTTATTTTCATTTCATTTTTTTTTTTTAATTCTTGAGTGTAACTAGTGGAGGGTACACAAAAAAAAAAGAAAAAAAAGTTTTATATTTTTTGATTCAATTAGCAATTAGTTCCAAAGATCATTGTAAGAAAATTTTAGTCTCCCTCAAGGACTGCAACTTTCGAAACTTTGGGAAGTGATGTGGAGTTTTCTTAGAGGAATGGATAACACAGTTGAAAGCTAGGATATCTACTAAATCTACAAAAGAAAAGATTGATCCCAAATATATATCCAACTAGAAGCGGCTACCCACTGTCGACTGGGCAGAGGATGGGGGGGGGAATAAATACCCTGGTATATTGATTTCTTTACTTTTGAGAATTACAAATGCTGTACATTTTTAAGTAGAATTTCAATGCTATTTCTATGTATATTTTAATTTTTAGATACCTTCGAATATAAATCAAATCTTCAAATTTTTGCACAAAATGTAAGAACTGGTAATATTTAATGTGTATGTATAGTTACTTAGTCGTTAATTGTTTTATTTTTGTAGTTTTATCCGGACATACATACACACCAACTGCCCTTTATATATGTAGAGATAGATATCCTTTCAAATGGACATTATTTTAATTAACAACACAAATAGTATTTCATGAGGCTTTCTTGTTCTGTCATTATTTAGGAACAGGTCTTAGATTGCTTAAAGCACCTGCTGTTAGTAAATGGTCACTCATCTAAGTACTGATTAGGTTGATCACTGCTGATGCTTTCAGCATGATATTGACCATGAGTTCTTGCATCTAAACATAGCTTAAATTTGCCACCAAGTCATAAATGTGGAGCACTTAATGAGAATTGAACTCATTACTCTGTAATAACTGATTTTCAAGACTAGATTGTTAACCATTACACGAATGCTCAGTTTTTTTTATTCTTCTGAAGCCATATAGATTTTTGGGGAGAACATAATAAATTTGTCTGTCTTTATTCTGACTTACTAACAATGTCCATCACTAAATATTAATACATTTTTTTTACTTTATATTTAAATACTATGCTGAATTTCTTTATAGCTAGAAAATGAGGGGTTTTAAAACCCCTGTTTATAAAATATCTATACTTAGCTCTATACTTGTATAAGATATACCTATATAAGGTTTCTTGAGTATACATTGCATAAGTTATACAGGTAAGTATAGATATTGATATAAACTGTAGTTTTAGTAAAGAGAGCTAAGATTAGAATTTTTTTTATTAGTTATGTAGTTACAAATATTAATAACAAGTTTGATTGAATAAACATTAGTTTGTCTTTTGGTCAGTCTACAGAATGAAATGAACCTCACTCTGCAATGATCTGTTAAATTGCCTTCTCTTTAATAGCAAGCCAACTGAATCAGCTGTTAAATTTATTTTTGTGGGTTATTTCCCCCTTGAAACTATGGTTATCAGTCAACCATTATTCTGGATTTGTTGCAGGGAAATGAATTGGTGACCTGATTAATGAATTATTATACTATAATCTTAATTTTCTATGACACATTGAAACACACACAAATGAACTATATACTTTAACAGAATAAACTGCATATATAAATTCTTCTATGGTGATGACAGTTAACTTTTTATGATCCAGATTTGTAAGAATGTAATAAGATTTAATGACCAATTACAAGTCTCCACATAAGGGATCCATGATTATGAAAATGTTGGTTCCAAGCCAAAATATAACCACTTTCCTTCCTATGTCTGATCTTAGTACCTACAACACAAAAAAAAAGATTACTTATATCAACTTTAAAGGAATAAACCTTTGTTGTAATCATTGAAAAAAAAAAAAAAGAAAGAAATGAAAGCTTCATAAACCCCTTATCTCGGAGATCCTCGTTTTTTTAGACGTACATTCTCATTTTTATCTGGCCTTGTGTCCAACATAGTTTCTTGCCTTTATTGGGGTCCTCTCATTATTTTCATTTGGTAACTCTGGTCTGTTTCAATCACAATGTTATATTTTCTTATCTTCTACCTGAAAACCAATCCAATCATAGAAGTCTGTTTAAAGAGACAACAAAGATGAAGTAGTTTCTTTAGACTAATAAGAGGAAACTAGACAATCAGTGAACTTGTTGGGTTCCCATTGGACGGTGGTCTACGATGATAATGTTACTTCTTTTTTAGGAAGAGATGAAGCATTCTAATCAACATTGAAAAGTTATCGTCATTATATCAAGAATTTGAACAATTAAAAAAATTATTTCAGCACAACACACAGAACCCACCACCACCACCATGATTTTAATTCATTTACAAATCAGACTGGATATTACTTTATTCTCTAAGTTAAAGCATTCAACGTAATAATAATTGCTCTAATAAAAATCTTTTTTTATTCCTTTTTTTTTTTTTTTTGTTATATAAATGTATAAACATGATGAGGATTCTAGATATGTGGTCACTTTCTAAACTTAGCTTAGTTTGGCACAAGGTCAGATATTAGGGTATTTAGTAATATACTTATTCTTAAAATATCAAGGAGATAATAACACCAATGATTCTGAGGGTTATCATATAGTGCAATACATTTCTTTGCTCCAAAATTAATTACTTAGAGTATCAACTAAGCTATGTTTTTAATTATTCCGTTTTTATTTGAAAATTAATTGTATACATCTATAAAAATCATTAAACTGTGAAATGCCTAAAATTCAAATAATTTTCAATCAAATATTTTTGCTTTTCACAAAAAATGAAAATTCATACAGAAAAAGGTGACAAAAATTCTAAAGGATTCTGTTGAAAATGGTTCATAACAAAAATTGTTTTTTTTTTCTAATCATTTAAATTTTTCTTTTTTTATGTATATATTTATTGATTGGTTATGAAAATGAGTTTGAAAAGTAAAGATTTGTGGTCTCTAAGAGGTCATCTTTATATGCTGTTTATATCAACTGAAAGAATATTATTGTGAAATAATATCAAAATTATTTTGAATCATCAATCTAAAGAAGTTGGTGAAAGAGAAAAAATTTACCCTCTTCCCTTCAAAAAAAAGATTTATTTTTCATATTTCCTCCAGATTCTAATCCTACATTTTTTTCTTTTTAAAATAGAATTTGTTAGAAATTATTTTAGCTCTACAGTAGACACTTTATTAATTTTCATTAGCTGTTGTGCTGTTTGGTAATGTGACCATGAATTGTCTCTGTGGTTTTTTGAAGTGGATAGAACTCCCAATGCAAAACACTAAAATCAGTGATTTTTAACTTTTGTTATAACTCCATTTTGGTTTCTTTGTTTATATACAGGATGGTGCAGATGTGATAGGCAATTCAATGTTATTATTGACTGTTAATTATTTCTGCCTCTATCCTATATAAAAATAAGTGTTTACAGGCCTTATTTAAAAGTCACCTAATATTCAAGGAGTTTTCACATATGACAGGCTCTTATTACAGTAATGAAAACAAGTTTTATCATTGGGAAATATTACATAAAGTTTTCAGCTGGGACAGATTCATATATTGAAGATATAACAAAAACAAAAGTAAGTTTACAGTAATCTCTGTTAGTTAAATTTCTATTTCTTCTGGTGGGTCAAGATCCATTTAAGATTCAAATAGAATACAGGTTGTTACTTGATGCTCTCTTCTTGTCTTATCTTTCTTTATATTTTAAATGTTTTTGTTCAACAAAAATAGATTTCTCACTATAGAAATGTAATTTTCCCTTCCTCTAGAAATTTTTCTCAAAACAAATAATTTTTACATTTATTAATTCTAATAATATATATATATTAAATTATTTTCTCTAAATTATCATTTCTGAAGATAACTTACTGCTTGAAGATAGAATGATAGATTTATTGAAAGAAACTCTAATAAGAATTTTTTTCTCTATAGAATTTTTAAACTACTAAAATTTAAGATTAGTGGCAAAGAGAGGAAAAGAATATCTTTCCTCTACAAAATGATTTGTAAATTTATTTTGTATAGAAAAAAAATTATTTAGTTTTATTTATGACAACATCTTTCTTTTTTTTAAATTCATCAAAAATATTTTGCTAATAAAAAAAAATCATAGGAAAAGATTCTTTTTAATTATTTTAGTTCTTTGTTTTTTTTTGTTTGTTTTTGTTTTTTCTAAACAATTTCTTGGCCTTGTAATAAATGTTAAGATCTTTTTATAAAAATATCTTTTGGAAATGTTACACAATAACAACGTTTAAAAAGATACACACAAAAAAAAAACACATTTTTAGTGATTTAAACTAAAAAAAAAAAAAAAGTAAAGATTTTATTTTATGTCTGCATGTTAACTTTTATCATAAAAAAACTCTTTTTTTTATGTTGTTATTTAAGTAGTTCATTAAATTAGGAGTGGTGTGGGAAGATATAGTGGAAATGTATATAAAGAAAATGTTTACTTGTATATTGTGGACATGATCATTTTAAAACTGTCCATCCATGTCTTTTCATGAAATAACCTTCAATACATTATTATCAATTTTGACTTGTATTTTCTTTCATTTTTTTTTTTTTTTTTCATTTTTAATTAATTTAATTTAAGGTAAAAGATGAGTTTATAAGTATTATTTAGGCTCTCGTAGCTTAGTTGATAAAGCAGCTATTACAGATAACCAAGCTTCCCTCCCAAAAAAAGGGATATGAGTTTAAGTCCAATTAAAAGCTTATCTTTTATTATTGCATTTTGAATGTGCTGCTCCTAGCTGAGTTGCAGTTGTAAAATTACAAAAAAATAAAAAAGATGAAAAAAAATACTAGTCAAAATTAAGAATAAGGCTTGACAATTCTTCATCTAAAAAGTCAAAATATGATTTTTAAAAATACCCTTCTAGATAATTCTTTTTTTTTATAAGAATGCAATTTTGAAAATAAAAGACATCAGGATAATTTTTCTATTTGTTAGAATTATCAAATTGATCAAAATCTTTCTGCCACTAACCGAGAAGAATTTTATATTTAAGAAAAAATGGTTTTAATTATGACTATAATTATTGAATTTGGCTCTATTTATTGCTCTTATAAAAATTAATCTTTAAGGGTTTTCTTTTAAATATTTCTTTTAACTCTGAAATAATTGGTATCAATTGCCAATCCCTTGTAAATTTATCTATTTTATCAAAACAAATAAATGGTTTGTTAAATTAAAGAACAACCATTTAGACCTTTGACAAGTTTTTCATGCCTCATACTTAGTCTGAATGCAATTTTGAAAATAAAAGACATCAGGATAATTTTTCTATTTGTTAGAATTATCAAATTGATCAAAATCTTTCTGCCACTAACGAGAAGAATTTTATATTTAAGAAAAAATGGTTTTAATTATGACTATAATTATTGAATTTGGCTCTATTTATTGCTCTTATAAAAATTAATCTTTAAGGGTTTTCTTTTAAATATTTCTTTTAACTCTGAAATAATTGGTATCAATTGCCAATCCCTTGTAAATTTATCTATTTTAATCAAAACAAATAAATGGTTTGTTAAAATTAAAGAACAACCATTTAGACCTTTGACAAGTTTTTCATGCCTCATACTTAGTCGTATGAAATGGTGCTTAAATTATGTTTCTCTTTATAATCAAGACTGAAAAAAAAAATAAACAGCAATATTTGAATGTTATCTAAATAGTAACTAATTTTTGTGCCATTTTCTCATTCATTTTCTGATAATATTTATAAATACACCACACCACTTAAAAAAAAATGATTGAATGGCTCACTAATACTAACAATGACAGCAACTTTTTTGGATCCTACAATGTCAGTAAAAGTTATATATTGTTTATGCTTTTAAGATTTTTAGATTTTTTAAATGGAAATTTTAGATTTTTTAAATAGTTATTTTTTTAACTTGTCCATTTTGATAGATGATGATTCTATAGATTTTTAAAATTTGTTGAATATTGGTTATCTTTTTATCTCCATTTTGATTGTTCATGATTTTTTTTTTTCATTCAATTTCTTTATATTTTTTTTCTCTTTGAAGTGGTTCCATATCTGTTGTTGAGTGTGTGGATATTTTGTAGTGAAATATGTGTGTGTTTGTGTGCATCAACTGAGATTTTAAATACGTTTAAAAACAAAGGAGACTATTAATTTCAAAGGAAAATGGCTGCTATGGTACACTATCTTATTCAGTGATCTGTAATCTCTTTTCTTACACACTTTTTCATCATTATAATTTCCAATTAATTTGCTATAAAAACTAAATTGAAGACTGTATTTATAACCGCTATTTAAAGATTTTAAAGATAAACTAGTTGAATGAAGCATTAAAGAAATATATTACACAAAGTTGACCAAGCTAATTCACTAAACGTATAGATTTAATATAATTAAAACTATAGATATCAAAACAATGAGAAATTATGATTGTGAGTTCTTAAAGTGCTCAGATACTATCACCAACTATAGGAAATTGTTCAATACACTCACAGCTACCTAAGATATCTGAACCTTTCCTTTATACCATTCATTGTTTTATTTATAGTTACTATTAGAAATTGATATATAAGATTACTAATGCTTTATTTTAGTAAATAAATTTTAAGTTTATTAAATTGTAAATGTTGCTAATATGCCTCCTTGACACTTGCCTCTCCCACCCTCTAATAATGCTATTTGATACTTTACTAAATCATGGATATTTTATTTTTCCAAAAAAAACTCTATGAATAAAGATTTTAAAAATAACACTGAGGATAGTTACATTGCCATAGCAATTTAATTGCCTTAAATAAAACCTTGAAAAGGGATGCACATATGTGCAGGAGAAGCAATACATAACATGCCACAAAACTCACATGTATCATGTGGCAGTAAAACATGTTAAAGATACAGAATTAGTCTCATTAAAAAAGTTTTTAAACAAAAAAATGAGAGAGAGAGAGAGAAAATGAATAATTGCACACATGATTTTACTTTTCTTTTTTCCTTTTTTTTTTTTTATCTTCTCATTAATTCAATTTTGGCTTTGCCATACATTTTGTTCTTGTTGTTGTTTCGGCAAATTTTATGGCCGAAGTTTATTTTTGTTGTTTGTTTCTATTTTCCTGACTCCAAATACAGGTGGCAGAAAAAAAAAAGTAGTAGTTTATGTCCAAGTTCCTAGATAATCCAGGTTAAAAGTGCGGTAAGGGCAACCTAGAGCCAAACTTTTTTTTTAGGCTTTACTTTTCCAATGTAAGTATCATTGGGGAACAAGAAAAATGTTGGTATACGGGCCAGTTGGCACAAGGTTTCATCTGTAAAGTAATGACGTTCGATTAATGAAAATCAGTAAAATATAGTGCTCAGTGCACAAGAAAGCAGAGCAATATTACAATGTAAATTCATTCTTGACTCTGAGTTTCACATAACCAATCTTCAGGTGAACTTGTACCTATATTTCTGAAGTGTATGTGTATATATATATATATATATATATATATATATAATGTTGGTACAAATATTTATTAATCGAATATATTCATTACTATACAGATAAATCATTGTGTCAACTAACCAGTTTACCAAAACTTTTCTTGTTCCCCAATGATACCTGCATCAGAAAAATAAAGTCTGAAAAAGTTTGGCTTTCAGTTGCCCTTACTCCATTTTTAACTTGGACTAAGATAGATGATGTCTCTTAACTGAATGACATCTTCACTGGCCTTCAAATCAGCCATTTTGTCTTGCAGTTTTTATCATCTGATGTGTGTGTCCTCCAAACAGTCAACACATCCAATAGTCAGAGCAGCTGGTGTGTGTCCAGCTCTCTATTGTGTCCAATTGTCTGGACAAACAAAACAAAAAGAAAATTCAAATATTTAAGCAAAAATTATTGCAACAACTTGTTTACAAGAGAAAGCCAATGATGCCACATTCCAGGGTCAACATAAAATTACAATTTTTTTTCTTTTGATGAATTTGTGGACAGAACCCCCCATCCCATCCCCCATTGTTTTGGTATAAGATTTGGTCATGTAGAGACAAAAGTGGAAATTATTGTTTACTATCATCATTACAAGTTTTATATAATGTTAAAATTGATAATTTAAAATCTAAAATAATAATGATAATAATTGTGTACAGTGCCCAGGTGCACCACAACTCCTGAAAGGCTCATGTATAGTACATAGAACAATGTACTAATGTCAGGAAAATGAATAGTGTGTAGTAATGATATACATGTGCTTGTGCGTGCATATGTGTATGGAGGGGGGGGGATATCAGGTGTCGTGTTGTCGAATTATAGGAAGTTGGATGTTTTGAAAGATGCAGTGTTTCAGCAGCCTACAATGGATGCAGGCAGTTTATTCCATGCCTCAGCAACTCTGAGTGTGAAAAAATGTTTCCAAAAGTCATGTGAGCTATGCTGTTTTCTGACTTTGTAGGCATGCCCACGTGTGTTAGAAACATGGAAATCAAAAAGATGCTCGAGTTGCTGTTGGTAAGATGGTTAATAACCTTATGAGCCTGTCAATTTAGGAATTTTACTTTTTAGTAAATCATAATCCACATTGGATTATCTTTATTAAGATGATTGTTCTATAGATTTATTTTTTAATCTCTTGTTATATAAATCTTTATCTATTTCATGTTCCATACTTTCTATGTATATCCATCTCATTCCTGTAAGACTGACACCCTGCAGGATTTAGTATTGTCTAATGATCAATTAAAACTCTTAGTAGTAATATGTAGTTTTGATTTCTGTGTTATACAGCCTATATATGCTTTATCCCAGATATCAAGCACTCTTTAGATACAAAAATGTTAAACACCACAGAATAGGCATTTATGATTAAATTCATTATCAAAAAAAATCTGATGTAACATTAGATAGATACATATACACAAATAAATAAATATATGTATAATTCATTTATCTATTTGTGTATGTATCTATATCAAATGAGACTAATAACATCAGATGTAATTTGATAAGGAATTTAAGCCATTTTGAATGAAGTCACTACTTGATTATATGAGCAGTTTAGCATACCAAGTAGTTTAAGTAAAAATTGTAATATTCTCAATGCATTTTAAGATGCTTAATATCATCTACTTGTTTCAAATATACGGGATTTTTTTTAATCCTTTTACATATATTTCTTTTGCATATATTTCTTTTAGTGAATTGATATGCTAAGATTTTTAGCTTATTTTAATTTAAGCATAATCTTATTATAATGGAGATTGTAATAAATCACTACTCAAGGTTATTGACGTAACATTCACCATGAGTTATTGATCCTTATTAATACTTTTGACTTTATCTACAGCAATTGGTAACAGTGTTTTTGCATGATATTAAAAGTTTAATTCGCTTAGTATTATTCTAAAATGATATGAGCAAAAATCTCGGAGATAAATCTTAAAAGAAATCTTAACAAGAAGGTTAAATTAGGAAAATTTAACAATGAAAGACGGGAGTAAGGGAAAATGATGGAATAGTTTCAAAGTTGTTCTATTTTTCAGTTCCAATCTTTTTATCTAAATTCTTATTCAGTTTCATTAGCCTTTCTAATTTAATATGATATTTTATTATATTAAAACTTATACTTGCACCCGGAGGGTGCATACATTTGCTAGTAGTAATAATAAAAATAACGAATCTATCTTAAACACAATTCAGAATAGTAACTTTTTCTGTGTATTCTGAATCAAAGATTGAGGCCTGATGGGATATATTTTCATAGAATCATGGAATATTTTCATGTAATTGTTTACCATGTCCCAGTAGAAACAAAGTAATTTTATAGATTGTGTTTTAACTTAATTAATTCTTCAGCAAAATTATGAAATAACTGTGCATATTTTTTAAATAAAAATTAAATCATCATTTGGCCAAAGTAAAACTTTTTTATTTTATTCAATATATCCCTATTTATGATAGAGGTATTTTTTCTGGTTATTAAAAAAAATTTAGAATTGAATCTAACACTTCTCTTGGAAATGTCTTGGATTTCCAAGAATCTTTATGATTGTAACAATTACTGATCATATAACCTACACACTATTAACACATAGTGTGTCTATGACTTTTTTTTACACTTTGACAGTAATTACAATCACTACTTTTTTTTAATGTTCCATAACAAACTTCTTATTGTTTGCATCCACTTATCAAATAAGAGATTTAACTAGAAAAGATTATAACTGATATTCAACACTGAAGATTCACTACTTTTATTTAAATCATAAGGATGAGACAACTCAAAGACGAACAAATTTTCCCTTTAATGTTTTAATATAGTTTGTATCAAAATTTATTGTGATACTGCATTTAATAAGATGACCATTTATTTTATTATCAGTATTAAGAAGACATAATTGAAAATGAGTCTGACAATGTTGGAGAATTTTGATATTGACTCCAAACAATTATTTCATTTTTATCTTAAATTTTCTTTTCTGTTGTTACCTCTTTTTTTCTTTCCATTTTTTTTTTTTTTTTAACTTCATTCCTCCTCTTTTTGTTCTTTCCTTCTTGTTTGAACATTTTCAAATCCCATGATTGATTTAATAAAAGTACAAGACTATTTTTCTAAAAACAAAAAATATCCACACCAATCCTATTTTATTTCTTATCCATATAAACCAAATCTACTTCAGTTTCCAAATTGTTCACTTCTGTCTCTCATGCCTTGACCATATCTATATCATCCTCCTCCTCCTGCCCCCTCCCCTCCTGACCACCTTGAATATCACAAGAAAATATCCAGGGCTTTCTAGAAGTTGTGCAATGTAAAAACCAAATGTTGTGTCAAGGGTTTTTTCTAACTGCAACCTGCTTTCTGTTGTTAATCTGTACATACAAAGTGTTGATTTCAGTTATGTTCTTATTTAAAAGTCTGTACAATTTTTAATATCTGTATATACTGGGACCGAATTACATTTTGTAAAACTCAGCAGGACATGTAATAAATATCTTTGAAATATTCATTCTTGCCATTGTAATGACTTTGTTGGTTTTTTTGTTTTTTGTTTGTTCAATTTATTCTTTTTCTCTCCTCCATTTGTTACATAATTGATGGGCATACTGTCAGTTTTGAACAGTTAGTGTAAAAAATAATATTTGTTGAAATATTTTAGGATATAAGGTGTGCTGAAGTCCACCACTTAAACTTATAGACTCTGCGTGGATTAGAGCCAGCCAATCAACACGCTCGAATATGAGGTTAGTTAACTATTTGATTGCCGATCTTGAGAGCTGTTCATTTACACATATTCAACATGAACGAACAGATCTCCAGCCAAAGACTCTGCTCAACCAAAGGATTCTACCTATCAATAAGGAACACAAGGGATTTCTGCTGTAATGTGCTCTCACCTGCAGCATAAAAATGGCGAAAAAACATAACAGTATTTGAATTCATATCAAACAGTCAAAAAATAGTATTTGAATTCAAATCTGAATAGTAGAAATTTGATTGACAAGTCATAACCTTAGTTTTTACCCTTTTTCTGTTTGCAGTGCAAGCGTGAGAGAATATAGTTAGATATTCAGTCTAGGGTGAGTTGTCAAGATAGAAAGATGTAATGATGAGCAGCTGGCTGGACTCACGCACACATGGTTTATGGATCCAAATCTTAAGCACTTAATCTTTAGAAATAATATGTGAATTCACCAAGAACTATTTTGTTTTGTTCACTAAAAGCAAACAACAATGCAAGACATCTCAACCAACATCTTAAGATGAAGAAACTGCTGCTGGATATCAATCAAAAATGGCTAAGAAGACAAATCGATGAATAAATACTCAAATTCATAAAAAGAAATACAGAAGTAAGTACAGATAAAGATTAAGAAGATATGTGCTGATTTACATTGCGAGTGTTGAGCAGACAAGAGTTAAAAACAAAAAACATATGAACACAACATGGAATTTCAAATAACCAGTATTAATACATATACAAACAAGAAATTATGTTTGAAATTTTGTGATTGCAAACAAAGGTTTTGAATGCGGGAATGTTAATTATATAAATATAACAATACAGTTTCACTTAACTGAAGTTCTTGTCTAGGTTGGTAAGTTATTGCCCTTACAACGGTTCTCTGCTAAATGTAGGGAACACCGTTTTTTCTCATCCGACTTCTAGAGATATTGGTGCCAAAGAGGAAGAAATCCTATCTTCAATTTTGCCGCTAAAGTTTGCATGCCTGTGATTGGTTGATTTGAAGAAGCTTGTAGACCAAGGGAGACAACCCACCTACCTTAGATATATTTTTTACGGATAGATTAGTATGAGAGATATAACCATGGATATCTCTTATAAGATAATAGCTATGTTGTATATCAAGACGGATGTCTGTCATAATATATATACCGTCTATGTAATAAGATGGTATATAACACATTACAGCTCACTCTAAGCTTTAGATAGCCTACTATTAATCCACCTCATATACTCACCTATGATTTTATAACTTTACATACAACTTGAAAAAGAAAACTGATTCTTTTGTACCCCCACTCATTACAAGACACTCGGAAGGTCTTTCGAATTGTCCAACAGGGAAACTAAGAGTCATAATGTCTATCACAATTTAACACATTTCAGGCTCCCAGGTTGAATTCAACAAAAAAAAAATTAAAAAAATTATAATCTTTTTTTTTATCCAATCCGTTTTATCTTATTAGATTTTGGGTTCATTTCATTTAGAGCTTCCTCAATCATAATGAAAACATGTCTGTTAGATTTAATTATTTATTACTAAGGGAATCAACAATAAAACTGGCACAAAACTTTTGTTACCTGTATGTAGCAACATCACTAATGTCTATTACTGCTTATAGCACAACCAAATCCAAGAAATATTTCAAAACAGCATTTTTCAAGAGATTACCCTAGGAGTATTTAAAGAGGTTATTAGCCAAGTCAGTTATGACTGACCAATTTCCAATATCATCCAAACATAAAGAATGAACTCAACTTTCATCTGACAGATTTTTGCCTCAACTGTCCAGACATTCTACAGGACAGTCTGAAAGTCTAGTCACCCTCTACCAAAATATAATTCCTAATTAATCAACTATAATTTCATGAAATAAGCCACTGGAAATGAAATAGAAAATTATATTAATATTATTATAATTAATGATATTATATATTATCCAAACAAAAAATAATGAAAGTTAAAACAATATGTTTGGGTGACAAAACTTTTGGACCCCCCTGTAGAAATTATTCAAAGAAATATTGTGAACATTTCCCATTTGTAAAGACAATTTATTTCTCAGTAAGTAAAGGAATTCATCTTGAAATTATGATTTGCAAAGTTTGTCTTGTTTTGTTTTGTTTTTTCAAAAACAACAATGCTTGTAAATTCAATATAAGAATGAGAAGTAAAAAAAAAATTATACACACAATTACAAACAAATTTATGAATGAAAACAAAAATTCTATAAATTCGTATCAAAATAAATTTATATCAATTTATGAAATTCATCTTCAAAAAAGGAATTATTTCAGTTCAAACTTTCACTGCTCATCCGAAACTACTAGTTTCTTTAGTGCTCCTATGTTGCAATGCCCAGTGGAGAGTTTGCCATAAAGTGTTATATTGAACAGCAATGATTTCTCCCCCTAAAGATGAATTCTGCCCTGCATAGCATGGCCTCAATAATGGCGATCTTTGCCTGTTCAAGGGACTTCAATATTGGTTACAAAGTTACTCCTGTGGATGCTGAAGATGGTGATTACCTGCAATGCTGGTGGAACTGCTTGAGGAGTCATAGGTGGTGACAATGATAGATCCATGATTTGAGTTATATAGGAGAGTGGCAAGGATTATGGATCCATACACACTGTGCCATTTTCAGCTGTTTGTTGTACCACAAGTGGTTGTACATTTTACCAAATGCACGGCTTGCCTTTGCTAGCATCTTTATCAACATTCTTGTCAATCTTGACCTCTGACATGATGGTCCACCCCAGGCAGGTGGACCAATGGACCACTTTCAATTCAGACTTACCAATGATGATATGGGAAGGGAAGTACTCTTCTGCTGGAGTACCTGTTTTCTTTCAGCCAACTTCTAGCCTAAAGTACTGGACAGCCTCTGTGAAGCAGGAAATAATGTGCTTCAAGGTTCAGATCTCAGATCAGTTGCTACAGGGTCTTCATGTGGGCCTGTAATCATCAAAGATTAAACAATTTGCTATCAAGACATTATCTGTTGTTGTTAATGACAGTCACACAATTTTGCTGACAACAAATTTGGCTTCCCGGGTCTTTTACAAAGAAGTTGTTTCGCACTGTGCGCTGAAGGACGTACAGACAAACACCGTAGTTCAAATTAGTTCTTTATTTTTCATACGGCGCATGCCGTGAAAAAAGTGAATTAAACGAAAATTCGAATAAGTCACAATATCACACAAAATACAATAAAATACAAAATACAATAAAATAGACAAATATTACACAAAAAGGATACAAACACAATTACCAAGAAAGGTTTACGTCATGTAATTTACGGAAAATTCTAACTATAAAAACATTTAAAGCTAAAACTATGAATTACAAATTAAACATATGAAGGGGGGTTTGGGGTATTTAAAACTCAAATGCCACAAAAAGGCACAAACAATATTTTAACAGGGGAAAAGGATATTTCTCATTTTGAGAAATTACAAATTAAACCAAAAAAATAACACATGTAAATAAATGCAGTTTCAGAGAAGAGAATGGAGAACTTAAATACCTTTGCTGGCATGTAGGGACTTGCACATTAAAAATAGACCAACATCTTAGTGGTTCTTATACTAAGAATTGCGGTTCCAAAAATACCGCCAAAAGTTGCTCACAATGGGAGCCTCAAAAAACTTGACTTGCTCAAGTGGGCATCTCAACGGAAAGACCGGTCCTTGCCAGGACTCCTTTAGACCTGACAATACCAAAATTACTACTCAGTCCAAGACTTTATCTTTTATTTAAACCCTTTTCTATTTCACTGCACAACAGCAGTGAGTTACTTATCATATAACACAAAGGCAAAATAAGCACTCCAAACAATCTCAAAAATGCACTTACACATATATTTGGGGTTATTAAAAACCCAAGAACTATTTCTTATAAGGTAACCATTTTACCAGGAGGATGACCAGGGTCATAGGGTACTTTATTGGGGTAAGAGGAGGAAGTGGGAAGGGGAGGCATAAAGCCGGACATGAGGCCCATGACAAGACAAGAATTTAGATTACTGCTGGAATCTGCCTAAAACAGTGACAGCCACAGTTGTAGGTTCCATCCCCATCATCAAGATCTTCTGTAGCCAGTTTGAGTATCATGTTGAAGTCAATGCCAGGATGTAATATGTGATCATATACCACAAACTGAAAATTCCTCATAAAACTTGCTGAAATAACTTTTTGAATTTTTTAGGATAATTTAAATCTCTATTCTTTAAAAAAAAACTAACCCAAATAGATTTTTTGGGAAAAGAAAATCAATAATAAAAATTTTAAACTCAAAAATTATGAAAAACTGAATTATTTAAAATTCAAAGTAAAGTTCTTTACAAAAATTTAATCATTTTTTTTCTTTTAATTTTTATTAAAAGAAGAAAACTAACAATCTTCAATTTACTGAAGTCTCCAAAGTAAATATTTAAGAGAAAAATGAATTTTTAACCAGAATCATATCTGCTTACTGAAGTGTTAGGTTCAAACCTAACTAAAATAAAGTTGCTCCCCTTGATCAGTGGGAACCCATAAGTGGGATTTCCAGCATGACACTTTTGGATTCGGGTTTGTATCAAGTGGACAGACGTGCACAGCATGATTGAGTCAATTAAGTCACTTTTAGGGTAGTAGCATTCTCTACCCTGTGTTAAATAAAACCTTGTTAATTTCCAACAACCTGGTCTTGCATTTTAATAATGAAATTTATTGTGTACAGTGCTCAGGTGCACCACAACTCATCAAAGTCTCATGTCTAGTACACAGAGTAATGTATTAGTGTCAGGAATATCAACAGTGTACAGTAATAATATATATGTATGTGTGTGGATGTGGGTATCAGGTATAGTGTTTGTGGACTACAGGAAGTATAGAGGCTTTGAAAGATACAGTGTTTCAGCAGCCCACAACAGATGCAGGCAGTTTATTCCATGCCTCGGCAACTCTGAGTGTGAAAAAATGTTTCCACAGTCATGTGAGCTATGCTGTTTTCTGACTTTGTAGGCATACCACGTGTGTTAAAAACATGGAGATCCAAAAGGTGCTCGAGATTGCTGTTGTTAAAATGATTTTCATTCAGTCTTCCGTATTTTATTTGTATTTGTATACAAAAAATTATTTGTATGTAAAAACATTACATGAAATAAAAAATAGAAACATAAAATTTGCTTGTTTTGGAGTTTTTACACTTTTTTATCTTCTAATTTCTTTAAAGTTTCCTTTAAAAATTTATTCCATTTGAACAAGAAATTATTTGGAAAAAAAATAAATTGACATTGAATTTTTTCCTTCCCCTACATCTTGAAAATATGTTGTTTTTTTTTTAATTATTTTTCTTTTCAATAAAATTTCAAAATAATTTACTAAAAAAATAATTAATGTGACTCATTCAAATAACTTCAGAGTTTTCCTTCTCAACCAGCTGCTGCTGCAACAATGTTAAAGAGTCTATTCTGCACTAGTTACCCATAACTTGGGAAAGGAAGGATATGTGCTTTTTACCAAATGCTGTAATTTTCTTTAATTCTTAATAACTTAAATTATATTCTTTCATCAATTAGGTCTTGAAAACTTTATCATGATATGTCAAGTTTATCCAGAAATTTGTCAAATCTCTTATATGCTCTTAAAATTCCCCAAAATCATCTTTTCTATAATTCTTATAAATTTTGAAATATTTTGATGAAGACTTTAATCTTTTTTTTTTTTTTTTTCAATATGTACCTTCAAATATTTGATCGAATCAACAAGATCTTCAAAATTGCAAAAATATTTGTTCTCTAATTTTAGAATAACAAAGTTGATTTTTATCAAATTTAGGAAATTGACACTCCATGTCCATAAAAATTTTACTCTGCAAAATGATATAATTAAATTATATATCATTTTGTAGAGTAAATCACAATTTAACTGGCTTTGAGAGGGGGGGGGGTTATTTGTCAAATCAAATTCAATTTCCCATTTTATTTTATTTTATCTTTTTTCATTTTGTTGTTGGTTTCTTTGTGTGTGTGTGTGTGTGTGTGTGTGTGTGTGTGTGCTTTTGTTTGTTTGTTTTATTTATTTTTTTTTTTTTATTTTATTTAATAATCTAGGCCGAATCTGTGAAATAATTTATTATTGTTACTATTATTAATAATATAATAATAATAATAATAATAATGAAAAATATAAACGTTTGTGCCCACAAAGTTATCTCCCTTTATTCATTTTCACAATCACGAAAACCGACGAAAGGAAACAGTTCGTTGCTATACATTTCTGCACATCTTTTTTTTTTTTTTTTTGCAATAATTATTATATTTTTGTTAATTTTGATTAAACAAATTCGTATATTCCTGAATACTTGATATATTTATATTTGTTAGCATGCATATCACTCTGGTAGTTAAAAAAATTCGGACTAAGACGGAAAAAATGAAAGTTGTGTACGTGTTTCTATAGCGACAGAACATGGCCGGGCAAAAGTTTGCCAGTTTATCACGTTGTTGTATAAACAAATGTTAAAAACAAAGATACATTCAAAGTAATGGCTGACAAAAAACCTATTTTACACCTGCCTTCTCTTCAAGGGTAATGTATCAATTATATTTGTGTTATTGGTTTCATTGAAATTGTACGAAAAAAGGAAGAAAAAAAAAACACAGGTGCGATGTACGTACATTGTTAATTTAATTAAGTCATTCACGCACGAACCTGGTTTTATTTATGTTAAAACTTTGTGTACTGGTTATTGTAAAAAAAATAAATAAATTTTACGTTGTAGTTAAAATCTCCGTCAAAATAAATTTTCCGCCTTTAAAAACAAACAAACAAACAAAAAACTATTAAAATCCGAATTAATTTAATTTCTTGTATTACAAATTGAATGAAAAAATGCAGAATTCAATGTTGTTTAGATGTTTATGTTGACTGAAATTTGCAATAAGCAGTTTAGAAAAATTATCGTGTTAATCCAAGCTCCTCTCCCTCTCTCTCTCTCTCTCTCTTTCTTCTTCTTCTTCTTCTTCTTCTTCTTCTTTTCCCCCATCAAAATTGATGTTTATTTATTTAGCATAGTAAAGAAAAAAAGCCAAATGATAATAAAAACTGTTGTGCCAATATTCCAGTAAGAGGTCCTGTTTAACTTGAAAAATAAATCTTCCATAGATCCTGACTGCAAACATTGGCCATTAGTGGAATTTGGGGGAAAAAATTAATGAGAATGAAAAACAAGTGAGAAATTAATATTTTTTATCATACTATTTGTGTTGGGTTTATAAAAGTTCTGTGAATATTGAATATAACAATGCAGTGTATAATTAGATATTAATGTAATGCATTATAGACATCATATGGAAAAGAAACAAATAAAAGGCAGATATAGAATTGCATAACAAGAAAATATTTAATTACAATTAAAACACAGATAACATGCTGTAAGTATACGCAATGAATAGAAAATACAAATATATATAATACAACGTTTGAGATATGTAAGAGTGAGACTATTTTATCAAAGATTTGTAAGTAATAAGATATTGGTCTTAAGACAAATGCTTAACCTGTGGGGTTACAAGAGGTTTAAAGTTTAAAAGGTAGCTGGATATTCTTGTTGCATGTTTCTAGGGTTTGCTTTTAACCTCATCTTATTCGGTGGGTGCGCTGAAAAGGTAGGAATTCAAGGAACAAAAAGAAAGAGACAAAGACAGAAGGTGGTTTTTATTAAGAATTCTGGGGTATGGGGTTATCATCCCTTGTCTGTGAGCCTCTGTTTCAAACCAACCAATCATGAGCCAGTATACTTTGGCGGTAAACCCAAAGTGTGAAACTCATCCTCTTCTGTACCAGCAACGAAAGGGAACGGACCGAACAAAAGGTCACTCCTACTATTCTTCAACAGAACCACAGAACCGGAGTCGGACGCAAACAGAAGTCCATCTATATCCGAACTATATCAGAAGGCCGTAGCAAGGGGCTCCGTTAATACCCCATATCCCAGGATAAACAGCTAAGTGACAATTATATACATATTATATACATATTATATATTTGTGCAAACGAAACTAAAAATTGCAAGTTCTTTATATCTAATACAGTCTTTTATTCACATTCTGTCGTTCGTTTTACTTCTTTAACTCGTAACCTGTCTGCCACATTTGCGGTTAACTCCATACACAAACCTTGGAGTACTGCCGCTAGTGTTCTTTTCTTTATATTTTATGACTTAGACTTTATTCGCAGGTCAATAGCCATCACATGGCAAGGAAATTTCTTCTTGGACGGTAATAGTGTCTTGCCCCAGTTAAGGCCTAAACTTGAATGGCCAAGAGATTCTCTTGGGGGTCAGAAGTGGGTACTTTTTCCTGCACATGCTCGGAGGGTTCTTCCAGTGAAGGCTTATGGGAGTTTGTTATTTTTTTTTATTTGAATTTTATTCTAATCCCTACAATTCAAAGTTAAATTCAATTTACTACAGATGTAATAACCTCTACACTTTACAAAAACACTAAACTAATTATCAACAAAGATTATAAAAACAACCATCTTCAATCCACATCTTGACCTCTTACCTTTCTCACTCACCACCCATCCCTATCAGTCATCACCCTTAGCAGGTCTGGCATCCAGAATCCCCAGAGAGCTGATTGATATAGGTTTTTGCTGGTCAGCTTACATTTGTGTGTTCATGTGTAGGTGTTCACAGGCGAACATCATTTATGAGTTCATCCTTGTTTTTCCAGCAGTGTCTAGCATGTCTTGTTTATCTTACTTGGATGATTTGTGTGATAAGAGGCAAGTGGCCTTACAGCTGTTTTTGTTTTTTTTGTGGATTTTATTTTAGTGGAACATTATACAATGAAAACAGATATTATTAGGTATTATCTATCAGTAAACTCTACAGCATTGAAACTTTGTAACTAAAAAGATTTTTTTCAAGGTGGCATGCGACATCTATGGGGTGGCAAGTGGTTTAATGTTTTAGTCTTAAAAGGTAGCTTGTTATTCCTGGTGCATGTTCCTAGGGTTTTGCTTTTTATCCTATCTCATTTGGTGGTCACACTGAAAAGGAAGGAATTCAAGGAACAAAAAGAAAGAGACAAAGACAGAAGGTGGTTTTATGATTTAGGCTTTATTTACAAGTCATAGCCACCACACGCCAAGGAAATATCTCCCTGGACAGTAGTATTGACTAAACACAGTTAAGGCCTAAACTCAAAATGGCCGAGCGATTCTCTTGGGGGTCAGAAGTGGGCCCTTTTTCCTGCACATGCTCGGTGGGTTCTTCTGGTGAAGGCTCATGGGAGTTTGTTATTTTTTTAATTTTTAATTTTATTTTAATCCCCACAAATCTTTAGAGATCTTATTCCTATCCAGAGAATTCTTAGATTATTTTAAAATTAATTAGTCTTTCTAAATTATTCTATTTGTGTATTCAATTCTGTTGTAAATCATGTTGGCTTAAAATTCACTTTCAATTAAGAATCAATTTTGTTATAACAGAAATAGATATCTCTCTTGATTCACAAATTTTACTAACCCAATACATCTACTCACCAACAAAACAAATTAAAAAAGAAAAACACTTCGGAACAGAACTTAAGCTACTGAGAATGTAACATCAAACGGATGTTGACCTGACGGTAGCTCTAAACGAAATGAACAAAACAAGTGTTCTAGGCATAGGCTCCACACAGGTGTCCATGTGATAAACAAATTTTATAAACAATTAAAGATATCCCCTACTATTTAACATTTTTCAACCAATCATAAATTTTCCTCCAAAAACCTTTCAAAGCGAATCTGGAGCTGATTGAGAACTATAAAAGAACTGACTGTCAATAAGACAGTTGACTTCAGCGTTGGCACTCAGAGCATCTCTCTTGCCAAGATCAAGGGACCACCATACGTCCGACCCCCTCCCCACATCACACAGAACCAAGTCATCAGCCACAACAAACTTTCAACCATACTCCTGCTACCACAAGAAAAATACTTTCAACCCCACACCTGCTACCACAAGAAAATACTTTCAACCCCACACCTGCTACCACAAGAAAAATACTTTCAACCCACCTGCCCTCATTTCAGCGAGTGAAGAAATAATTATTATCTCAACAATTCCAGCTTTTGTTTATTTTTTAAATAAACGAAATTAATCTAATTTTTCTCCGTTTTTCTTTTGCTACTATATGCTTGCTTATGATATTTCACTTTTGATATTTATTCTTGTTAATGGATAGAAATGTAATTAAATTATTTTATCTAAATAATATTTATCATTTTGCTAAAATTGTCCAATTCAATTTTATATTTTATAGACCTGCAACCAGTGAAAATCCCAAGCCAATTAAGTCACCTACAAGCAGATCCCAATTGGCAGTGGCTCAAACCACTTTACACAAGGTATGACAGAAACACTTTAATTGTATTAGTTATTTCATTTCAAACCTCAACCTATTCCTTCTACATCCAATGATTGTTATTTCTTATTGAATTTACAACAGACAATAATAAACATAGTCTGGTTTTCCGACATATGAGAGGGGATATATGATTGAAGCCTACAAATACACACATGTTTTTTATTCAACGAACTCTGACCTACTAAACATTGCTCAAAATACCTATACAAGGGGACATAAATTAAAACTCCTTAAAAAATCTTGTAAAGCAAACGCAAGACAAAATTATTTTAGCTACAGAGTGGTGAATACATGGAATAAACTACCTTCATCAGTAGTGAATGCCCCATCTCTAAACTCCTTCAAGGCAAAGTTGGATAATCTGTGGAATGACATTAAATATTCAGTGGATTTAAAATGAATATTTATAAGGAACAGCTGACAGGTCTCAGACCTAATATACTAGCTGAAAAGATATTATTATTATAAAAAAGATATTATTATAGAATTATCAACTGTTTTCAGCAAATAACTAATATAATTATCATCTTAGTATCTCATGACTTTCAGAAACATTTTTCACACCCAGAGTTGCTAAATCATGGAGCAAACTACCTGCATCAGTTGTTAGCTGCTTAGTAACTGCAGCCTTCAAAACCTCCTTGTTTCCTGATATTCACCAACACTAAGACCTGATATCCCGCTCCATACACAAGCATACATTTATATGATGACTCATACACTGTTCATTATTCTATGTAATATACATGCACCTTTGATGAGTTGTAATGCATCTGAGTACTGTACACAATAATTTCATTATTAATTCACCAAATATCTTTTTTGCTTATCTGTTGATCATTGTATAATTGAAGAATGGCTACAGCTATGGCCACCAAATTATTTTCTATGATTACTAATGGGGTAATTCCATGTCAAATCATCAAAAAAAAACTAAAATTGTCACCCACCCCCTTCAATTTTTCTTAAATTTTGTACAAGTGTGGACTGTGTTAAAGTTAGACATTCCCCAAAATTTCAGCTTCCAATTCCAAAAATTGGCAGGGTTATGTTGATTTTTAGCTCTCCAAATTTGAGGGGGTTGGTGAAAAATGGCAACTTTTTGTAATCTATATTTGTTTGTAAAATGAGTTTTTTTGGTACAAATAATGTTCAATGGATATGAAATAATAGAAGAAAATCTTTGTCATAGATGCAGTGCCACATTGGGATATTGATCTTGCTATGAAAAAATCAGAAATCATCAATAATTTAAAATTGGTTGACTTTCAGATTTTTTCGATTGTATTTTTGGATTCCTTGGGCAAAAATACATTTATAAACCAAATTTTAAGAGTAAGGAAGCTCTAGAACTTATTTTACAGAACAAAAAGTTGACATTTTTCGCAAACTCCCTCAAATTTGGAGAGCTAAAAATCATCATAACTCTGCCAATTCACAGAATTGGAAGCTCATTTTGGGGATTGTCTAACTTTAACATAATCCACACCTGTACAAAATTTCAGAAAAATTGAAGGGGGTGGGTGATATGGCCTGGATGATTTGACATGGAATTATCCAATGGGATCCTGGGGCATGTGTTTAGCATATCAGTTTTTGGAAATTCTTTTTAAGTTTCTCGCACAGTGTCCAGTATATAATGTACTGGATCCTTACTTCGTATAGGAATAGCTGCCTACAGTCTATGAGGAAAAAGATAGGTTCACAGAATGTAAAGACGAAAGGGAAAGCACATGTACTTTTGACCTTATTTATTCACATATAAACTCAACAACAGTCAATATAACAAAGTACTTAGGGGCAATACTTACAGTTCATATATCTCCCTCGTTGAGGGGGGGTCAGGTTGGGTCTACAGTTGTTACTCCCTCACCGAGGGGAAAGTTTCTTCAGTCACAAGAGACTGAGACAAGAGCTCGTTTCTACGAGGCTCACATGTTGGTACCAAAACCGTAAAGAGGGTTCTTCCCCCAACCTGACAAGGGACGTTACCTTTTCTACTTCCTGTCCCCGAAGGCACAGGAGAGTTCTAGTCCCTACATTCGTGTCTATCATATTAGCTAAGCTAAATATTTAACTTTTTGATTAACCAATTCTTCTGCCTTGTTCACAGAAAATATTTTCTAATTATGACAAACCACCAAAATAGGTCAAAGTTGTTGATATCCTTCCGTCTGCGAAAGACGATAGCGTAGTGTCCAAATTTTTTTTTTGTTTTTTTTAACTAGATAGCCTGGGTGGATTGTTTTGGAGGATGTGCTTTTGCCCAAGCAGCAGATCCCTCCTATTCACACTGCTGCTGTGGTCCAAAGGAAAGGATAAGAACCGTAGCAGTTTGGCAATGGCAATGTCGCTGGAGTTGCTGTTGTAGAGGCTGGTGTTGTGTAAGCAAGTTAACAATAAGCTGAAAGATGAATGATGTATAAATAATAGTAAAAGAAATAAAAAGACATCTACATTTTGTTTGTTTTTCACTAACAATCCTCTACTTATTGCATTGCTCTGTATATGTATGCATACATATCAGGACCAGTGCTAGGGTTTTATGCTCCACCCCATCAATGATACAGAGCCCTAACACTCCTAGGGTGTTTTCACCCCTCCATCTATGAAATGGGTCCCCCAACTATACTATATGTCAATTTTCATAGAGTAGTATTCATAGAAAATATATGAAACCCACCCTTCCAGGGGCCCCAAGCAGTTCTTTCCACTAGGGGGAATAAACAGCATGCATATGAAAAAATTTTTCCATAGAATTGAACATAATAAGAAATAATGGTAATTGAAGATTTTCAATGACTTTATCCACCAAATCAAATGTAAGAGAATGAACTCTTTTTTTTTTTATCTCACTGATGTAGTAAACAGGTGAAAATCCACAGGTCATCTCGTTTAATATATAATAATAACTAAAGTAGGAGATATCAATCTAATTCACCTTGAAAAGTTGAAAGGAATGCAACAGGTGTGAATCAAATGTTTACATTATATCAGTTCACAGGATTTTTAAAAAAGAGTTTTCAGGCTGAAAACAAAATATAATTGATAAAAGGAATTGATTTTATTGTCCAATAATCTAAAATGAATTTTGGATATTATTTATAAGACAAAAAAACAAAATGAATTATTGGCATCCTTCTGTCTGCTAAAAACGATGGTGTAGTGTCCAATTTTTTTTTTAACTGCATCTGCACGAGTGGTGGAACAGGCCAATCTTTGAGTGGCAATCTCTGGTGCAGTCACTGCAAACAAACAGTGATGCTTGCTGGAGTTGCTGTTTTCTGTCCTTCCTTCTGGCTCTCTTTTCTGTGGCGGCTTCTTTCCTCTGTTTTTCACTCCTTTTCATCCCTTGTCTGACAAGGCGGCAACAGGCTGCTCAGTTTTCTGCACCAACCTCCTATGTGTTGGTGTTGATGTGGCATGTCGTCATGTCCTTAAAGTGCAGGTATGGTCTCCCTACCTTCTGCCTTCTACTAATTTGCCATACAGTAAGTCTTTGGAGATACAGCCTTTGTCCATCCTCCTGACATGACCAAGCCAGTGCAGAAGTCTCTTGCAAATGATGGTGAACATGCTATTCATGCTTGCTCATTCTAGCATATCTGTGTTGGGCACTTTGTCCTGACAGCAAATGAATAAGTTGTTTTTATTGTGGGTTTTCATGTAAATGTTGAAACATGAATTTTTATTTTTACATGGTTATTCTCACTTCTCTTGTTATCATGAATATTACTGTTAGATTATTGTGATTATCAATATTGATATTAAAGTCACTGAAAGAAAGCAACAAATTCAAAATAATGATTGCCATTAGGACCCAATCTTGTGCAAATAATGTCTGTGATAATATTAACATTAAAAGAAGATAAAATTATAGAAGTTACACATCTGCATGAAAATAGATTTTTATATGAATACAAGGGGTAAAATACAAGGGTAATCCCAATAGTAAGGTCTCCAATGCAGCTATGCAGCTATTGGGAACACTTTTGCCCTTTCACTGCTATGCTCAGTCATTCATTTCTGATGGAGTACCCACTTGACACTACCACTAAGTGTGAAGTTTGCACAGTTATTCAGGTATTAAACCAATTGGAATTCATTGCCAATTAATGAAAGTGTATGGCAAGTCATGCATGGATGTCAAAAAACGTTCTTAAGTGGTATATGGAGTTTGCAATAATGACATGGTTCAACACTTCTATAAAGTATGTAAGAGTTTGTAAGTAGTTCAAACGTTGGTCAACCAATGGCTAATGGCCACATCTCGGTTCTTTATTTATGCCCATTCTTCCAAGGTCAGACCAGTCCATTCAGACAACACACAGGGGGATATCACTCTACTTATACAACTTCCTCAACAACACTCTTAGAAGATCTGATCAACTTGTTTTTGGTTCCCTAAAAACCAGAAAACAGTCAGTAGTTCTTATAGCAAAGGGAAAGGGAGTAATCAAACGGCCCACAATTTTGTTTATTTGCTTTTTGTTTTGGGATTTTTTTGTTTGTTTCTCCCATCCACTCACAATTTTTTCATCCAATATTTTTCTTTTGTTTCTTGTAAATAAAATTTCATGTTTTTTGCTTTTGCTCAAACATTTGGATTTTTAAGTAGGTTAGCAACCTATCAAAGTATTTTGATAGAAACAGGCTGTGGAAGATGAGGGACAACAGTATTTATTAGCATGAATCGGTCAGCAAATAGAACTAGCTAAGTTACCAAAAGATTTTGGTGGTCCCCATGATAGAACCTTTGGTGGACTTTAACCAATTCCACCCAGACATTAAAAAACCGGCCTGACAACTTGAAAAGATTGGTAAGAAACTCATCAGACATGAAATGTCTGTCAGATTCAACCAAACATATATATATATATATATATATATATATATATATATATATATGTAGGTATATAATTTTTAAATGTATATTGTAAAATATAAAAACAACTTGTCATTTTCCCACAATTCCATGCTCAATATCAAGATTGAGTCACTCATATTTTGTAAAATCTTCAATAAATTTGATTTAAAACCTTTATACCCTTTTAATTTGTTTTTTATTTCAAAGGTTTTAAATTGGGATTTTAAGCTTTTCCGAAACACACATACATATATAAACATTGTTATATACTTTCACTGTTATTAAATATACAAATGTTAAGCATTGATCATTACAAATTTAATTATTCATAAATACAAATTGTTGTAAAAACAAGTTTAAATTTATCTGTCAATAAATTTGTAAAGTTTGAATAAATAAATATTTCTTTAATCTTCTCTTCATAGCAAAAATCAAGATTGATGCGAAACAACTTAAATCAAGAAAGTGATGCCATGCATTTTTTTAATGATTATGAGAATTCTGCAAAACCAAAACTTCTACAAGACTTGGAGAAATTTCTTGAAAAAGAATTGCAGATCCTTAAAGTAACAGAAAATGAATATAATGAACTCACTTTCCTGGTAAGCAATTTATTGTTTATTCACATTGTTGGCGGGGCCATAGAATACACTGACTGTATCTCCTTGCAGAGGGGGTGGATGTCCTGGGTATGACACCAAACTGCATCTGATGATGAGACTCCAGATCTGGTGAGTGTAGAGCACTCCTTTATTGCCATTACTCCCAGGTCAACTGACTTGGAGCGGTTGTACCTATCAGGATCAAATCTATTAGTCAAATAGATCTGTTTAAAAATTATTCATGTTTGATAGGACTGTGTGCAAAAATAAAAACTCTTAAGGAATAATTGCACAAAGAATGTAAATATGAACATACAATGAGTACAATTCCCTAACCTCTAGGCATAAAACAACACTAGATGGGTTGACATGCCATTAACAATCAATCATTTATTGTTTATTATTTCAACAATATTTTATAAATTTTTATTTGTTTCATATAATAATCAATGTGGTTATTTAATAAGCTGAGTTATGGCACAAGGCCAGTAGTATTGGGGCGCCTAAAGAGAATCAAACTCATGAGCAATGGTTTGTTAGCCTTGCTAGCTAACCATTAAATTATTTTTAATTATCAATTTTTGTGTTTGAACAAAATAAAATGTGAAGAATCTGTGAGAATGGGAGAGTATTTAAAAGATGTTTTTAGTCCTTTGTGTTGATGTGATAAGAAATTGCTACTTTAGTATGAATCAAAAGATTTGAACAATATAAAGAAAGAAAGGATTGTTTGGTTTGATGTTTGGTGGCATATCAACACTTTTTGGGTCATTTAATGCTGAATAAAAATCATTTTTGATAAACAAAGGACTCGGGTTGCTTACATTACCTGCTGTTGCTTAAGAGATACACAATTAAGTATGAAACAGGCTAATTGCTGCTTAACTTTGGTGATCTAGCAGGATCGATGCTTTCAGCGTGAATTGACCATAATCATTCAAGGTGAGTATTGAAGAGATTCATTGCTGCTTTACTTCAGTGACCGAGTGGGAACCGATGATTTCAGTGTGAATTGACCATAATAGAAAGGAATGGCTGGTTGGTTGGTTGGTTGGTTGGATTTTACAGCATGTGAGTCCTTTGGTTATTTTATACTGAAGACATTTTTGTTTTCATTCTTGTTGAGTATTCAATTTTTAAAATTTAAAATCAATCTTTTTAACACACTTTTTTAAAACTCATCTTTTGATCTATTTAACCCATGGATGGGAGCCTAACAGGTATTGTCACTCTGGATCAAAGTGGACCTGGGAGTAATGTTGATTAAGGGGTACTCCATACTCCCCAAAACTCCAGAATTAAAACTTATCAACTAGATACAGTTTAATGCCATACCCAGTACACTAACACCCTCAGCTACTGCCTTCGAGCACATTTTTTAATTATAGTTTAACTAATATTTACTTATTTAAAAAGGGTTGTGGATTATCATAAGAGCAATAGGGTCAGGGCAATCATATAGGTACTAGGGCTTGATGTGAACAGCTGATTGATCAAAAGGAGCCTCTCCGACCACCCATCTAACCTAAGAAAAGGCCAAAGTGGAGTGTTGCATGTCAGCTAGCAGGATTCCACCCTTAAGAATCACTGGTTGCCACCCATGGCCAACAGGTGGCCTCATTGGGGAGATTTTACCCCTCTGCAGAGGTGCAGTCAGTGTATTCTACTGCCCCAGTTGACAGGATGGTGGTAAGGAATGTAGTGTAAATACTTTTGAGTGAGAAAAAATAATTCATATACAGTGGAACTTTGGTTCTCGAATGACTCTCAACTCAAACAATTCAAAGTTTGAAAATAAAATTAGAGTAAAAATGGTCTCAGTTGTCAAACAAATTTTCAGACTTGAAACCTGCAATTCTACAATGAAGGCAAAAACAACTAATATTGAACAGGTTCTGAGTTAAAAAGAAGAGGAAACCAACAACAGAGAAAGAAAATTCAACTGAGTTCAAGAGATAGAGAAGGGGACAAAAATCCCAGAAGGACAATAACCCAGTTATTTTATGGAGGAGGGGGGGGGCTGCCCTTTAAAGCAATAGCCCTTCCTCTTTCCTCTGCCATCACATTGCAGCCAAAAAGATATGTAAAAATGATAAAGAATTAGGTTAAATATTACTTTTATTATTCTTTTCTTTATTGTATTTACATTTTTATGTGTTATCTGTTGTTTAAGATACACATCTTTTAATATTATATATAACTGTAGACACATAAATAGGCATTCATCTGATGGTCAAGAATGCATAAATCCACTTTACATTATTTCTTATGGGAAATATTGTTTCAGTTTTTGAACAAATCGGTTTCAAACATAATTTTGGAATGAATTGTTTTAGAACTGAGGTTCCACTGGTCCCCTGAGTATGAGAAAGAAACATTCTAAATATCCAGTGAAATGTTGAATACAAATTTAACTGCACTTGGGGAATATTCTTAGACCTCTGCTGAGATGTGTATATTTTTATAGGTATTCTTTCTACTTATAGACCATTTAGGACTTAATTTATATTTATTTTCTATTATAATTTAACTAAAATTTACTTATTTAAAAATTAATTTTTAATGAACTTTTTTTAATAAAATGTATAAAATATTGTAGGAATTATTTTTTTATGTTATCAATGTTTAATTAATTTTTTAAATTATTTATATTTTTATTTTTGAATCAATATTCATTTGTATTTATTATGTTGTACAGGCTCATCGAGAGGTGTTTGAATATCTGATAGACAATTTTAAAACTTACAAACCTTTGCTGTCCCGTATCAAAACCAAATATGAAATAAGGATGAATCAACTAAAAAGACAAATACAATCAATGAAACCATTGAAGGTTGGTAGATTTTTTTTATACATTTACTCCTTTTGCTGGGATTGAAAGTTGCACAAAGTTTAGGAAATAAGTTTGTTGACTGAGCATTAGAGTAATGTTTATCAAATAGTTTTTACAAGTTAAACAGATTAGAATTAGGCTGAAATTCAGGGTTAAGTGAAAGATTGTATCATGTTAGTTTAGCAATTATTCTAAGACTATCAACAACAAATAAATGAATGAAAACTTAGTTCAATTCTAAAGGTTTATCATTTAACAAAACAATGACGAGCAATATAAGTGTCCTTCCTATATATAAGGGCAAGTTTGAGAGACCTACCAGTCTGACAGAGACGGAAACAAGGATATCTGGTATCTTCTATTTTAGTCTCTCCTCTCAGGAATGAATTCTTTTGAATTTGTAGTGGAGTTGGTTCATAGGTGCATAGGCATGAATATAGGCACCAAAACTACTGGGTGTGACATGTGATTGCTCTGTCCAATCAAAGATAGGCTCTCCTTCTCTTAACTCCATATATAAAAGCAGAAATATTTTACTGACCCAACAGTTCTATATTTATTTATCTCTCTCTCTCTCTCTCTCTCTCTCTATCTCTCTCTCTCTCTCATATATATATATATATATATATATATATATATATCATTGAACATTTTTGTCAGTTTTCTTATGCATTCTATGTTTCAGGGTGACAGTAGTTACAAGCATTGTATTCTTTTTTTTATAGATAACATATATGCATGATATTATTTTAGGTACAGATGATGTTTTCATAATATTTGATAAATCTCAGAAACTTTTGATGATTATTTCAGCAAATGGCCGCCACAGCAGCTGAGAGATATGAACATAGAATAATGGCTTTACAGGAACAAGACAAACAAAGTGAGTATATTCTTATAAAGTACAAAGCCTTTAAAAATATACTGCATCTTTCCTATGATAATTGTTATGTTTGTTTATAAATTTTATACACTGAATGTCACAACTATTATAGAACAGAGGTCGTATAAAATATGAAAATTTATATATTGATTAATATACTTACTCCAAACTTACAATCTCTCCAATAAGCAATGACTGCAGTCACAAATTAATTTATTTCTTACAGATCAATTAAGAATTTATACCAATCTAAAGTTTGTGTAATCATTTATGTTCCTATTGGATAACTTCCTTCATATAAAATATCTAAATATAAATATCCCTTTCCCTATTTAATATCTGTATTTTATCTAATCCTAAATTTGGTTCTGTTGGGATGGAAAACTAATTCTATTCTATTTGATAAGGATAAACTAGACCCAAATCAAACATTTTACAGTTTGGAAAACAGTTAATTGATATCAGCCAAACAGTGAGGGAGTCTATCCCCTTTTTGCTAGCACTAGACCAGGGAGATTGTTTTTTGTTGAGGTAGAGCTCCACACTTTACAGCACAGATCAGATTACTGTGCTACTCATGTGCTGAGTTGGCGGGGACCTGTATCATTCCCAGGAACCTTGCAATTCCTAGGAGGATGCTCTACCAACTGAGCTAAACATACCTCTATAAAATTTTACATAACCAATATTTAAGTGCATACAACTTTATTACTTTTGCTACAGGTTCAGTATTGTAAAATCTAACAAAATTAATTTTTTTTAATGATTTTTGAACATCTATAAAAATTTGTCTATTTTGTTATCTCTATTAATAATGGAAATTCAGTCTCTATTTGTCTGTAACCAAAACTATGTCACTGCTTACATCACAGTCATTTCAGAAATTGAGTAATTTAATCAATGAGTATTTAATTTACAAAAGTTTTGATTGTAATTCATCTCTAGATGAATTTATGTTTAAAATAGTTTTTTTCCTAGAAAATATTAGGGGAAATACTTTTTTTTTTACAAGGTTGACTCTTATTTAATTTATGAAATCTGAACAAAATATATTTTACTTGTACAATTTTTAAAATTTTCTGTAAAGATAAGAGTCTAAATAATTAAATCAGAAATTTTTAGAAATGTTTGGAGGTCCCTACTGTAGTAAAACAAAACAAATATCTCAGTGGAGTGGAGTGTATATAATACTTTTTTAAGTAAGTAAGTATTTTTTTTAGAATATTAAACATTTTATTTTATTTATTTAATTTTTCTACCCCCTCATGCAAAATCTTTCAAAAATGTTTTTTCTTTCTTTTCCCGGTGCTAGTTTTGCTAGTTATTTAATTTTTTCATCTATTCATTTAATATTTTATTTTCCACAGTGATATAGCAAAATATCTTTAAAAATCACATTATTTGTATTTTTAAATAAGTAAACATTGATTTTTTTTTTTCATTTAAGAATTGATTCAATTAAAATCAACCAATAGAGAACTTTACAAAAGAGCAACGTCTCTTCTAAAACGTCATCAGGATGCTGAATTTTCCATGGAGAAGTTGAAAGAGGAAACAGAAAACATGCGATTGAAATATATTGAACAGACCGAACAACGTCAGTTCCTAGTTACTAAGATGAATGATCTACGTTTTCAAATAGAAAGGCTAGAAGAAACCAAAAGCCAACGCCAGGAAGACCCACAAGAAGATCCTGTCACCATCAGAGCTGCTATCAGGTATTTAAAATATATCTATATCTTTTATTTATCAAGGTAAGAATAGGTGTTACAGATTTATATATTGAGTAGAGGCAATACCCACTATTATATATGGCCAAGCATGTCACATAAGAACAGGCTGATTTGTTTTATAGTCAATTTATGTTTATTTTGTCTGAAAAATGATAAAGCTGTACAAAAATACACAAATTGTTTGGGGTTTCTTTCTTCAGAAATGTAATAATAAAAGATAGTAAACAAACAAACAAACAAAAAATGGCTGTAAAAAAATTATGCAGTTATAAAAAACAAATACCAGTTTAAAAAAAAAAAAAATAAAAAACGATTTCTTTATGATTTCAAGATATATCACAAAAAAATTAATAAAAAGTTTTCAATGTGAAATGTATTCCCTGGTCATAGTAGGCAATGATATTGATTGTTAACTTGTGACTTGTCAGGAATTGAACCTGAGACCTTTTCATAACAAATTGTAGGTTGGTTTAATTTAAATAAGACTGTTTCAGCCAATCAGAAACAAACTTGGGATTTTAGCAGGCACTACTTATGACACACACAAATTTGGTCACTAGTTGAAAAGTCATTTGCCAGGGGAGGTGCTAAAAGTCTGAGCTATTGGATGAACTCTGTGTCAGTTCACTTTGATGATATTACAGAGAAGCAATATTTCTCAAAGAGGACTTACGGTTTCATCTGGCCAAATGGTAATTTGTTTGTGATTGTTTTGCTATATTTGATTATGCAGATAAATTTATTGCAAATCATAATGAATCCACTATAAGAGAATCTGCTGAAAGAATTTGGGAAACTTATTCTCCAAAATATATTTTTACTTGAGAACAACACACTGAAAAGAGACTTAAATTTGCAGCAAAAATTGTTGCAAATATATTTCACAGCAATAAAGCTTGCATCGAATGAAGTTTGAAAATATATGGTAAAATGTTGTTTTTTTAAAAAGGTCAAAAGAAAATTGATTTATAGAGAAATTGTTAAGTTTTTTTTTGTTGTTGTTTTTTTTTACTAGTATTTGTTTTGTATTACTTCATAATTTTTTAATGACTCTTTTTGTTTCTCGGAATTTTTGATAATTTGGATTATTCAGACTATTGTCCTCATCTTTATTGTTATCTGCACGTTTTGACCAACATACCCTCCAGCCTACTTCAGGTATTTCTTGTTAGACTTGGGAACCTTCTCGAACTCTGGAACCCCTCCTCGAACTAGGAAGCTTTCATGCCATAACCGGGAGTCTTCACAGAACTTCAAACCTAACCCTTTATTCAATTTCCACAGGGTTTGACTGTTCTCATTCCATTAACCATCATTGGGTACAAGTGTTAAGCTTTGTTAATTATTCTATGTTACTGTCGCCCTTGACCAGGATTGAACCTGTAGCCTAGAGATAATTGTCACTTAGAACTGTATTAACTCCTATATTTTTTGTCTATTGACTATAAAATAAATCAGCCTGATTATGTGACATGTGGGGCCGTATATATTAGTGAGCCATAGTAGAGATGATATGTTTGGAATGGACAAATGCCAAGTCTTTTGTTGATTAATTACCTTTCAATTTCTACAATGCTGCAGACTATCGTCACCATTGATACGATAGAGTTTGGCTTGGATTTCCATGATTTTAACAAAGGTGATTAGCCAACATTTTAGCTATTCTTTGCCTACTTTAAACCACCCACAGCGACTCTCCTACCACTGTGATCCTACCATAAACCACTGGCAGTGGCTCTCACACATGTCACTTGTTTACATTGAAAAATCACTTTATTTGAATAGAATAAGTTCTAAGGGGAATAAATAGTAAACTTTGAAATATCCCATCATACAGGTAAAAAAATACCCCCCAAAATTGGTACAGCCATGGGAGAAATTTGTTAGGCAAAGAGTTAAAATCATAAACTTTAATTTATCAATCCAATTATAATTATTGTGGGGATTAATAAATGAATAAAGTTTGAAATTAAAAAAAAAAAAAAAAACAAATAAGATACAAAAATAAAATCTCACATTTTCACTTCTGGCGAAACATTAATTTTTCTCACCAAAAAGAATAGCTCATTGAAGCTTGCCAACCCACTGGATAACATGTGCATTTTATAGCCTTTTTAAGGAGCAGTCCATACTCTACAAATTTTATAATAATAATTATTTGGCTTAATAAAAAAAAAATTTACTTGAAGCCCAGAAAATTCACTTTAATATATACAGGTGTGTCAAAAAAGTATCAAGATTTTTTGTACTTTTTGACACACCTTGTATTCTGAAAAAATTAACGTTCCATTCATTGTTCATTTCTATCTTGGTAAATATAGCTTCAAACTCAGCACTTTTATAACAAACCTTGTATTCTGAAAAATAAAATAACATTCTATTCATTGTTTATTTCTATCTTGATAGATACAGCTTCAATCTTGATACTTTTATGACACACCATGTTTGTGTGTGTGTGTGTGTGTGTGTGTGTGTATGTGTGTATATATATATATATATATATATATATATATACACACAAACAGTCATACCTCTATTTACGTTATTTCGACTTACATTATTTTCAAAGAGCTGTCACTTTTCAAAAATGTTGAAATATTATATTTATATTGTCTGTATAAATAGTTGTATCATTCATATTGTATGGTGTCATTAATTCTGGGTTATATCAATTGTTTACACTTATGATTTACTGAAATATACTGCTTACATAGAAAAATAAGCTAGGCTAGGCCTAGGTCAGATAATTGCATCTAAATAATAGCTATTTTGACTTAAGTCATTTTCAACTGGAACCAATTAACAGTATAGAATGAGATTACTAATATATATATATATATATATATATATATATATATATATATATATATATAACCATTCTAGATAAATTTTAGATAAGTATAATTATATTTTTATTTTTTGAGTCTTGTTTTGGAAAATTCTAAGTTAAAAATCATTGTATATAATATATATATATATATATATATATATATATATATATAACAAACCCCTCTGCATGTAAACTCTGAATTCAACCCTGTTAAACTCTGCTTAATAAATTGACCATGTGTCACATCCTACTTGTGCGGAAGATTTAGTAACTAAATATATGATAAGCAATTCTTTTTATTCTCTTTTTTTCCTTTTTTCTTTTTATTTTCTTAAACTGAAATCTGTTTTTTTTTTAAATATCATTTATTTATCAGCAATGTCATCACATCATTTATACACTGTTCCTTATTTTGAATTTTTTTAATGGAATTTTCCAGTGAATCTTTTAGCATCGTTTTTATTGTTATTATTGCCAGTAACAATTATAATAATAATCTTACCAACAGCAATGTTGAACACCTTTTCAATCTCCATGTTTCTAACACACGTGGGCATGCCTACAAAGTCAGACCACCCTATCTGCTGGGGCATTAGAATGCACCGACTGCACCTCTGCAGAGGGATAAGACTCCCCCAATGTGGCCACCTGTTGGCCGTGGGTGGCGACCTGTGATGCTTAAGGATAGAACCCAGGTGGCTGAGCAGTCCATGACTTGCAATATTCCACTTTAGGCTTTCCTTGGGCTAGACGGGTGGTCGGAGAGGGGGCCTCAATCGGCTGGCCATGTCAAGCCCTAGCACCAATATGATTGCCCAACCCTATTGCCCTTATGGCAACACCAACTCTATCTGATGGTGGGGTTCCAGTTCTGGAGGTTTGGGGAATGTGGAGCACCCCTTCATCACCATTGCTCCCTGGTCTACTCTGACCTGGAGTGGTAGTACCTGTTAGGGTCCCATCTATAGTTTGAATAGAAAAACATAAGTTTATAAACAAAATTGTATTATGCATTAAGAATGAATTTATTTCACAACTTTGTCGGCATTAAATGACCCACCAAGGTTGATATGCCGTAAAACAAAACAAACCAAAACCAAACAAAGTCAGAAAACAGTATAGCTCACATGACTTTCAGAAACATTTTTTCACAATCAGAGTTGCTGAGGACTAGAATAAACTGCCTGCATCCATTGTAGGCTGCCGAAACACTGCATCTTTCAAAACCTCCATGCTTCCTGTAATCTGCCAACACTATACCTGATACCCCCCTCCACACACATATGCACACACACACTGTATGCAATAAATTTCATTATCATTATTATAATGGTAACTCGAAGATCCAATCTAATTCTTTATAAACAACTGAATGTTTTGTCTATACATATATAAAGGGCAATTGTGTGTATGTATACATGTCCAGATGAAACTACAAAAATAAAATGATTAACGACAAAGTAAATATACATTCACTATCACCAAATCTTGCTTTTTGAGTAAACATAATGAAGATTTTATTTATATTCATGAATATAATTAAAAAGTAAAATTTAAATAGTAACAGCCTGTAATCTTTTTTGTTTTTCATTTAATATTTGAAATAGGAGACACTGATTTTTCTTTTCAGAATGTCTGTGCACTTTTTTTTTTCTGACACTCCACCAGGCCAGATCGACGCAAGCTCTTTTTTATGTAGGGATTTTAATGGGGCATCCTGCTAGGATTTAACTCACGATTCAGTAATAATGGATCTGCAAAACTAACTTTTTACTCTCCCCCCTTCTACCTCAGCGATGCTGGGTAGCCACTTCTAATAAATCTAAATTGATCACATTGTAAATTCATCAAAAATAGAACAAAAGTCATTACACGCATTAAACCTCATCAAATTCTGGATATAATAATTTACCATGTCAAGTCCAATTTGATTAAAGTGACATTCATCAACTTAATTAATTTTCTAAAATGCTCAACTCATATAACAGGTTAAACATAGAAAAGATGAACATATTTATTTGGTAAAGTATTAGACTTTAATTTGAAATTTTATACCAAATGTTCAGTAACTAACATTCATATGATATATTTACTCAATCCCTCCACACAAGCAGGATGTGACACAAGGTCAGTTTAAAGCAGAATTTAACAGATTTGAATTCAAAGTTTTCCTTCTCCTAGACTGGTTGCCATACCAAGATTAAAGAACCCAGTCTACACTACTATTTACCCATAGCTGGAGGGAGAATAGTTAGATTCATATCTTTCCCAAGGTATTAGCACTATATGAAATTCAAACAGCCTCATCCAGGATTTGAACTCCATGACAATAACTATTATAACTTGAACACTTCCATAGCTGACATTCATATAAGAAGGAATTCTGAAAAGTTCTTAGCCTGACTAATAAAAGTCCTGATTCATGTTTGATATTTCACACATTCACTCTGCAAAATACTTTCATATCATTTCTCAAGATTCTTTAGCCTAAAAAAAAAGACAGGTAATTCCTTTTTTGGTTGGGCTAAGAATTTCAGTATCCCTTTGTATGAGAGAGAGAGAGAGAGAGAGAGAGAGAGATTTAGTTATTAACTAGTAATTTTAACTTTATTCTGCCCTAGAACCACAATAGTAGGGCATTCTGTGAAGATTAAACTCACTATACCTGTTAATTGTTTACAAAGCCTAGCTCCCCAGTCGGCAAAAAAACCTAAATACAAATATGCATATAAGAAGAAAAAATATTTATTTAATATATTTCTTTAATATCAGTGTGGACAAATACAGTATATTTTCATGATAAATTTGAATATATAAAAAAAGAAAAATAGTTGCAAATATACAGATCTGTAGAAGACCAAAATGAAAATTGAAAAAAAGAATTTGTAATTCATGAAATGAATAACTTTAAAATCAAAAAGTTTTGTTTCAAAATTATTTTGTAATTATTTTTCATTCGATTTAACCAACTCTTTGAAATATAATTGTTGACCTTGACAAATTCCCTTCAAATCTTTCCAGATTTCTTGGATCTTTCTAGTGGAAATGCTTTTTCAAACTTTGTTATAAATTTGGACAGTCTCCATTATGAAACAAAATGATAAGAAATTTACTAGATGGAGCTACCATTGCCACTTGCCTCAGTTTATTTGTACCACCCAGGTGACAGTTTAAAATGCATGAGGTATTTCTGCCTCACCTTGTATAAGTTGCACTGCTTTTTATATATTAAAAAAAAGGTTATTTTTTTACATAATTTTCTTTTCTTTTTTAGTGAAGCTCGCCAACGGGAAAAAATTTCCAGTCAAAAAATGAATGAAATGGTTGCTGATTATTCTGACCTGATACCAAAACCCCAATTTATTGAATTTGAAGAAAAATATCAAGTTAGTAATTAATATTCAGTTTTTAGTTTTGCTTTAGGGTAATTACATGTTAAATCATCCAGGCCATGTCACCCACTCCCCTTCAATTTTTCTGAAATTTTATCCAAGTGTGGATTATGATGTCAAAAAATTTTTGCAAAATGTTGTAGCTTTGGTTCTGAGCAAAAATCAAACTATCTTTTTGGTATGAATAATGTTCAATATATGAAAATAATAATAGAAAAAGTTTTTTTCTCTTAGATGGTACTTGTTTCTATTGTTTCATCTCTTAATTATTATGGTTTATAACTTTGCCTAATAATCAATTTTTATTTTTTTTTAATTTTATTTTTTTTCTTCCCTAGGCAATTAGTGAAGAACGTGAGAAAATAATGAATGAATTCAAAACATTGAAAACCCAACATAGGTAAGCTATTTTTATCAATTATATAAAACAAAAAGATACACACATAAAGTTATGATGATGGTTGTAGCAGTGGATTGAGGTGGAGGCATTTGCATTGTTATATGGATGACCTGCAGTTGACCATGCAGCATCCATGTTGTCATAGGAGTTTTCAGAACAAGATTAAAGACCATATCAAACTGCTTCAGAGATTCCAACTCCTGGTTTTGAATTCAGAGTTGTCTTTCTCCTAAACTGGTTGCCCACCAAAGATAGAGAACTCAGTCTACCTACTATTTTTATCCATAGCTGAAGAGAAAAGATCTGGATTTATGACTTTTCTGAGAACAGGAATGCATTGTGAACCCAAACAGTCTGAGCCAGAATTTGAACTCTACTTACTGATTTCATTTTTCCTGTTGAGAATCATTACACTACCTGCACTAAACCACCTGTATTTTTCTATCAAGTTATCTAATATACAAAAGATAATTCCTTTCTTTTTGATTATCTAAAAATTAACAAATTTTAAAGCTATATTTTTTATAACATTTTGCATGTGGTCTTATTGAGATTTTATTCACAGTTCATAACATAATTGAGGACGTTTTTTTAACACAATGCTTTGATGAATATAGCTTTTATGAGTAGAGGAAGAGAAAAACATATTTTATGTGCCAAAGAAAGATTCAACAAGTTCTATTGAACAATATAACAGGTTTAAACTAGCAGTAAAAATTACTGAGTAAAACACAAAATAGGTTTCGATGGTGTCACAGACTTTTAATATAAGCTATTTTCTTTCTTTTTTTTTTTAACTGTAAATATTGAGATTAAAACTGATTGCTTTGGTGTTGGAACTACCCAACCATAGAACACTTGATTGTTGCCATTGTTCCATGTTTCTTCAGGCTATACTGATATTTTGTAGGGTAAATACACTGATTAAAAAATCCTATATTTATGTGCAATGCAAAAAATGAGGGAGGCATTATATATGAGTAACTGTTCTGTTTTTTGTTTGTTTGCATAGTAAATGTAGAGATCACATTATATATAAAATATATTCATTCTTTTTAGAAACTAATTGTTGAATTACACTTGAGATTGTATTGTAAATGAATAAATATAGTAATTACAAACTAACTTTCAGAGCATACAACAAGGCTAAGTTATCCCCAGGAAATGTATTCACTCCTTGAATAAAGTAAGAAAATTGTACATTTAAAAAAAAATTTTCTTCTTCTGAGATCATATACTTTTATCAACAACCATATTGTTTTGTTTCTTTTTTTTTTTCACCTTTTTAAATTTTATTCAACCATAATTTGTCATTGTTTGTTTTTCATATATTTTAATTCATCTTTCTTTTTTTCTTTTCCAGTGATTTATTGATTGTTCACACAAAACTGACAGATGAGCGAAATTACTGCTACATAGAGTGTGAGAAACTGAAAAAGATTGAAAAAGCCATGTATGTTCAACAAAATATTTCTATTGAAATTTTCACATTTTTTCAAATGAAACTGTTAAAAAATTAGATATTTTTTTTTTTTTTTTTAAAGGTAGAACTTTTCTTGGAATTTACCAATTCTACTTTAAAAAAAAAAAAAAAGGTTCATGATTTATATATACAAAAAATAAAGATTACAGTTTTATTGTAATGTTACTGGAGTTAGTTATATTAAATAATAACTCGAATCATAATTTACAATGAAAAGGGTTTATTTTGATCAAGGTATAAAAATGAATGACAGTTGTAAATTTTAATAGCTAGTCTCACTTGGAAAGATGGGCTCTCAAGACTAACACTATCAATCATTATCTTCAAATAGAACAATCCATTTTATTCCCAGATGGGTGTCATCTTTTCTCTACAAGTTTTATCAAGTTATAATTTTACACTCATAAAACAGAAAATTATGTTTATATGTTCAAAAGTAGCTAAAAAATATTTTTTTCCAAATATACACATTCCAACACTATTTTTGTTTTGTTTTCAATAAAAAAAAAAAATATTATGGAATAATTCTTATGGATGTTGATATATAAAAAGTTGTTTTATTTTTAATCAACATCTAATTCTGCTTCATATTTCAGGGACCATTGGAATAAATGCATTGATTTCATAAATGGGGGTCAAACAAGTTGGCAGGAAGTATCTTCAGGAACCTCTTGTCAAAACCTGATTGAGATTTTACAAGAAATGATCACTCAGAATAGTGGTTATATAGCAATCACTGGTAATGTTGCTGTAGAATCAACTGTCTATACTGGCTTGGTGAGTAAACAACTACTGACTTATCTCTTTAGAAACTTAGTTAATAAATTAGTATTGAATGAATACAGAAACAAGCAAATATCATTTAACAGAAAATTCAAGTATTTTTGGATGTTTCCCTTTGTGTTGTATTATACATGGTATGTTGAAAAGTTCTAGTATGTCAGAAAACTTTGATGTAAGGGGCATCGTCCACTGCAAGTTCTTGCCACAGGGCCAGACGATCAACCAGCATATCTACAAAGAGATACTGCGGTGTTTGCTTCGTTCAGTGCACGAAAGGAAGTGAGAGATGTGGCAGGACAACTCGTGGGTGCTTCACCATGACAACGCACCTGCCCACACTGCCCTGAGTATTTGAGAGTTCCTGGCCCAAAAGAACATCAATGTGCTGGAGCAACCTCTCTACTTGCTCGACCTGGCTCCATGTGATTTTTTTCCTCTTCCCCAAGCTCGTGGGTCATCAGGAAACCTGTTTTGAGGATGTGCACAACACCAAAAAGACTATGAGGACAGAGCTATGGAGAATCCCATAAGAATCCTTCCAGGAGTGCATGTGTGGCAGAGAAGGATGGGAATGTGCATTAGACTCCAGGATGATTACTTTGATGGGGATAACTTGTAGCTTGGATTTAAAATAATTTTTTTGTGACACCAGTCCTGGAACTTTTTTGACCTCTATCAATATTCAAATGAAGTTCCTTATTGGTTAATGGAATTATTTTAGCCTCTTTCTTTTTCTCTGCTTCATTTCCTTATAAATTGGATCTGGACAGAATTCAAGAACTCATATTACCTTGAAAGCTTTTTAGCCTAACTTCCTGTTGGTGGTTAACTTTATTTGCATAAAAGATCTTTGATAATGCTTGAAGTATTGTATAAAATAAAATGGAAATTTTTCTAAACTGTAGTCATGTCAGTTTTACTGACATGGTTGCAAAATTTGGATTCTAATGAATAGACTACACAAGGATTCTGCATGTTGTTTTCAACAGATCCTGAAAGCAGTATTCTTTAAAACAGAAACTGTATAGCCACTTACCTCCCATCTCACAAACCATCTGTGATGAGTTGTCCCCCTTACATCATTTTTTTTCTTGCTTCATTCTGATCTCGTGCATAGTCACGTGATTCCCTGCTCTCTGTCTTTTTTGTAATGATACTTTGTGTGTTATATTGTCTCCGCATCATTCTATACCTTTTACTACAAAGTGGTAAAAGACTTCACATGGTGGCAGCGGTGAATGATGTGCAAAAACAACTTCAAAGGAAGGAAAACCAGTCAGGGCAAGAAGTAAATACTTTGAAAAAAAATAAATAAAGGAAGCAAGAAACAAAAAAAAAAAAATGGTGGTTACAAATATCCCACTACCAACTTTGGATTGGTCAAATGAAAATAAGCAGGATGTTTTCAGTGAGAGAAAAATTGAAATTCAATTACATCTGAGCACAGGACCAAAGGACCTTAAAATTCTAAAAATGTATTTGAAATATTTCAGATACATTTAATACAAAACTGAACAAATGGGTTGAGCGACTAGAATTTTCAACAATGCAGCAAAATGAAGACTCTATCAACGAATATATAGTGAGACTACAGACCAAAGCAGAGAGATGCGAGTTTAATGCCAATAAAGTGGAAAGAATCCTCAAACAAATAATAAAAGGATTAAAGTGTGCAGAAGAAAGGCGGAATTTAATAAGTAAACTGGACCTCACTCTAAAATTGGCAATTGAGAGCATCAGAATGTACGAAACAACTATAAAAGACAACAACACAAGCTGGAGTGTACCACACAATATCAAAAATAAACAGAGAGCCATGTGGAAACAGCCATGGCAAAAAGAAAGACTGCTATGCTTTTAACAAGGAGTGTAGAAGATGACAACTGTCTACATCATTTTGAGGACTATTGTCTAACAAAAACACACACAAATTAACAGAAAAAAAATAGCCCTAACACACACAGACTGGGAAAAATAGCCGGTATAAATTCCATAGGAAGCAGTATAATAAAAACAAAAAAATAACTGCTGCTCACTTAACTAACACAGTCTGAACAGGAAGACTTATATCTATAATAAATAAATGAATAAAAACGACAGAAGTATTCGCAAATATAGACTGTGTAGACAGTCATAGAGGTTCAAGTCATATTCTATATTTCTTAAAATAAGATAAAATAAAATAAAAAAAACTTGTTGCTTATTTTCAATCTTCAGTGTTAAAATCACTAAACTAAAAAAGACAATTTTGACAAAATAAAAAAAAAATTGAATGCTGATATGTCAATTGGTAGTTTGTTAAAACTCATCATTATCAGGGCAGAATCCCATCTCTCTCTCTCTCCACCCATCCCTATTGGTCATCACTCCTGGCAGGTTCCGCGCAGCATCTAGTATCCACAGAGCTGATTGATGTAGGTTTTGGTTGGTCAGCCTACACTGGTATGTCCATGTGTAGATGTCCACAGTAGTTCATCCTTGCTTCTCTTTGTCTTTGTCTTATTTGGATGGTTTGTGTTAATAGAAGGAAAGATGCCATACAGCTGCTTTGGATATTTCCTATAACTCCAAACTAAAAAAAAAGGGGAACCACTCTGAATGAATTTTATAAATTATTTATTTATTTATTGATCTACTAGGAAAAAAGAAGACTGGTTTAGGGTTAGTTTAATGGGAAAATAATGGGTAGATTAATTAGCAGATAAAATTCATTCAGAGTGGTTTCCCTTTTTTTTAGGTTGGAGTTATAGGAAATACCTGCTGCTTTTTTGTGGGGGGGCTACTTTCAAAATTTCTCCTAGATAGCTCACAGCATTCTTTTATAATTCCAATCAAGCTTTTTATCATGCTCTTAATGCCATCTAACAAACATAAAACCAACTTTTTAACCTACTCACTTTATATATATATATATATATATATATATATATGTCATTTGTTTCAATTGTGGATGAAAGCAATCATTGAATAGTTCCAGAAATTGAAATTATGATTAGTTAAGATGTTATGTGTGAGTGACACACAACATCTTAACTAATCATAATTTCAATTTCCGGAACTATTCAATGATGTATATAAATTAGATATTCATTTATTTTTGCAGGGCATGGATCGACAAGTCCCCGAATTTTTAAGGTATAAAGGTGAAGTACAAGGCCATCGAATGCTTGTTCGAGATTGTTGCTTAATGGTGGCAGATATTTGGGCAACCAGAGCCAAAGACACTCAGCCAGTAAGTGATTATCTTTTTCTAAAAATACTTCCAATATTTATAACTTTTTAATACTTAAATCTTATACCACTAACTCTGCTAAAGAGTTCAGTTATAGAAAGAAATGAACTTTTCAATGCATTCAGCCTTGTCTAGTTTCACATTTTGAATTTTATCTTATTTCACACAATAAAAATGGTTAAGTCATATTCTATATTTATTAAAATAAAAAAACTTGTTGCTTATTTTCTTCAATCTTCAGTGTTAAAATCACTAAACTAAAAAAATAAAAAGACAATTTTAATAAAATAAAAAATATTTTCATAGATATGATCAGTCAAATGTTCATAATAAATCATCAAAATCTGCTAAAAGAACTTTTTAAAATGTATGCAGCACTGATTTTTTTTCCTGATAAGTACGAGTTGACCTAAAATGATGGGTGATCTCCCTTGGTTTTTGGTCTGTAAGCAGAGCTGTTGGGATTTTAAGAAATCTTATTCCACCCCCTGCGCTCTCATATTTGAACTGATCACTTTTTTTTCTGATCAAAACTGATTTTACCTTTCCTTGGAAGACTGCAAAAGGCATCTAGATCACTTTTTTCTTTTTTAAATAGAATGATAGTTATGGGAAGATTAAATTAGGATGTTACTTAAAACATGGTAGATGACTGCAGTTTTTCAAAAAAGTTTAAATAAAATTTTTTTTTAAATATTCTACTTAATAAACTAAAGAAACTTTTTGGCCAACTCAGTTTCAGCATTTATTCCAAAATGAAATAAAATTTATTTAATCTAAATCCAATTTCTTATCGTTTCTGCTTTTATTTCTTTCAACAAATTTCTAAATCCTAAAGGAAAAGCAAAATTCTACAGTATTCCTAGACTTTTACTCATTGACAGTAATTGTGGTGAGATTTATGAAAAATCTTCTTAAATCATGTCTTTTTTAAAATTTTGGATTTATACTGGTCCATGTAAATAAAGCAGCAAAAAGAAATTTCATTTCAAAGTAGGGAGGGTCGGGTTAGCTCAGTTGATAGAGCGTTCGGCTAGAAACTGCAAGGTTCCTAGTTCGATACCGGCCCTTGCCAACTCAGTGTATGAGTAGCACAGGGATCTGTGCGGTAAAGGAGCTGGTGGTAGGTGTGGCGCCCCACCTCAGACGCAAAGTGAGTGAAAAGGGGATAGACTCCCTCACTGATACCGACATTAAGCTACCCCGACGACTTTAGTTTTTTGTGTTTTTTTTTAACTTAAATGCTACACCAGTTATTGTAAAAAAAAAAAAAAAAAAGCTTTGATGCTGGATGATTCAAAAGATATTGATTTACAAAATTTTTTTCTCTTTTAGGACCGGAAACCTTTGGTACAATTTTTACATGACTATCTGAGACAAATAATCCCACATCCTAATGAAAGATTTAAGTGGGCATACACTTTTAATGCTGCCTGTCAAAAATTGGCTCAGAACTATGACAATATTAACCTGTTTCTAGATATCCTCAATGGACAAGTAAGTCAAAATACTTCAGTAAAAATTTAAACTAATGTCTCCTTTGACTCAGAGAATCTTGGTTAAATGTATTGGTCATTTGATCCTTTTAGCTATGAAAAAAAACTTTTAGTCTTAAATGAAAACAAAAAACAAAACTATAATCATTCTTTATTCTATTTCTCAATATCTGTACTATGTTATGGTTTTTATACCAATATTAATAGCATTTTTAGATGAAGCACTGGAAATCATTAATTTTGAATAAGTATTTTCTTTTTATCATCACAATTCACTCTGGTCACCATTCTTTTGGAAGATATTTTTGTTTCTTTTTCTGAAGTTTACAATGTTTCCCTTGAAAAAAAATGTTTTCCCCTAAACATCTGTATTCACCTTCTGAATTCATTCAAATATAGAAATTTAAGACTAGGAAAATCCCATAAATTATGAATACGAAAAACTATCCCTAATCATCCTTCTCTATATCTACAAGGGTAACCTCATGTGGTGTAATGATTTGCAGATTATTGTTGATTTTGATTCTCATTGGGCACCCCATACTTATGGCCTTGTGCCACATCTAAGCTAAGATTAGTAAAATAACTATACCTAATTTACAAGTTCTTTTATGTATAAGTAGAGAGGAGACTATAGTTTCACAATACTTTGTTTATTGAAACAGGATTTTGACTTAAAAGTTGTTTTTAAAAAGAGAGAAAGTTATGAAATCTTGTGAATTTCTCACCATGTAATAAAATTGTGAAATATCTGTTATCTTTGCCCAACAGGCTGATGAATATATTTACCATGCAAGGCAAGAATTGTCATCAAATCTTCTGCTTTCATTACGAGAAGCTGAAAAGAGGAGACAGGAAGAAAAAAAGAAAGAAACAGAAGAGGCTAATGCAGAACAACCAGCAGCAGGTTTTATGACTCAAGAAGAGTTTGGCCAAGAATTAATGCAGTTTTTCGATCTTACACGGCCAGAGGACAAGACTTTTCTATTAAAGGCAGCCCTACAACTGCAAACAAAGAACAACATAGAATACGAGAAGCTTTTTATCCTGGTAATGTGCATACATACTCATTATTCATAAAAATAATCAGCTTTCTTTACTCCCTCAATATGTTACTTACTCTAATGTTCTTATACCCATAGATTCAGATGAAAATAATTCAATAACATTTAAGTTTTTTTTTTTTTTTTTTTTTAGATTAGAAGAGATTTAATTAATACCCCAAGCACAGGAGGACAACACAAAATTTTTTTTAATGTTATCAAAATGTATGAAGTTCATTGTCCAATTCCTAAAATGTAGAGAAATTTCCAGATACTAATAATTTTATCAATCAAGTATGAAGTTAGAGATCCCTTTATCATTGATTTATCTTTCTTTTTTTTTTAACAGGATGATGAAGGTGAAGTTGGTCCATTCTTAACAGCAATTAATGATTGGCAAGAAGAAACACAAACAGAATTTCTTAATCAAGTGCGTCAAATTGGATTTGGCAGGTAATTTTTCTTATTTTTCAAAGGCAATTGCAGTGATTTTTTTTTTAACCAGCAGATTACTTTTTGAATTCATAAAATTACATTTTATGAGTACTTTTAACCTATTAAAGATTAATTTAAAATTAAAATTGCGCAAGTTTATCAACGAGTATTTAATTTATAGTCAAAATCATTAATACATAGAACAAATCTTATTAATGTCACTATGAAAATCTTAGATTTGTCTCAAAACAGTCCATGTTATTAGTGCATTTAAAATCCTGAAAGGTTTACATAATATATGGTGTGGTGTGGTGTACTTAAATTGGATACCTGGTTTAATAAACAATTACTTGGTGTTATATCATTGTTTTATTCTCCATGTATTAAAATCAATTAAAATAAGTGTAATCTTTTCAGGTGTTATGTAATTTTGTTAGTCTTTCTAATTTAATGTTTCATTGCATCAAAACTTAAATACTTACACCCAGAGGGTGCATTTCTTGTTAGTTACTATAAAATATTATAAGTAATCAAAATTTAATAGGTTGAACTCTCAGTTTGTGTTAATTTCTGCAACTTTATGTAAAAGTGCATTTTAATATAAAAATCAAACTTGTATTATTTTTTCTCTTAAATTTTTCAGCACAATCACTGTACCACAGTTAAAGAACGCTCTTCAAAAAGTGGGTCCACATTTGGACACCACATGTATTGATCGATTGGTTAACTGGGTATTTGAAAGTTCAGCTCAAAATCCTGATGCTTCAGTGCCAGTTGAAGCTTTTGACAGGTTAAATATGACATTCATCCCAATTATTCACAAGCAAAGCAAAAAAGATACACCTTAGTAGAACCAATAAAAAAAAATATTATATAGCCTGAGTGAAATGTTATTATTTTTTACAATAAATACATCATTCATATTGACCCAGCTTTAACTTTTTCTAATATACACCACATCATAAGTTAAGTTCACTTCTATACCATTGTTGTGGTATATACATTTAATTTGTGATATGAGGCAAATGGGCGATCAGTTCTCTGCAATCCATTAGTCAAAGAGGAGCTGGCCTACAGTAGCACTGACACAGCCTGGAAGAGTTCCCACTATCTTACCAGAGAGATCAGATTTTCATATAATCTGTCTATAGCAGTCCATACCTTTTTTTCCATCCATTGCGGAGACGTTTTTATCCTGGTTAAAAAGCATGAAATCCACAGCCATGCGACCATATCCAGGTATTTGCACCAGTGACAATGCCAAATAAACTAAC
>CM042143.1:99908476-100080976 GCA_023376005.1 Doryteuthis pealeii | reverse complement strand
GACCAGTGAAAAATGGTTCATTAGAAAATGAGTCTACTCCAGTGTAAACAAAGTGCCACTAACAAAATGTTAGTGTGTATGTGCACGCATGAAAGCAATGAGAATGTAGCTTGGAATAAACAAAAGGGAGAGAATTTCTCTTGGCATTTCTCTCCATGAACTGTTAAAATATCAGTGAAAAAGTTCCCCAGCATTATCACAGTAATAGAGTTCAAAGATGTAACAGCACTAGCTACCAAGATCTCCCATGCAAAAAAAAAAAAAAAGTTTACTGGTCTACCTGCCCTGAAGGTGAAAAACTGAAGGAACAAGCAGCAAAGATTAAATCCTTAGAGGGGGAAGGAAGAAATAAAAAATTTCTCAAACATGTCATTAGCTTCTCAAAAACAACCTTTTTTGTGTTGATGAAGCAAGAGATATGACTTTATCCTATTAAAATTTATCTTTAAAAACAAAAACTTAAAAAATAAAATAAAGCTATTTTAACAGTAGAGAGAAGTCAATGCTTCTCTGCAATTTGACACTTTAAAAGCAATTGGCAGACATCAGAGTAGAAGATAGGTATTTAGAAAATAAAGCCATTAAAGTTGATGAAGATAAGTTTTAAACACTTATCCACCCAATATTAATGCACTTAATCTATCATAAATATTCTACCATAACAGAAGTGTTCTATTCACACAACAAAAAAATTACGATATTTCCCTAAAACAAAAAAAAATCCCAACAATTATAACTTATTTTTAAATTGTTGAAGGGAGAGGGGGGGGGGACCTGTGAAAGATGGTAAAACAACTGTTGGGTCAGTTCTGTAACAACAATACTGGTCACCATGCCTGCCAAAATTCCTACCAAAGATGGAAATAGAGAAACAAAGAAACCCACTAACCAACTCCCCCACAGTTGGTTGTGCTCCCAGTTTAAAATAGACAAGCTCACACACAGTATATCCTAAAAATAATTGAAAGGAACTGATATTGTGACATTCTATTCTCTCACCATGAACTTTTGGCAGAAGTCAAATAGAAGGCAAATGCCAACCAGCTACAAATGGGTATAAGTGATTGATGCACCAGAGAGTAATCCTGCCACTGTGTTCTCTCTAGGATTCCAGTAGCAAGTGCCCGTACTGAAGCTTGCTTCCAGGTCAAGCACTGTTGGTATCTTTAACTGTTGTTCATCAATGGACCTTCCCTTCACCTTTCTGTTGGATGGCATCAGCATTCTCTGCCATCATTCGATCAGCTTTTTTCTTCTTCTTTTTAACATTTTTCCGATCAGCTGAAGTAGCCAAGAGGGCCTGAAATATGACAATTTTAACAATAAAAAAATAATCACAAAGTTGAAGTTCATTCAGTTTTAATAAAACTCACCTTTTAAAAATATTAAAATTGTGGTAAATTATTTTGATATATATCTGGGATTTTTTTTTAATTAACCGAGAAAAAAAAAGTTCATTTAGGAAATCTATATGCGAGTTAGAGTTTATAACTGATGCATCATGATAAAAGATCAGACATTAATATACTAAATATTACAAGTAGGTTAATTGAGAAATATTTAAGGTATATGCAGTACATATAAATTATTTCATCAATTTGCTTGAGTCAACATTGTATTCACAAGTTAATACATATTTCACAAAAGCTTTATCTTAGATAATAAAATTCTTAATACCTTATTCTTAAGGTTGTTTTAAAATTTTTAATTAAAAGAAATACAAATTGCAAGAAATTTACCTTTAATTTTTCATCAGTTACCGAGTATTCGGATTGATAAATAGAATTCTCAAAAGGCGGGCTGGTGATTTTTAGTGGTCCATTTGGCATTAAAATTATTGTAAATTTAAATTGGGCAACATACTCCCCTACAAAGAAAAAAACATTAATGAAACAGGCAATTTAAAGAATGAAAAATATACAGAACAATTCATAATATATTTGAAACTATATAACTGAATTTATATATCCTACCTTCTTTCTCATAAAGGACGTTATAAGGCTGCATTAATTCATGCTTGACACATTCAACAACACCCATCTTAGCTTTTTTCTCATCATCAAATAACCTGAATAATAAAAAAAGAATTTTTAAATAAAAACATTTTACAAGATTATAACGGGTAACTGATAGGTACTTTTATTTCTAAAAGTAAAAAACTCATGTGAACAGAATATTATTCTAATTCAGGGGTATATAATACCATCTAAACTGAAAGAGGGAAAGAAAAACAAGAGATTACAATGAGTTTCTTTACTGGTAATGATATTGATGAGTGAGAAGTGTCAACGTTCAATCTAACACCAAGAAAGAATTAAACTTGATCACAAAAATTGTAAATCCTTAATTAGTAGAAAAGATTAAAAGTTGCAAAATCTTACATCTTTCAAAAGTTTAAGAAAATCTATGAAGCAAATGTATTCCAGAAAGTGTTTATCAAAGATTTTTATAAATTTTGTTGTAAAAGTAAGCTTCAAATTTTTTAAAAACCGTTTTGAGTTTATTAACATCAAATCTTGTACAGAAGCCTATGATTGTGAAAGTGATAAGTCCCCTATGAACATGTATCCATAAAAGGAAGAAATTTTGCACCTGCTAACATTCCCAAAGAATTAAACTATCTTCTACTTCATGTAATAAAAGTAAAGAATATTCAGGCATAATTGAAAGCAGTTTAAAAGAAAACCAGAACAACCTCCTCAAACTTCAATGTTTGATTATGTAACAATATCCAATGACAATTTTCAAAAATAAAAAACATTCTCAATTACTAATCAATTTCTTCAAATAAAAAATAATATATACAGGTAAGTTAATCCAGTTTATATAAAACCTTGAGTCATTGCCTTGATTCAAATTAAAAACCATAAATCTATTTGTACATATGCCATTTTCATTAGATTTAGGTTCAGCTGGTTTAAGTAGGGAATCCACAGTTTAACAAATAAGAACTATTGTAAATAGCCCATGGTATAATATAGTCCTTTTGTTCATTTTTTTTTTTAACGGAATTATACTGTAACCGACTATTACTTAGATTAAGGTTTTCATGACCTCAACCCACATGTCTGTTGAATCTCAAGAAATCAACCCTCAAATTTATTAAGACAAAATTCACATGAAGAAATCCAAATAACATCATTTGAAACCGTGCTTAAGACATTTGAATAATGAAATTAATCATAGAACAACAATAAATCCATGTACATATTTAGGAAGAAACAAAAAGTTAATTTTTTTTAAATTTAGAATATGATACAGCATCAAAAACGTTAGACTGATAGAAAAAGTGCATTCTTCTATCAAATTTTCAGAATATGTAAGAAATCCTATGAAATCAAATAAAGTTTATCTTAGGAAAAAAAAAATAATTGAAGAATGCTTACCGCAATGTGAAAGGCATTAATCCATATTTTCGTTCAACCTCACTGAGGAATTCTGAAATAAACAAAGAATTATTTTCATTTTCATCTCTGAAAATATACCCACTCACCACAAATTTTATTCTTAAGGCAAGTATAGAAAGTCTTAACATTGTATTACACAAAATAAATTTAGCTTTTGAGGACAATGCTATTAACTAATTTCAGTTTAAAATAGAAGAGGGGAGCTGAAACTATCAATCAATGAAGATTTGAAAACTGGTGAGAAAGTATCAGAGACCATAACAAACATAGATAGTGATTGGCAAACAAGAATAATGCCAACTTCTATCTGTCAGGTTCATAAATATAATTAGTTGTAAAGGAAAATTGTATAATTAACTGAACAGTTGCACAGTAGCTTAATAACTGAAACCATGTTATCTTTCCTGAGAAGTTATGGTATTTACTTGAACAGTTGTTATATAAGATCAATCTAAATTATTTACTACCTTGTTATGGTAAACATTAAAGTTTATAACAAATATTACATTTTTTTTAAAATATGCCAAAATATGGATATCTCTAAAAAAAAAAAAAAAAAAAATAAAAAAAAGTTTAAAAGTAGCTTATTAGAGAGAAATTGAGTGATACCCTGCCCCATTTCATTTGCTTTTTTTCTTCTAAAATGCAAAAGTTCCTTGCCTTACACCCTAAGTAAATAAATTATAACATGTAGGTTTGAAAATATTAGTATAATTCATAAGTAAATGAGAATTAACAAATTTAAGTTTGTTTTATATTTGGATAAAATTTTAAAGAATTTTAACTAAATTAAATAATTTCTAAAAAATACTTACGTCGAGAAATCCTCATTTTCAACTGGTAAATAATATCTTTCTTTTTATAAATGGTTGTCCTTGTGTCAAACTCTTTACCCTAAAAAGGAAATTAAGTTATTACAATTAATTGATAATGCAAAACAATTATTAAAGGAAGAATAGGAAAGTTTAAAATTCACATGAGCTGAATTAAAAAGAAACCATTCTAATGTTAAGCTACAAATTCTATTCTACATGTAGATAGATACATGAAATTAGCAAGACTGGGGAATGATTGGCTTATTCAGTAGAACTTTTCTCATTCCCCAATGATACATGCAATGGAAAAATAAGGTCTAAAAAAGTTTGGCTTCACGTTACCTTTACCATGATTTTAACCTGAACTAAATACTTTGGCTATGATTTTTTTTAAAATGACAATTGTTATGTACATTTATTTTTATTTTGTCAGTTTGGAAAATAAAAAATAATGTGTGTGTGTGTGGGGGGGTCTTATCAAGAAGTTTTTTTTTTTTTTTTTTTTTTTTTTTAAGTGGGTAGGCATATAACAGGCATAAGCCAACAATTTTTTTTTCTTTTAAATATTCCCAAATCTGTTCTCTTTAAATATTCATAGAATGAACTATTTATAATACAGAATAAATCCAAGTGAGAAGTAACTTGAAAGAGAATTCAATTCTTTAATACATTTAGCACGGAATCAAGTGTGGCAAATTTTATGCCTATTAAATGTTAACCTCAGATAAGCAGCTAACATTTAAGTTATAGCAACTAGTCTATTACCCAATTCAACCGTTAATAGAAAATTAGGTAATAAAAATGAATCTTACCTTTCCTTCTCCAGTGCTGACCAAGACATCAAGACCATAAACTTCATGTACTTCAAACTCACATTTATCATGATCTTTTCTAAAAAGAGAAACCAATAGGTTTTAAGGATTATTTTTATTAATTAATAATAATTACAAATCATAAATAACTTCAAACAAAATATTTAGAAAAGTAGAATATATATATACAATACTTTGAAATTAGATTTCCTAGATTAGATCAAAGAAAAGGATCTTATATCCTAACCCTAGTCAAACACCTTCAGTATTTTTTTCTTTATAGTAAATATCAACTTTCAAGTACCTCTTGCTTAATAGTACTGTGAGATGACAAGGGATATCATTATTCAGTATCTCTATTAAAATAACCTAAATATATAAGTAAGAAATAATAACTTATATAAACTAGTAAATATATGCACCCTCCGGATGCAAGTATTTAAGTTTTAATATAATAAAATATCATATTAAATTAGAAAGGCTAATGAAACTGAATAAGTATGCAGATAAAAAGATTTGGAACAGAGGGGGTATGATTGAAAAATAGAACAACTTTGAAACTAACTCTTCCATCATTTTCCATTACTCCCGTCTTTCATTGGTAAATTTTTCTAATTTAACTCTTTAGTTAAAATAGGAAGTAAAGAATAATATTAGTTATTTCTTCTTGTTAATGGATTTCTTTTAAGATTTATCCCAAGATTTTGCTCATATTCAATAAGATAAAACCAATAAATTAGAAATCAATAATACTAAGCACATATTTATTAAAATCAAATTTTTAAGATAAATATGCAAATTAGCCTTCCCATTCACACTGTAATCCGCTATTTTGTTGTATACATAAATACAATTGCATGTTATTAGTATGTAGATATGGTCAACAGTCTTAATGATGTAAAATAATTTTATTAATAATTGAAGTTTAAATTAAAAATAAAATCATGGAGAATATGATATAAATAACTAAAGGGAATTGCGACTTGTATAGTAATATAGTTTCAGACAGACAAACCCACAATCTCCATTATAATAAGATATGAAAGAAAAGAAAAAAAAGGGACAGGTCTTTATAGGTTAACATAGAAAGAAAAAAAAAAGGTGATATTCTATGCTTGCATCATGACAGATTAATTAAGTTTTTTTTTTTTTGGGGGGGGGGGAATATAAAGTGACATATACATTTTTATCAGAACTGTAGCTTCAGTACACAAATTTGATTTCAAAGACCTACCTTTGAGCATCTGTGGGATTAAGGATGATAGCCTTTTCCCCATCAATTACATGTTTTTTCAGTTGGTGAGACAACATTCCTACAAAAAATTATAAAAAGAAAAAAACCTTAATTTATCACTTATTTCAAAAAGTTAAAAATTGTGAACAAAATTTAATTAAGTTTTGAATATGAAAATTTTTGTTTTTCAGTGTTAAATTCTAACTTACCTTCCACAGGCTTGCATTTAAAGGATTCAGCAATTTTCTGGATGGCATCAGTTACAGTATAGTTCTGTAAAAGAGAGAAAAAAAGCACTAGATTATACCATGGGCTATTTACAATACTGAATAGTACACAAAATGCAAGTGAGATAAGTATAACATAGAATATTGTCAAAGTGTACAGAAAAAAACTTCTTAGCTAAATATATATTTCAATTACTGCAATATACTAAATTAAGCAATGTCACCTGCATGTACAATTCAGGGTAAGAAGACATTACAATAAAGTACACCTGCCCCACACATACACACAGAAAAGAAAGAAAAAAGTCAAGTACTTAAGGAAAAGAAAAGGAAAAAAGGCTAATTCTACAGAATCTCAAATATGCTTTAGGCAATACAGTAAGAAACATTACAGGAGATAATTATAAGAGAAAATAATCAAAAATCTAGTTTGACAACATAATCAAGAGATTTATAATTTGTTAAACATTAATACATCTTGTGAATGATGGGAAGTTTTTTTTTTGTTTAAATCAACTTTGTACAAGCCAGTAACCTCATATTTACTTGTAAACTAAATTATGAATTTCACTTATTTGTTTAAAAATTGAATATTTAGAAATACTTATATTCCAATAAATTCTACAAAATAAACATTAAATACAACACTTGATTATTACATATAAATGTATGTAGAAGTTACCAAAATATGCAACAAGACAGAGGCTTTTTTTTTTCAATGGAAAAAAAATTAAGAGGAAAATGATTAAAATATAAAAGAGTAAACTTACATCATTTCCAGGTTTAACAAGACGGAGAGCAGCTTCTGCAGCATACTGAGCAGCGAGACAGACATCTGCTTTTCGGCCTTTTACTTTGTTTTCCTAAAAAAGAAAAATGTAAATAAATCAATCCAATTTCTGTCAATTAGAGAAAATGTTTTTTTTAATAATTTTAACCAATAAGATTCAAAATTGAAATTACTCATTAAATACAAAAATAACCTTAATAGAATAGATTTTAAAAGATTAAATACTCACAGGTGTAGCTCCAACTACTAATGTGTGTGCTACAACAGCAATGAAACCATCTATGTGGGCTCCCAAATCTCTAAAAGTAAGAAAACATTTTTTAAATTAAAAAATCCAGCAAGAAAAAATGAACACACCTTTTCATCAATATACAACTACAAATTCTGTCTATATGACTACAAGTTATTTTTATAATGTAATAAGTGCATTTTTTAAAGTCCCTGACAACTAAATAAAATTTCAAAGTTATTTCTTAATACAGATTTAACATTCTACCAGTAATCTTCAAAAGAAGCCTCTTTTATCCTTTAAACATTTTACCAATATCTATTTTATAGAAAGAAAAAAAAAACATTATTGATATATTTAAATACTAATATAATGCCAAGGATGTTTTTAATATTGAAAAGCAGATTATTTATGAATTATAAATCAAAAATATAAAATTTGGAGTATTTTAAAAACAGAAATATAACACTTTAACAATGTATACAGCATGATAAAATGAAGGTTATTAAAAATGTTTTAGCATAAAAGTTTATATTTCTATAAATTAGATAACCTGTAAACCTCCTTAATTTACTTTATAACAGCAATCCATGATTATATTGATGATTCTATTTGGGAAACTGACAGATTCTAGTTTGTATTTCATAGTTATCTCCATTATAAAAAAAAAATATGGATAATATTCAGCATGAATACAAACCCATCAAAAATGATTGTAAATTGCTTTATTCTTTAATTTCTTTTTAAAAAGTGTATTGCTCTAATAAAAATATTACTATTACATACAGTTTGTTGGGTTTGCATAACACAAACATGAGAATCTTAGTGAGTAGTTATATAGCATAATTCAAAATGTTAGCTACCATTAGCTTACCTACAAAACACTTTGTAAATTTAAATAAGCCCCCACCCCCAAAAAAATTGATAAAATAAATTAAGTATAGTGATTAAAATGAATAAGTCTAAAAGAAAAAGATACAAAATAACTTTGCTGTAGGACACTGAATTTAAGAAAAGAAAAACAAAGTGAAGTTTTCATATCCTTCAATTATGTTAATGTGACACATTGGTTATATCCATTAAAACAAATTATCATAAATTAGAGGAAAAAAATTAGATAAAAATAAAACTTGGAAATAATTACAATAAGTACAAAAGATACAAGTATATGAATGGCAGACTTACATTTTAACAATATCACCATCTTTTAGAAAAGTTTCTGGTTCACTTTTCAAGGGTGAGAAATGACATACACAATTGTTAACCGATATACAGGTTGGAAAAGCAAGACCTAAAAGAAAGAAAAAACCAAGCATGAACATAGTGTTAAAATGGATAGTTACTGAAAGAAGAAAAAAAATGAATACCCAAATAAATATAAATTAAACCAGAATACCATTTTAGTATTTTAGGAAAATTGTGATGTTAAATTCCAATTCATAAATAAAATAAAAAATATAAATTTCACAATTCTACAGAACAGTTGCAGAAATATAAGAATGAAAAGATCTATAAATCAAACAATTTTAAACAAAATAACTATAAAATTTTAAAATTATAACTCAAGCTCTTGTTAGCACTTTCCAATAGCATACCAAAATCATAACTTAAGAAATCAAATTTATTAAATAGTAATTCTGGAATAAATAGTAGTTCTCTTAATACTTAAACAAGTAAAAAAAGAAATAGGGTTATCTCTATATTATATAATCATTAGTATTCCCACTGATTGTCAGTTTTCAACAATGACAAATTCACATCTTAATCTGTAATTTATGGTTAAAGTTTTTAAATATTTATATGATGGAAAAGAAAAACAAATAAGCTTTCCAAATAATTATTTTTTATAGCAATTTAAAGCGATATTTTGCTGCAAACTGCCGAAAAATTAAAAAAAAATTTGGATTTTATTTTGCGATTCAATTCTACACATTGTGTTCCTTTTGCAAAGTGGTTAATCTTTATCAATATTCTTAAAATTGAACCACCATTCATGGAAGCAAAAATACAATTGATCAAAGTCAACAGAAGTTCCTTTAAAAGTTATAAAGTAAATTAAAAATAAACAGCCACTTTATGATAGAAGAATCTCAGGATTTGACATATGCGTGAAATTTGGATAATTTAAAGGACTTTCTTCTCAGTTTCAATTTTTTTTAAAAATGAATTTGCATAACATAATATTCTAAAATCACTTTCCATTTTAAACTGCATTAATAATAAATGGAATAACTTATAATAAAGAAATAACAAATAAAAAGCATATTAATACATTTATGAGTTTATTAATGCTTATTTATTTTTTTTCATTATATAGCAAGTTTAATCTATTTGCTAATTTTTTTGTGGTTTATACCATAAAAAAGAAAAACATTTGACAGTGTAGTTGTAGTAACAATAATATGGAACCCATTAAAAAATTGATATGCAATGGACTAAATGCCAAAAACGTATTAAGATTACCTTTGAGCTCGAAAAGATTTAAGCCACTATCATTAAGACAGTCTGGGAGAAAATTTAGATACAACTTGTATACTACATGCAGAACATTTTTTGCACAAGAATTTTCAGAAGAATTCTACAGTGAACAACATGGTAAATCTGTTAAAAACTTAAATAATTATTGGATTTGAGTATGCAACAGGAACATGATGTATCACTTGAGATTCTAATTCAGCAAGTATAAAAAGTATTTCCAAGGAAATTATCATCATTATACACAATTTAAATGAAAATATGCAGTAAACTTTCTTTTTTGTTAATTGATGAAATATGTACAACCTAATTTCTAAATAATGACTATAATATATATAAGAGATACTTACAATCTGAGTCCATAATCAGAAAGAACAGAATTTTATATGAGTAACAAAATTGCTCAAGAAATGAAGAAATTACTAAATTTTTTGTTTTGAATTGGTCTGTGATTTCACATATTTTTGGAGCAAAATGATGTCAAGTTTTGAATACCAAATTTCAGGTCTTTAAATTTTTTCAACCTCTGGGGATACCTGCATAATTCAAACGGTTTTCAACTCCATTTTCAGAGCTTTCTTTCTAATGATTAAATAACTGAAAATTCAAAAAATTTTTTCTAAATCAGCTGGTAATGCTAAACCATACCAGAGAAAGTGGAGAGTAGTAAGAAAACATACAAACAGAACAAATGCTGTTAAATTTATAATCTTTAAATTTATACAAGACTTTATCATCCTCTGATGTACCAACTGAATTTTCATTTAATCAGCTAAACTTTTATGTACAATTCTTATTGAACTAAAACTTTGCCATTCAGAATTCAAGAGTTAAAAACAAAATAGACAAGTCTTTATAATAAAAGTATTTAAAAAATAAAATAAATAAAGATAAAAAATAATAAATTTACACATACTCAAAGCTATGCAAGTTCTCAAAAAGAGGAAAAGCTCAAATAAAAATGAAGTTATATTTATTAACTACTGAAGTGTTTTTGTCCGATGTTTTTTTGATTTTTTATTTTTATTGATTTTTTTTAAGATGAGGCTTGATAATTTGTTTTATTCAGATTTTTCACTGTTGCCCTCATCTTTATTATTATATACACGTTTCGGCTGATGGCACATCAGCCGAAACGTGTATATAATAATATAGCTGTGAAGGCTCCCGAGTTCGACAAGAAACACTTGAAGGCTTGAGGGCACATCAGGCAAAATGTTATGTATATAATAAAAATGAGGACAACAGTCCAAAAAATTTAAATAATGAATTTTTTTAAAAATCTAATTCACTTCATTTTTACAGTTTGTTGCATAAATCAAATATATTGCTCAAAGTAAACTGACTTTAGCATTCATAAAAAATTTTTTTCTTGGAATCAATCTCTGAGAATGAGGTCTTATTGTACTTTAAATCAAAATCAATTCATAACCTTACTATACAACTTTTAAAACTGAATATTCAATTTCTAAGCCTTTTCTTTTAAATATTAAACCTTCATGAGGACATACTGAATAGACTTGCTAGGTCTATATATTAAAACAATCATGTCTCTCAAATGAATCATTAATATTATGATTTGTAAATAAAGCTAATACCTAAAAATGTTTAAAATTTAGTTTTGTAGAAAAATAAATGTTCATAATGCAGATTTTACAATTTCTGTACAAGATCAAATCTTTTTGCTCCCAGTAAAAATAGTATTGGGTAGAAAGAGATGAGACATAATCATACATACAAATTGAAATATTGTTTACAAAAAGTAGATGTCTACAAAGAAATAAACACCTTTAAATACTTGCCATTGACTCTTAATCAACAAAATATAATTGAAAATAAATGATGTAACTTTAGCCAATGCTAATTAACTCTTGGCCTACAAAATTTCCCTCATGAATGTACCAAATTTTCTTGGTATTTTTTACCTGTATGATGGGATATTTCAAAGTTCTCTGTCTATTCACCTCAGAACTCCTATTCAAATAAAATTATTTTATTATTGTAAAGTATTGTAATTATTGTAGTCCTTCAAGTGTAAACAAGTGACATGTACAAGAGATGCTGCCAGCAGATTATGGTAGGATCGTAGTGATGAGAGAGCCAGTGTGAGCAGCTTAATGTAGGCAAAGAGTTAAAAGAATACATGTTTAGCTTCTCTATTTTGGAATCTATATCCACATTATCTTGAGAATAAATGATAATATAAAGTGGAAAGAAACTCAGGGAGAGCATAACAGCAGGTAATCCTCAGAGGAGAGATTCCCTTTAGGCAACTGTTTTGGCTCTCTCAGGGGGTTGGGCCACATCCAAGTCATGACTCCCAGATGTCCACCTGTTGTCCATTTTAGTATGCCTTAGGCAGGATTGGTTTGTCTGGTTTCTAGCACTGCTGTGAAGGGCTAAGTACCTGTTTCCAGCTGGGTACACTGGCGAGTGCTCAGAGATCCAGGTGTGAAGGTTCTTTTTTCAGTCGCAGTGGGATTTGAACCCGGATCGCCAGCAAGTAAAAAATTTAAGATATAGGCATTCTAAATATACAAGTTAAAATAATCGGTGATGTCATTTCTTCTGAAATAATTTGTGATGTAATTTCATCTGAAATAATTTGTGATGTAATTTCATCTGAAATTTACAGTTTACCTAAAATAAAACCTTTGTTGAAAGTAATGACTAAAGCAATAATTTTTTCCATCAATAATTTGAGGGCTGACATCAAATCAGATTTCTATTTTAAGTTCCAATTGTTTTAAATCATGTCAATAGTAAAAATCTCCAAATAGTAAATGATTTAACAAAAGTAGTCATCAAATAAGCTAGCATAACTCTGAAAATTATTTTTAAACAAGTTGTACACATTTTTGACAAGAGTAGCACCCATCAGCTGACTTAACTGAGTCCAAATCTTTTAAAGTTAATTCTTATTGACTTATTATTTTATCATAAGTCAAATTAGGGCAACTGGGTATCTAAGATTAATCCCAGCTGAATATTTAATCTCTTTTCACCAAGAAATTAATTCAGTTACTTTGTAGTGAAGCTATTGGTCAAGAACTAAAACAAAGTATACAAAAGCATTTTTATATATAGTGTCGCTTTATGACTTCACATTCTGATATATTTAATAGAAAACCATTAACAATGACATACCTTTTTTCATTTCTTTATCCTTTTTGAAAACTTTAGAAGTTTCTTCAAGCAACATTTTGTCACCAAATTCACAAATCTGAATAACGGATTTGCCAGCTTTACATTCATTGATGACCAGCTTCAAAATACCTGAAAAGAAACAGTAGATTCAATATTATACATGCTAGTGAACAGATTTTTCTTTATTTCAGTATGATGGTGACAAATGAAAAAACAATGACAATTGGTTTTGAAATTAAACTATCCCCTTTAAGACACTTAAATTTCTGCTTAGTTTTAGACATAAAAAATGTTAATTCATTTCTATTTGAATTAGGAAGAAGATAAGCATGAAAAATGACATTTTGAGTGATGAAAATCCCTCAATACGTCATTTTTGCATTTTTTTTTAAAATGTATATATAAAGTTCAAGAAAAACTATGAAACTTGAAAAAGGTTGATCTATTAATGTTATTTTTAGTATCTGAATACATATTTCATGTTTAAACCATGATCACACAGAAAAATTTTCATTGATAATCAATCAGTAATATTTAGAGAAAAATGAAATATTTAAATGTATTTGTTTGAAGAAATGATTTACAATTATATAATTATTGATATCAAAATACAATAGAAACATTCTCTTAATGTAAACATGAAATATGTTTTAAAGAATAAATAAAACTATAACAAACCTTATCAAATCAATATGATCCAATTTTTGTATGTTACTATAATAGCAAAAACAACACATTGTAATGAGTTTTTTGTTAACACATTTGTGTTAAAATGTTCTAAATTAAAGAATTAAAGCAATTTCAAATCCAATTTGCAACTTAATGATAGTAGTGTGGGGTCAGTGTCCACACTCACCCTGATCATTATATCACAAGGGAGATAACTATTAAATACTAATTATAGAGTACTTTTCCTTATTTATTTGCAAGTATTCTATAAATAGATGATATCAAGCTTAATAGCCACTGAAAGCAGCCCTTAAGTGAATATAAAATAAACTTGCTTATATTATCATATGGCATTCTCATTTTAACATATCTTAATACATTTTGACGTCTTTTGTTGACAGGGTAAAATTAGGACAAAGATAAGGTTCATATTTAATCTCTTTTCCCATGATCCAGATCAGAACTTATACTTACTAGTTGAGCATTATGTTTTGCAACATTGATATATAGAAAATTTCATAAAAATCGTTTTTTGGATTGTATATTATCTTTTATTTATTTTTTTAAAACTGCAAATGAATATTAAAGTACAATTTTAAACCCATGAAAGATTGTATACACCGTTTAAAACAATGCCAAAAATAAACTTTTTAAAAGATTTAAATTGTCAAAAAATGCTCTTATACTCATTAATAAGTAAAACAATTCTATAATAAAAAATAAGTTTTTACATATGCCACATTATAGAAGAAACTTAACCTTGAAGTTTAAACAATCAATGATAGATAAACCATGTTTTAAAGCTTACAATACTTTATTTGCCAAAATCTTTAGTAATAATGGTTGACTAAAATTAGAGATTGATTTTTACTACACTTCATTTTTTCTTTCTTTTTTAAATTTGTAAAATTTCTCTAATTTTTCAAATTCTAAAGCCAGTAGGAAAGCCTAAACTTTTTGGTAGAAATAATTTCTAAGGTCTAAAGTAAGAATACAATTAATTAAGAGGAAGACTTGTCAAGACTGGCAAGATTAACTTCAATACGAATCTAACCATTCAGCTGCTAAAGTCATTATTGTCTGACAAGTGCATTTATTGTAAAAACAGATTCTTAATGGAACTTAATGAATCACGGTTATTGCAAAATGTTTGGCTTTTTAAGATGGTTTTCATAAGGTTTTGTTTAATTCTTAAGGTTCATCGATATGGAATTAATTCTTCATTTATCCAATATAATAGTATATAAGTAATTTTTTCGTATTTAACTTGATATATGTCAGAACTTGCATTACACTATCTAGCCAAATGTTTCGTTCAATTTTTAATACTTTGAAAAATCGCTGTATAGATGAAATTAACTGTTTTTTCTTCAGTTTAATGATTGAATAAAAAGTGAATATCACCCATAAGAAATCAGCTTAATTACATGTCAGAGAGCATTTTTAAATATAAAGAAAAATATTACTTATGAAAATAACTAGTCACATGGTAATTTCAAAATATTTGATGCAGTGTAAGTTTAAATGCCATCGAGATCAGCTGTAATTAATTTATTAAAATAAGTATTTCAAAGGAAGGCGGTAAATCTAGGACATCTGTCCCGAAACAAATATCAAGATTTCAAATCAATCATATTCAAAATCTAATAGAGCTAAAAATAAACAAAAATAACAGAAAAGAAACGCATCTTTTTTTAAAAAAAAGATATTTTAAAAAAAAGAAATCCGTGACACATTTTTAACAAAGGAATAATACGTTTCTTTCATTTATACGAAGGGTTTATTGTTTCATGCTCATTATTGTCGGTAATTGATACAAGCAGACAAGATCTACGAAATTTACTAAAATAAATATTAGAAATAAAAACAAGTCATTAGGGTTTTTTGTTTTGTTAGTTACTTTTATTTTTTTTAAAGCAACGTGGTTGGTCGGGGGGGGGGGGCAAGTAGTAACCAAAAGGACCAAGGAGCACCCTAGCAGCTCTGCTGGCTAAGTAGAGTGCAGCACATGGTCGTCACAGCCTTAAAAGGTAGATAGGCTAACTACTTACTACTCACTTTTTAATATTAGAAGCTACTTTCAGACAAAATTTATTTCGTACAGAAAATAAAGACTAATAAAAATGTTATAAAAAGAGTTTTTTTAAAGTTTGAAATTCATTTTAACAATATGGTATTTTAAAATAAAATTTTTTAAATTTTAATCATCGATCTTTTAAAGAAATGGAATTAGGAATATTTGTAAAGATAAATTACAAAAGACTTCCACGTTCGTTATTTAAATGGCATTTTCTTTTAATAAGATTCGAAGTCGAAAGTTTTGTTTTTTTTAGTTTACCATATTTTTTTTTAATTGTCTAATTAAATAATCGATCAATTATTGATAGCTAATTAATCGTTTTATTACTGGTTATTAATATATCGTTAAAATAATAAAGATGGACTAAACGGACAAAAATTGACAGAATAAAAGAAATTTATACACGTGAAGAGTCAGCCATTCAATCTTTTTTCTTTCAGTTAAAAAAAATCCTTTAATTGAAGAGTTCCATTTTTCAAAGGGGATTCACTTTCTCGATAATATTTGCTTTAGTCGCTTAGATGTACATTTCAAAAGGTAAGTTTATAAACTGAAAAGAATCTACAAAAAACAATTACTAGAATTTACACGTTAGCGATCAAAAAAAAAAAGCCTTTACTATCATCAAGTGATTTTTTCAAACATTCAGCGTGAATCTTATTCAACGGTGATATTGACTAAGAGTCCCCATAATGACCACACATTGTTAAAGATTCTTTCGAAATACAAAATTTTAAAACGAATGTATAACCTATACACTTTTCAAAACAAAAATGAATACTGCACTAGAATATTAAAAAAATGAATGTTAATAGTTTCTCTTTCAGAAAAAAACAAAAATACACGTAAACCACGATTGTATTTGTGTTGGTCGATGTGTAAAAAAGTTAATGCCATCTCTTGAACATATGGGTTAAAAATTCAAATCGTAACCAAAGAAAAAAATAGTCGCCTGTTTAATTCGTTTATTCATCAGTCATCAAAATATATAATTAAAATGGTATTAAATAAAATGTCAAAAACTAATGTACACAAAAAAGCAAGGAGCAATTTTTCATTGCACGTCGACACTGGACGCATGGTGGACCTGCAATCATCACATGGTTGTGGCGAAATGTTGAATTCACCAAAACACATGTTAGAATTTCGGACCACACAAATGAATAATATTTTGCCATAAGGCAAATAAAAGACCTAAAACCTTACCGTTAACCATGTCGCCCACCATTTTATATTTGGTGACGACTAAATCCTGAGCAGGAGAATTCTCAGTGTCTTCTTTGTCCGCCATGTTGAAAAGTTTGATGTGATCCTGGCAAAGGAAGGCGGGAACAAACTGAACCTCGTTTCCAAATCAGAATTTCCTCGCACGTTCTCACTCTCTACCTCTCTCTCTTTCAGTCTATACTCCTCCTACCTCTCCCTTTCACAAGTTTTAATTCCTCCTCCTCTCTTTTTCTTTTTTTTCTTCTTCTTACACCCCCCTCCTCAGTATCACATTTTAACCTTTCGTTATTTTTTTTCTATACTCAACTCTCTTTACATCTTAATTCTGTCTTTTTTTAATTTCAACCATCTCTTAATTTTTTAAAAAAATTATACATTAATTCAATTCTCATCTATGATTTATTTATTTTCTTTCACGAAAATAAAACTACTGATTTGTTTTTTATAGTTTTGAGAAATATCTTCGTATTAACTCCCCTTCTTGTTTCTTATCATTATCAATCACACTTTACCTTCTCTCTCTTTATAACCTTTAATTCTTCCACATCATACACATTAACTCTTTTCTTTTCCTCTCGCCTACTCGCTACCAAGTTTTTTTTTATTCTCCTTTACAATAAGACTGAACCTATTTCCATTATATTTTCTCCAAAGCCCACCCCAGAGTAACCACATAAAGACAGACACCAACTCTTCGTGTTGCTTATTGTTTGTCCTTTTTCAATCTTCCTCCATAACTTACTGCTTCTTCTTACCTGTCTACCTCACTTGTCTACCCAGACACCCTATCATTTTGTGTGTATAATACAGTTCACGTGAAGGTAATATAGGAGCAAGTCAACTCAAAGTACAAAGGGCATATCCATACTTTTACACCTATATTTTTTACCTTATCGTTGATTCTCGTGCACTCATAGAACATAGCTAGTTAGCCTGTTGTATGACTCGCCATGATTTGAAGGTTGCACACAATTCAACTATTTAATTGAACTCTAAACGGTATTTCTCTGGACAGTCTTCTTTTTAATCTTCTGAAATCATAGGTCTCTGAGTATATAATACAAATTATATTAATAATATTTTAAATATACGGTCAATTGGTGTGTTATACAACAAAAAGGTTTATGAGAGAACTCATATTAAAAAATGCAAAATTTGCACTTTATATCTGGTATATTATATTAAGTTGAATACGATAAAACTAAAAAATGTCGCAAATGAAATAATTCCAATCTAATTTTCATTTTATTTCTAATAATGAAATTATAATATCTCAATCTAGAATTCATTGATGTTATTTAAGATGATTAAAATCACTTATGTTTTTGCAAATAATCTGTCTCAGATCCATTTTAGCAATTTACCTCCATTCTTCTCATTATCACGTTTTCTTTTTTATTTTGTAATGATAATATTTGGTGATATTTCAAATAGTAGTTACGCGAGATGTATTATTTTTTTGTGAAGAATTTTACGATCATCTCTCCTCATTCTAATATTTGAGCTTCGATATTGGGTTCAAACAAAAGTGTATTTTGGTGGGTGTTTATTGTTCTGTAGGTTTTAAGTCATCCTATAATTATAAAGGAAGTGTTTGGTGAATCTCACCGGAGATATAAAAATGGTGAAACACTCATAGGTGTAATATAGTCCATATCTAAACACTTGTGTGATATACACGTCTATAAGAATTTATTTGAATATACCTTACAATAGAGCAGACTTATGAGATGCGATTTTATATAAGCGTGCTCAGCTTAATCAATTGCTATCATTCTTTTGATATAAGAAATTGCTTGCACTGTGTCGAATATATTTACAAGATGGTAGTAACAAATATCTCTTCTTACTATATAGGTGATGATTTATGATACTCAAAATCACATCCGAAAATTTTAAAAAGCACATTAGTCTACACCTCCAAAAAATTATAATTTTGAGAGTATTAGTTTTAATAATAATGAGTTTGTTATAATATATGTCATATAGACATTATCTGAGCATGAGTGCTCTCAGATATAAAGCAATGTGGTGTGATAGGATTAGTAGGAATTGTATTTCATCTGTGCTGGCTCCAGAATGTAAGTTCATTATATTACAAAGATAAACTCACTCTCATAGATAAAAATAATATAATCTAAAGAAACGGTGAGTAATATGCACCACTGGTTATATATCACCACAGAAACTTACCATGAAGATTAAAGAAACAATCGCTAAATTAGAAAAAAAAAAATACAAAAATTTCTATTTGAAAATGTGCAAAATTAATTATATTGTATGTCTTCTCTTAATATTGGATATATTATGGAGATAATTTTGAATCAATACATCATACACATAATCTATTCTTATACTCTCAGGAGATACAAATATAATATATTCAAATATACCCTACTAGCGATAAGAGAAAAAATAAATTATATGTTATATGATATACCTATTAAAATATGTATGATATCTGAGAATCTAGATGACCACATATTTGCTGTTCACGGTAGAGTATTATATAATTTTACTATCTCCTATATTGATACAACCAACAAATTCTTTAGTCATACAAATTAACAATCGTACACATAAGAGAGAGATATCTCCTTTATAGAATATACATGGTATAAAGTTCTAGTTCGTAGTATAATAATTGCTATTATGTGAACACACACATGTGTAAAGAGTTAGTGAGGACAGAGAGAGAGAGTAGCTTTAGGAACATGGACATATGATATAACGAGCACAGAGAAAAAGAAGAGATAAAAATTGACCTCATATCCAGACAAATCCATGAAATGCGCATCCAGTTTGGTGTGCATTGCAGTGACTAAAGAGTGTCACTCAGAATTGGCCTGCAGAGTCAACTTGCACAGATGCAGATCTTTTTCATTTTTTTTTTTTCACCACTACTTACCCGATATACGTCTCAAGTTTCTAGAGAAGAGCATCCAAAAGATATAATAATTGCTCAAACCTCCCTCCAACAAATAATTTTGGAATGAATTGGATCAAATTTGTATACCAAGGGAATGTTATCTCACTCGAAACATTCTCAAGCTAGCTCTGTCACAAACTATATACAGTGCTTACAACATAGAATTATAAACAAGAAAAAGAAAAAAATTAGGAGAGTTAGTGTAAAAAGCTCAGTTGTATATTTATATATTGAGAAGCATAGTGTACTGCTGAAAAACCAATTCAGTTTTGTTACAAAGAATACTTTTAACTTTATATCTAGGTAGAATGATCTGAAGTAGAATCTATAATGCGAAATATTAATGAGCCCACACTTGTTTTGCTCTTTTTTTGCACCTATGATTTCTAATCGTTAGTTTCACTTAGATTTATTACAAATGCCACTAATCTGCATTAAGTAGTCATGATAAATTTTTTACAAAATAAAAAAATAATCTATGGTTTAAAAATGTCGTTCTAGTTACTTACTCAAATTGTCATCTAGGCATGTGTTCTATAGTATTTATAAATATGCTCAAACATATAATAAAATATATGCAGTACAGCTCAAAAACTTTTTCATCTTGCTAAGAAAAAGCGAAACAGTCAAATTATCGGCTCACTGATGAACGCTCAACTGTAAATAATATTCATATTTCCTTTCTGCTACACTACAGACCAATACACGCAATTGTTCTATGGCAGTGACAAATTACGTACAAACTTTTTTTGTAATTAGTGTGACCTGAGTACAGTGAGCGTAAAACTCTTAGATAGTTTGGAATGAGTGTCCCAGGTAATATAGGTGATAATGGCTCCATTAACGCGTTAAATGGAGCGGACCAATAACTTTCCTATCCTTACAGTGTAACATATCCTGTGTCGAAATTTGTTTTATTTCAAAGAAACTATTGAAATAGTATATGCATTATAGTTATGAGCTTGAAACAATTTTAGATGTGAAGAGCAGAATAGAAATGAATGAAGGTGCAAATCACTGAGATACTAATGGATATGATTTATTACTGATATATCCTTATATAGCATTTTTGTGCGATCCATAATGCAGGAACCGATATAAACTCTATACGATACTTTGAAGTGTAGATCAGCCATCTCTTATTAACATATCCACTATAGGGGACCTCATAGAGTTTTGACTAAACATTGAAGATATTGATGTGTATATGATGATAGTAACTTCAATAAAGTAAATACTCATCTAATTAAAGGGATAATAGGTTTGAGAGATATGAATACTGGGTTTTACGGATGTCAACCCTGGTTAATTTTATAGCATAACTTTCGTAATTTTGAAATATAGGTATTCAAAAATGTATATAAGATGATCTCATATTTAGCTGTAATAAGTTCTGAGATGAGAATTTTACATCTATTAGAAAAGTGGTATATTTTGTTAGATACTATAGGACAAAATAAAAATATAAATTTCCTGATAGAGAGAGTTCTATATATCAATTGTTTAGTGATGTATTCTGCTAGTGCATCGTATGAATTATATTGCCAATAATAACATAGCAAGTTTGTTGACATTGCTTGTCACTACTTGTAAGACGTGTTCTATAACTGACGCTCGCTGGCTATGAGGTGTGTGCCATCAATCAGAATTGTATTATTATATGTATTAGATATTTCAATCTTCTTACGATTGTTACCCCTCTGTGAGTCGAGATAGGAGAATTGCTTCTTATTAACAATGTAAGGAGTGCCGCGTTAAATGTACTTTACGTCGCATAGTCCTCGCGTGGCCGGGTTTATAGTGGTTTCTTCTCTTCTGGTATTACCTAGGTAAGGGTCCTTCTTTTAAGTTTGGAAGTACGCTTCTAAAGATTGAGGGTGTAGTAGTACACCTTTTTGGCTCTTGTATCCATACCACAAATATGTGGCTCGCCAACTTTTATGCTCGTCCATATTTGCTTGATTTTCCGGTTAAGTATCTAAGTAGGGCCATTTTGGTGGATTTTTAGCTCTGTGCTCTCTTTCTGGTTCATGTCAAGTGTCCATAAGAGAATAAATTAATGCTCATAATATGTATGTTGGAACTTTATTCTCACTATTACTCGTGAGGTAGAATTAGTCTAGTAATAGAGTTATAATTATCTTACAGATATGATCGCTCATTACTCGAAATTCCGTGATCACTATTCACACGAAACTGTTTGGTCATGAAGAGTGTGCATGTACAACTCTTATCTCTCATTACCACTAGTGACCTCGATATGGAGGAATAGAATTTATAAAATTGAGCATTTGTAACTACCAGGATGGAAAACGTCTGCATCACTATCTTCTCATTATAACATCTAAGTTATTCAGCATTGTAATAATTTATACCCATCCATACCTAACATTATATGGATTTTATCGCCTCCCTTCCTCCTTGCTCTCGCGGAGATCTTGCTCTAGTGGACGAGGGCTTTAATAGTAGACTATATGAAAGTTTCATAAAGTCAACTGTACCACCAGAATACTATTCCTATTGTAGTAGAATAAATGCTTTCTCTATAGATTTCTGTATCCAGTGTCCTTTTGAGTCTATCAAGTTTACAATAAGTATCCAAGAAGTCATACCTATTTTACCTTGTGAATAAAATAAATTACTGAGACTATGCATGACCGCTCTGGCCAATTGGAAAAAATTATCTACCATTCACAGCTCATTGATTAAAACTATTAAATTATATCAAGTATTAGAATGCAATGATCTGGGCATATGTAGTGTGTTTATTTTTATAGAGCTTTTTGTTGAGAATAGATTTAAATATCGAGTACACATTATTATTAGTAATGGCGGTGGGGTCAGTTAAGTGTGTATACTTCTCTGCTCGCATCCTCCACCGTCTCAGTAACTTCTTTCGATCTCCCATACTCATAACTGGACTCAATGTCTCTCTACTTCTTTAGTATATTCTTTGCCTTTGTTCTATTGACTGTCATAGTTTCGGGTCACATTGCAATTAAAATAAGTATCAATCTAAGCGGTTATCCATCCATTTTTCACTTGCGATTGCTACACAGCTCCTTTGATCTGCATCTTTCAGGTTTATTTGCTGAATACCTCGAGCGGTCTGCTTACTCTTATCATTGGATAATGATTCTTAGAATGTGGTATGACGCGTCGGATCGTCTTCATCGTACTATCTGATAGTAGAAGTACTCCTCGCACTGCAGGGATGAGCGATGAAGCTACTAAATTTGTACAGTCGACATATTCATTTATTGTTCTGCGTTGTATTCATGGCAGTCAGTCCTTGTCTTCAGGGTTCTTCCTGCCTTCTTTTCTTTAACTCACTCATAATAAAATATATTCATGAGTGTGGTTCACCACCTAGGATATATATAGTGTAGAATAAGTTAGATAACACTGCTTAAGAAATAAAGAATTACGGTGGAGGAAAGAGACACAAACACACAAGGTAAATCAGGATATCTTTTCTATTATTTGGCTTATTCAATTTCGGTTCTCCTGGTTCGATTACTCCGATGGCCTGCTCTCACTACAGCTAACCTCAATGGTGCGAGAGCGGTTATAATTCGTTAGCACCTTAGGGATACTCTCAGTAATAATTTGTGTTAAGTTCTTCAGGATTGCGTAGAGGCACGTCTGCTGTGTGCCGTGAATTAGCCCACAGCACATCTATATACTTGGGCTAGTAAGGAAGAGGATACCTCATTATCCTGCTCACATCGCTTGCTCAGTGAGAGACTATAGATTCACTGGTACAAGGGGATTGAAGACGGTGCTCCCTCGCTATCTGTCTGCGAGTACCTCAAATCATTAGCCTATCACTCTTCTTTCGACTTTATATACTTTTTTACTAATTATATCATTATTAATCATCATCACGGTACCATTTACCATGAGGCTTAACTTGATCCAAGTAAAAATAAATATTTAGGGTATGGTAAGTATTAAGAAATTTATAAAGGGGGGATACATATGCTTACGAATGCTCCATTGCGATTGTATGAAACGAGCATGTAAAAAGTGCTGGAGTCCAGTTTTCATATCCCAGACCTACGACAATGGGTCGGAATGGTGGAAAGGTGTATTATAAGTCTTTGCTCAGGAACACTAACTATAACTCTTCCTACCTCCATCGGCTAAGTATAAAGAAAATTTGGGTAGGTTATCATATTGCTTATTATGTGTATAGCAATAGGCATCTCTTAGCCTTTGTTATATTGAGTTTAATTATAGATCAATACCAGAGGCCGCATTATGGTTTTCTGCATCCACCGAAGTGTAACAACAATAGTGTTCCGTCACTATCTTCGCTCACTAACTGGCGGGCGATAGGCTGTCATTTACTCTCTCTCAAGAGTATTCTCGCAAGTGTGGATTGTGGTAAATTGAAATTTGTTCACTTATCATTCTTGAGGACTGCGCACTGTTTGAAAACATCGGCGTTATATTTGAAATCACTATGATAGCGTCCGCGTCGCACGTGCTTTGCACTGTACGCTAACTAAGCAGGACACTCCGCCACTACGGATCGCGAAAAGCTAAAAGGATAAATCAGAACGACAGTCTAGCCTAATAAATAATCTTGGTGTTAGATAGTTATTTGGCTCCCATATCGCTCCCGCACTGTTCTTAATAGGTGAAGGCACAAGCGCCTATTAATTATGGGAACCACCTCCCTGAATGAATATCCCAAAAAAATCAATCAGGTGTAGGCGGGATGCAACCTAACAACTTGGATAGTTTAGATCCCATCTGTGAGCCTCTTCCTCCCTTCGAATGGGACATGGCTCGCCTCCAGGTGCTCTCAGTCACGGCAAGAGGTATAAACCCAGCCCTGTCTTTAAATCGAGGGGGAGGTGTTGCCTGGGGGGATGGCCCCTGGGATCAACGCTGTTAACTTGTGTGGATCCAGGCAGAAGCCACCGGGACCCCCCGGTCGAACGCGTGTGTGTGTGTGTGTATCGATACCTGTTAGAAAGATGTGTTTATAGCAATACTTGCAAACTGAAAAGAATAATATCCAACACCATTTTATATGAGAGGTTACCTTATATATTGTGCAGACTTAAGAATTACGATTAACCCACATATATCACGTACTTCAGGAATGACCCCCTCGCCTCTCCCAAAATAACTGTGTATTATTCTACTTATAATAGTGCTTCCTGATATCATTAGAATCCAGTTATCTGAGATGTGTGGCATACGTGTCGGAGTCTTCCAATCAGTATTGGCAGTTTGCTGCCTTTGGGTGTTCTCACCTCTACTTCCGAGAGTGGATGCTGCTATTTGATCAGCAGCTCCCTTCTTACTTGAGATTTTCAAATTAGATACTTGTATGTATATACTATGATAAGACAATTCTGGATACATATTATTTATTTATAAAGAATTATTCTGTCTTGTGATAGTTATGTCAGAGCTGCGTTTAACCAAAGAATACAATGTACAGATAGTAATTTTATAATCATATGAGTAACGTAAATTATCACATCAAATTTATTGTGAGAACAGTTCCAGCTTCAAGTAACTATATGCTAATAATAATAAATGAATCATATAAAATAAAATATAGTGCTCTATATAGTCTCCTCACTCAAATTTATAATCACGATGGTGTTTCTATTTCTTATTTTCAATTATATAATATCAATTAGAATAAAATTGTTGATTAATCTTAATTACACTTAAATAATTTTTACACAAAAGTGTTTATCGTAGTATTCTAATTTATTTGATAAATCTTTAGCTTATTCTTTTTTGCTTGTGAGATAAATGTCCGAAGAGTAATTCTCAAATACTTCTTTATATATAACTAGATTACAAATTTTGACAAATTATTTTCATATTCGATTTTAAAGTAATACAAATTTTTTAATTAATTTCATAGTTTTATATAGTTTATTTATTCAGTAATATGTAGTTTACTTTCATATTTATAGAAAGCAGTCAAAAACTCTCAGAGAATTATAAGGAACAGTTTCCTTGAAAACAATTTATTATTTATTGATCATTAATGTTCTTCTATATCTAATAGTGATTGAATATAGATTTTGGCTTAATTGATAGTACTCAATTATGTGCTAAGTGCAAATCACTATTATGGTTTTCAATATTTGATCTAAATATATACCATTAATATGGAGATTTTGTCTCAATTTGTCTCATAAACCAAAATATTGTTGCACTCGTCGAGTTACTTGAGACTCTCATCACAAATTTTCCCGAAATCCATAACAATACTTGCAGATCCAGTAATAAAGTATAAAAATGTAATTTATTAATAAAAGAGTAAATATTATAAGAACTGATTCCTACGTATACTATAATACTTCTAGAAAGTAATCACATCTGGAAAATGTCTAAAAGATAATAAAAGAGATCTACTGAGAGAACATATAATTGTTATTCAAAGGCATTGTTTCTTATGAGTTAACTTTAGAAATCATAAATTGCTTGAAATGTAAACACTTGAAATATAAATGCTAGAAACCATATAATTGTACAAATTATTAGTATGAGATAGAAACACTTGAAATATAATAATTGCAAATTATTTGTATTAAGAATAGTTACTTGAAGCTGGAATTGTTTACAAAGAATTGTTATTATTATTAGTTTCTTGGAACCATATAATATCTTTAAAAAAAGACTGACTTCTGTATTAAATAACCCAACAATGGTTGACATGCCATAAAACCAACCAACCATCATAGAGCTACAATCAACTTTTACATAACATACAGCTGATAGGCAGGATCTGTAGCTTCATGTGGTCTTCACATATATATATTTACCAACCCCTCTGCACAAGCAGGATGTGACACAAGGTCAATTTCTTAAGCGGAGTTCAACAGGTTTGAATTCAGAGTTTTCCTTCTCTTAGACTGGTTGCCTAACTAAATTAAATAACCCAGTTTGCCCTACTATTTATCCATAGCTGGAGGGAGAGTAGGATTCATACCTTTCCCAAGGGTATTAGTGCTAAGTGAAATCCAATTACCACATCCAGGATTTGAACTCGGGCGACGAGTCCATATCCCATGACTTTAACCATTACACCACGCGCTTCACATATAGATTTATCCATCTACGTGAAAGAGTTGAAAGTGAGACTTACCTGACTGGGCAACACTCTCTCACAATCAAATGACAATATTCTCTTTACATTTTGTCATATGTGGGGGGTAAAATAAAATTAAAATAAAAAAAATAACAATATCCCATAAGCCTTCAGACAGGAAGAAATCTCTGAGCATGTGCAGGAAAAAGGACCCTCTTCCTACCACCAAGATAATCTCTCGGCTATTCGGACGAGGGCCCCAACTGAGACCAGACATTATTACTGGACAGGTAGAAATACCCTCTCCACATGGTAGCTATGACCCATGAATAAAGCATGAATCCTAAAAGTACCTTTTGTCTTTGTCTCTTCCTTTTCTTTCCTTTAATTCCTTTTCAGTGTGACCACCAAATATAATGAGGTTAAAAGGAAAACCTGTGAACATGCACCAGAAATAAACCAAACATATACATGTCACGCCAAACATATATAAGCACCGGTTCCCACTAGATCATCAAAGTTAAACAGTGATGAGCCTGTTGAATATTTAATTGGGTGACCACTTAAGCTACAGCAGGTACTGTAAGCATTTCCTTTGTTATCAAAAATTACTTGATTCAGCATTAAATAACCCCCACCCCACAAAAAAAGGTTGATATGCCATAAAACAAAACAACCAAGCCGTCTTGTCACATATATGTTAACTGGCTGAATACATTTTTCCAATGGAGAGGGAGAAGTATTTCATGGCTTCTTGGATATATTCTTTAAGGGGTCAATAAATCACAAGGTTCTGGGTTTGATACCAGCCCTCGCCAACTCAGCACATGAGTAGCACACTTTGGATATGTGTGGTAAAATGGGGAACTAGTGATAGGTGTGGTGCGCCACCTCAGATGCAAAAACAATCTCTCTGGTCTAGTGCTAGTGAAAAGAGGACAGACATCCTCATCCAGCTGATACCAACAATAGGCTACTGCTGATTTACTACTCCTATAGCTACGAAACTATAGCAGGGAAATGATAAAGCAGATTCATTTGCTAAATCTGCACTTGACATGATACCAGACAAAAACTACAAAATACCATACACTGATCTTAAACCAAAAATCAAGCAAATAATGACAATCAAATGGCAGCAATTATGGGATGAAAATCCCCACAACAAACTCTACAAACTACAGCCCAACTTAAAAGAAAGGACCCTGATCCTAGTAATACCAGAAGAGAAGAAACCACTATCACCCGGCTACGCATTGGCCACACTAGATTAACCCACTCCTTCATTTTAAAAGAAGAACCTCCACCTAAATGTTCATGTGGAAACTGATACACAATAAAACATATTCTGATTGAATGCACACACCTCTCCCACACTCGAAGAAAGTTCTACAATGTTGACAGCATGGACAAACTATTTGGAAAAATAGATCCCAAGAGGATATTAAACCTTTTGAAAAGAACCGGCCTCTTATCAAGGATGTAAGTTCATAGACCTACAAAAATCACCCACTCACTCTCTTGATGTTAAAATTCTCAACAGAAAACTTGATTACAGCAAATAAACTCTTATACATTTTTGAATACCTAATTACCAATAGAAGTATTTGGCATAAAATAACCCAAGGGGTTGACATGCCGTAAAACCCAACCAACCCAAACCTAAACCCTTTATTGGTAGTGTATTACTTTTTTTTGATTACTTCACATACACATTTCATATTCTCATGTTTTTCAAACTTCAGAGTCCAAGTGGATATAGTTTTCAAAAGGAGCTGATCTGTTATACATTCAAAGATGCTGAGGTACACGTCCTGCATTACTGACGCACAAAAATCTAAAAGGACACAGTAAAATCATATCCATGCATCCCAGTGTTTTTCTTTTTTCTTCCTTCACCATTTCAAGCTAACTGTAAATACATTTCAATAGTTTCTTATAAACAAATTACACAGGATATGTTACAAGGTAGGAGTTTGGTGGCTTTAGTTGGGACCCATAAATTTTCCTGGGAACTCATTCAAAGCAAATATGTGAGTCCCAGGTCACACTAAATCAAAAAGTTATCAATGTCACTGTACATTGGATGTTTGTATGTGTGAGAAGAAAACTTTATTTAAGTTATCGTTCTCAGTGCCGATATTGATGTTTGTTTTCTTTGAGAGAAAATGTTTTGCTTATCTATTATTTTTGCATTTATAATACTTGAACAGGGCTGCTTAACTTTGGTGATCTAACGCATTTTACATATATTTTTTTTAAATAAATCCATTTGACCTATAGATTGCATTTGTAATACTTTATGAAGATAGAAAAATTCAAAGGCAGGTGGGCAATTCCATGTCAAATCATCCAGAATAAAGTAAAATTGTCACCCACCCCTTCAATTTTTCTGAAATTTTGTACAAGTGTGGACTGTGTTAAAGTCAGACATTCCCCAAAATTTGATCATTCAATTCCAAAAATTGGCGGAGTTATGTTAATCTTTAGCTCTCCAAATTTGGTGGGGTTCGTGAAAAATGGCGACATTTTGTAATATATTTTTGTCTGTAAAATGAGTTCTAGTGCTTCTCTACTCCTAAAAATTAGTTTATAAAAGCATTTTTACCCAGGGAATCCAAAAATGCTATTGAAAAAGTCTGAAAGTTAACCATTTTCAAGTTATTGATGATTTCTGATTTTTTCATAGCAAGATCAATATCCCGATGTGGCACTGAATCTAAGACAAAATTTTTTTCTATTATTATTTCACATATATTGAATATTATTTGTACCAAAAAGATAGTTTGGTGTTTGCCCAGAACCAAAGCTACAACATCAGTTTAAATTTTGCAAATCAGAAATCATTAATAATTTAAAACTGGTTAACTTTCACAGTTTTTTTCTGGATTCCTTGGGCAAAAACACTTTTATAAATCAATTTTTAGGAATAGGGAAGTTCTAGAACTCATTTTACAGACAAAAATAGATTACAAAAAGTTGACATTTTTTGCGACTGACCATGCAAATTTGGAAATTTATAAATCAACATAATTCTGCAATTTTTGGAATTGGTAGCTCAAATTTTGGGGTTTGTCTAACTTTAAGATAGTCCACACCTGGACAAAATTGAAGTGAGAAATTTTAACAAAAATGTAGCTTCGGTTCTGAGCAAAAACCAAACTATCTTTTTGGTACAAATAATATTTAACAGACAAAAATATATTACAAAGAGTCGACATTTTTCGGGACCCTCCCTTAAATTTAGAGAGCTAAAGATGACATAACTCCACCTATTCTTGGAATTCGAAGCTCAAATTTTGGGGAATGTCTAACTTTAACACCATCTACACTTGTACAAAATTTTAAAAAGATTGAAGGGGGTGGGTAACATGGCCTGGATGATTTGACATGGAATTACCCAGGAATATAATTAGATAATAAAAATATATTATGGTGCTTCATTTTCTAAAAAAGAAAATTTATCCATTTTAAAACAAATATTTGTAAACCAATGACATTAAAAAAAATAATGAATATGCACAGCCTCTCAGAATTAAAGCTGAACATATCCAGGAAAATTTGAAGGTTTGATTATATCAGTTGATTGGGGCACCTCACATGGTGTAATGGTTAGCAAGCTAGATTCACAAACCATTGTTAGTGAGTTTGATTCTCTCTGGGTATCCATACTTTGACTTTATGCCACATCTAAGCTAAGCTTAGTAAATAAGTATATCAGTTGGTTGGTTGGTTGGTTGGTTTTTATGGCATATCAACCCTTGGTTGATATTGTCCTAAAGTAATTTTTGTTTTATTCATTTTTTCTTGGGTTTGTGTAATCTGGGAGTAATTGCAATGAAGGGGTACTTCACACTCCCCAGAAATTTAGGACTGGAACCTCAGCACTAGACACAGTTTAACATCATACCTAAGACCCTCAGCCACCACCTTCTAGCACATATATGATAAAAATAGTTGGGGGTTTACCATAAGAGCAATAGGGTTGGGACAATCACATAGGTGTTAGGGCTTGATGTGACCAGCCAATTGACCAGAGGGGGCATCTCCAACAACCTGTCCAGCCCAAGTAAGGACCAAAGTGGAGTGTTGCATGGCATGAATCCTTAAGTATCATGGGTCGCCACCCACAGTCAACAGGTGGCCCCATGGGAGTGGGGTTTTGCCCCTCTGTAGAGGTGTAGTCAGCATATGCTACAGCCCCAATTGACAGGGGTGTTGGTTGGTTGTTTGATTTGTTGGTTATTTGTTTTACAGCATATCAACCCTTTATGGGTCATTTAATGCCAAATCAAGTGGGGGGGGGATCAAATGTGTGAGCAAGCTAGTCTTGCAAATCCACTACTACTGAAACGTGAGTTCATTCCTCATTGGATACCCCATACTTGTGACCTTGTGTCAAATCTTTCCTGTAGGGTAAATATTATTTTTTTAGTACTTACTGTTGCTTAAATGGTTACCCAATAAGTATTGAACAAGTTCATCACTGCTTAACTTCAGTGATCTAATGGGATCAGGTGCTTTCAATGTAACCTGACCATAATTATGTTATCAGAATACAGAGCTTTTTTTTTTATTTGTGAAAGAAAAGATCCAAACTGAGTGCAAAATTTAATTGCAATTACAAGAGAAAAGGAAAATGTTGAAAAAGAATGTACATCAAAATTTACAAAATACACAATGTAAGAAAAATACAAATAGAGACTCACTTATTAATTGTGACTAGAAATTTTTTAATAGAAAGATTTGGTAATTTACTGACAAAGGTATTAGTAATAGAAATATTAGTAAAGTTGGCAGAGGGGACTATTGTACACCGAGGGAGTATATTCCCTTTTTGCTAGCACTAGACTAGGGAGATTGTTTTTGCTGAGGTATTGTGCCACACTTACCATCAGTTCCCAGATGCTAGTTTACCACACAGATCAGATTACACAAGCTTTACTGCTTATGCAGTGAGTTGTCAAGGACTAGTATTGAACCCAAAACTTTGTGATTCCTTGGTGGACGCTATGGCAATATGCACTGCTACATAATGCACAGGTGCAGAATGCAAATCTGGTGCAAGCAAGCGTGTGTGTGTGTGTGTGTGTATATATAACTCTGTTGTTAGTTATATTGAATATGTAGTTGTAAGACCAGTAGTAAGTAGTATTCAGTGAGGATCATGTGTGTGTGTGTATGTGTATATATATATATATTATATGTGTAGGTGGGTGTATTGTGTGTAGGTGTCAATGATAAGTCAAAGGAGCTATTAAAGTTAGATGGAGACCAGGAGTCTACTTTTTTGGTCAGATTGAAAGTTAACTAGAGGTCAACTCAGCAATAAAGTTTGACCCATTTAGAACAAAGACTTCTCAAATCATGCGGGGGTTTTGAAATCTCGTGTGGACAAGAATTGAATGAGATTTGGGAGCACAGGGAGATTTGAAAAGTGAGCAGGCAGTCAGAACCAGGCAGTAGATGAAGACAGGTCACCTTTAAACTTGGAGCAGAGAAGAAAACCTTAGCAGAAGTCAGTGACTGGAGCAGGGTGGGGATTTACCCCACCCCCTCGGCCCAGTACATAGTAGGAGAGAATGAATGCGAGCTGTATGCCTCATCTTTGCCATTTTGATGTTCACCTGACTTGAATTTGACTTTGTTTGTTTGTTCCTCTCTTTCTCTCTTTGTGATATTTGATTATTAATCCTCTTGGAGGGGGAAGACCGAGTCAGTGTTAAAGGACACAAGTAGTGAGGGTCAAGCAAGCAGACGATCACAAGACACCGTCTAGTAAGGTTGAAAGTTGGAAGGTGCAACAAATGCAAGAAAGATGTGCAGCAAGGTGCTTGGAGACGCCTCGGCCCCCGGGGGAGGTTTACAACGCTCTACTAAATCGGCCCCTTAACTAGCAATTATACAACAGAAAGATTTGATAAGATTTGTTTGGTTGGTTGGATTTTACAGTATGTCAACCCTTGTTGGGTTATTTTATGCCGAAGACATTTTGTTTTATTCCTTCTCTATCAAAACGTCTTCGGCATAAAATTACCCAATGGGTTGACATACTCAATTTTTAAAAAGCTAATTTTGTTCTAACCCATAGATGAGACCTTAAACTACCACTCCAGGTCAGAGTGGACCTGGGAGTAATGGCAATAAAGGAGTACTCAGAGATGCTGATAGGTATGCACCTGTGTCCCTGATGCATAAAAATCTAAAAGGACGCAGTCAAATCATATCCATGCGTCCCATTGTTTTTCAAGCTAGCTGTAAATACATTTCAATAGTTTCTTAGAAACAAATTACACAGGATAGATTTCAAGATAGGAATAAGGCAGTTTTAGTTGTTTCCCCTGATCATAAATAAAAACCTTACAATTTATTAAGAAACTATAGTTGGGACCCATCGTATTTCCTGGGGATTCATTTAAAGCAAATATGTGTATTCCATGACGCCCTAAATCAAAAAGCTATCAGCATCACTGGATACTCCATACTCTCCAGAGCTCCATAATTGTAAACTCACCACTAGATGCCATTTAATGTCACACCCAGAACACATAAGATTTGGTAATTTACTGACGAAGGTGTTAGTGTTACATAATTATGTACGGTAGAATAGAAATTAAAAATAATATTAATTCTTAACTCTTAAAATCCTGTTGAGAATTTTCTAAGTCCAGAGCCTCATTCCTATAAGGATTTATAAAAAAATGGCTAAAAATGGCCTTTTCATTTAAAGTTACCTGTTATTTCCCTTAAATCAAAGACTTCTAAGTATGTTTGATATTACATTTATACAGGCTATCGTTTGGGGTGCATTAGGAAAACAAATGTGATTTCCAGCTGGGTGGAATAAGGTGGTATAGGATGCTAAGAGTTAATCATGGAAAAAACTGTGAAAGTAAATTTACAGGGTTTGACCTTTTGCTGACCTTGTAGTTGTTCTCTGGTTGGTCAGTTTGGTTCGTGGGAGTGGGAGGTGGACTTTGAATTTGGGGAATTTTAGCTGTGGTTTTGGGGAGAGGCAGGTGTTTCTCTCATGGTTAAGTTGGGCTAAATAAAGATGTCTGAAAAATATCCAAATCTTTCTGTTCATTACTAACAACGGACATAGAGATGATGAAGACCCAAGAAGTTCCAAAAAAGCAACCCAGAATAACAGGGAGAACCAGCCTAGATATACAATAGACAACCCAACCAGCAAGGAAGAGACCACAGTAAAGGAAAGCTGACCAAGATGATAGAATAAGATAAGTACAATATGATAACACCCTAAAGTCCGACTCCTCCTCATCGTGGCAGGGTGGTGACAATGTGGTAGTGTCAGAGCTATGCCATCCGGAAGTCAAATTCCTAGTAGAGCCTCCCCAGGCAGATTGGTCTCTCACCCAGTGGTATTAGGATCACAACTTGGCTAAAGGAACTCTGGTGAAAATCCAAAGGGTATCTCCATTATCATCAGGAATCAACAGCTTTGGGTATACTTGTCACTGCGTCTGTGGAAAATTAGTGCAGCAGACAAGGGCATCTCCTTCCCCTTATTGGGATATGTATGTGGGGTTTGGGGACCACTTGTGAATTTCCTATTCCCTTGTTACTCTTTCCATGAATTCACTATCTCGTTCATTCAGGATTTGGTGAATTCATTGGAAGGAGCTGACTCAACTGACTCAGGGGTAATGCCATCACAATATATATATATATATATATATATATATATATATATAAGATAAATATTTAAAGGTTTTACATATCTATTTATTAGGTGACAAAGGAACATTCACGACCATATTGGTTTCATGCGATGCAATCATCAGGTGAAGATGTTTCAAATGCCATATATATATATATATATATATATATATATATATAATAACAAGAAGTAAGGAACGAAACAATAGTAATCTAATAGAAACAGAATTACAACATTAATTTATTCAGATGGCTAAATTTTCAAAAAAGTTTTCTAGTGCTACAAAAAGAGAAAAGATACTCATGTTGCTAGACAATTTTTGACTCACGAATATACAGGGTGTTTACATTCTGTGTTAAGAGTGAGTGAAAAGATATCTGTTTCATGTCCTTTTTATAATGGCCATGTAGACATAGCAAAGTCTTAGTTGCTAAATTTGTGTCAACAGTTCTAAATTTTGTTTCTTTTTATTTTAATCTGTATGAAGTTATTAAATATCCTCTTTAAATGAAACTTGGTAAGTAACCATCTTTGTATTTGATTTGTAAATTGTTCTATATTGTCAAAAATATATATTATTTAAGTTGTGTCTAAACAATAAAAATTATGCAATAGATACATTTGAGTAACTACGTCATAATGTGCACTATTTTTTTTTTTTTAATTCACCAACCAGAAATAATATCAAGTCAATGGAAGCTGTTTCAGTTGGAAACACAAGATGACATTTGAAATCAGATATTACTTGCCAATTTGTAGCTTGACAAGCATTTGTTTCAGGCAGAAATATATATATATATATATATATATATATATTTAAAAAATTCTCTTCCTTTCCACTTTTTGATTGGCAAGTTGGAAAAATTTCTATCACTCTACTTCCTGGAAACTTCAAAGAGTATCTCCATTGCTTGTTATGTCTTAATATATATGTATTTACCCAACCCCTCCGCATGAGCAGGATGCAACATAGTCAATTTTGAAGCAGAGTTTAACAGGTTTGAATTCAAATTTTTCCTTCTCCTAGACTGGTTGCTATACCAAGGTGAAAGAGTGAAGTCTGACCCGCTATTTACCCATAGCTGGAGGGAGAAAAGTCCAAATAAGTAAAAGTAAAGTTGGCAGAGTGGCCTATTGTCAGTATCAGCTAGACAGTGAGAGAACCTATACCCTTTTCACTAGTGCTAGACCAGGGGGATTGATTTTTTTGTTTTTTCAATGAAGTGGTGTTCTACACCTACAGTCAGCTCCCCATTTTACCACACAGATCAGAATGTGAGGGAATCTATCCTCTTTTCACTAGTGCAAGACCAGGGATATATTTTTCTTTGCTGAAGTGGAGCGCCACACCTACCGTCAGTTCCCTATATTACTACACAGATCAGATTACCCAATCTGTGTTACTCATGCTCTGAGTTGGCGGGGACTGATAACGAACCCGGAACCTTGCAATTCCAATCCAAATAGATACAACAAAATATAGTATATGTAATAACAAACAATAACACCGATAGACTTTGGAAAGCTTTATTCTACTTAGAATAATTGATACACTTACTGATAGTCTAGTATTCACTAGAGAGTTCTCCACAGGAGGAGGTAATGATTAAATAGGGGAAGTAACTCTCAATTACTTATTTCAGTATATTTTTGTCTGAAAAGAACTTTTGAGCTGGAAACTGAAAGTTTTTAGGAAAAGTAATTTATACAAAATTCAAAAGCTTGAATACCAAATTTGAAAAGTGATAGTTTTTTGGGGGGATAGTTAAAAGTTTTCTTTGTTTTTTTTTTTTCTTTGTAAAGTAATTTTTATGATTATGTTTTCAAGGGAAAATATATCTACCCTTTGGCAAGAATCAATAACAAAGTGAAACAATTTTCATTGTTTTTTGAAACTGGAATTGCATAAAAGGCAATCATGCTAAAATACAATTCTCTTTTTTCTGCATATGCCATGCCATGAACATACCTACTATTTTGGCACAGCTGGGTTATGAAGGCTACCATATTTCAAAAGAACCAAGTCATCTATAAAGCAAGTTAGACACGAGCGGCAGTACTCCAAGGTTTGAAGTATGGAGTTAACCACAAGTGTGGCAGACAGGTTGAGAGTTAAAGAAATAACCAAACAACTAGAAATATGAATAAAAGACTGTATTACAGAATAACAATAGGTTGCACAAATAATAATTTGTAATAAACTTATCTGATGTATCCTGAGATATGGGGTATTAACGGAGACCTTGCTACGGCCCTCTGTTCCGTTTGGATATGATGGACTTCTGTTTTGCGTCCGACTCCGTACTTGTCTGTTGAAGAATAGGAGCGACCCTTATTTAGGTCTGTCCCCAGTGAGAGCTGGATTAGAAGAGAGCACGAGTTTGCCTATTCGGCTTTGCCGCCAAAGTATGCTGGCTCGTAATTGGTTGGTTTGAAACAGAGGCTCGCAGACAAAGGTCCCATACCCCAGAATTCTCAATACATCTCTTTTTCCAACAGGAGATATAAAACTAGATACAATACAGTTAAATTACCACAAATATATATATATATATATATATATATAATATATATATATCTTATTATAATGGAGATTGTGTGTTTCTCTGTCTGTAACTGAAACTATATCAGTACCCAAGTAACAATTCCCTTAGTTATTTAGATCACATTCTCCATGATTTTATTCAAGGGGGGTGCCTCAGGTGCTGGGCAATAAACCCAGCCCTGCCCCTTTAAATCAAGGGGACAGGTATTGCCTGGGGTATAGCCCCCTGGAATCGACGTTATTAACTTGTAAAGATCCAGGGCCGAAGCCACTGGACCCCACCACGAGGGGCGGGCTTATCTACATACTAATAACATGCAATTGTATTTATATATACAACAAAATATCGGGTTACAGTGTTAACGGGAATGCTAATTTGCATGTTGATATTAAAAATTTGATTTTAATAAATATCTGCTTGGTATTATTGATTTTTAAACATTTGGTTTTATCTTAATGAATATGAGCAAAAATCTCAGGGATAAATCTTTAAAAAATTCATTAATCAGAAGAAATAACTGTAATTTTATTCATTACTTCATAATTTAACTAAATAGTTAAATTAGGAAAAATTAGGAATGAAAGGCAGGAGTGATGGAAAATGATAGAAGAGTTAGTTTCAAAGTTGTTCTATTTTTCAATTATACCCCCCCCCTCTGTTTCAAATTATTTTATCTGCATTCTTATTTAGTTTCATTAGTGTTTCTAATTTAATATAATATTTTATTACATTAAAACTTAAATACTTGCACCCGTAGGGTGCTTATATTTGCTAGTATATATAATACACAAAAAAGATAGCTCTGTAAACAGTGCTGATGACCAAAAACACTATTAACAGTAAGTAACTTGTTCTGTCTATACTTATGCAGGTAGTTGGAGGTACCTAGTGTAATGGTTATTATTGTAGCACAATGGACTTGGTAACACGAATTCAAATTCTGGGCAAGGCTGTTTGCATTTCACATAGTGCTAATATCCTTGGGAAAGGTATGCATCCAACTATTCCCCCTCTAGCTGTGAGTATATAGTAGCGTGCACTGGGCTTTTTTACCTTGGTTAGGCAACTAGTCTAGGAGAAAGAAAACTGAATTCAATCCTGTTAAACTCCACTTAAGAAATCAACCTCATATTACATCATGCAGAGGGGTTAGTAAATATATATGTACTCAGGTAACTCTTATTGTCTCATATAATGAAGTGGCCACATTCCCACCGCCAGTGAACCTGTTCACCAACAACAAAGGGTCAACTACAAAAATTCTCATAGTAGGTACGCACCTACTATGAGAATTCTTGTAGTTGGGGATTTTCGTGAAGGGTAAGTCAGTTAGTAACCATTAGAAGACAAGGAACAATTTAGATTTCACAACTAGCAAGCCCCCCCCACACACACACACACACAATTTAAGCAGTTCCTTCAACAACTTAAAAATACTACTTCATGTCTCTCTGTTTTTGAGACCAGAATGGAGAGAGGTTAAAATATCAATAATAAAGTGAGTGGTATTTTTTTTTTGTGACTACTTGTCTGACTTTTTCCTGATGGAGGGAGGTTAGAATATCAATGATAAAGTGAGTGGTATTTTTTTTCTGTGACCCCGTGTCTGACTTTTTCCTTCTTCCTAATGTGAACACATTATCATCTCATCTTTGTCTCCAGCAACTTTTGTCAAGACCCAGCAGTGCAATATTCATAAAGACATTCTCTTTCAAATCTAAGAACTTTTATGAACCTTCTATAACCTTCCTAAACCTCTTCCTCTTCATTTGTTGTATATATATATATATATATATCAAATAGATATATTATTGTTATATAAAACATACTCTTCTTCTTCAACGTGACATTTGAATAATATCAGCAGGTTAATAATAAATATCAAGGCCTATTACATTAGCAACTACAACAACTAGTTAACTCCTACATGTGTATGCATCTCACTTTTCTAAGTGAGATGCATACTGAAAAGGGAGAAATGGATTCTTTAGTTACCTTACCTAGTTTTATTACCATACATTTCAAAGCATATGAAAAAAAAAGAGATAGAGAGAGAACAGACCTGTCTGGTTATTTATATGAGCTTCACCATGTGATTTCTACAACTTCGTAAACCTTGATTATATCACTTGAATTTGGTGGGAAATATAAAGAGTTTTCAGGAAATAAACAACATGGGTAAATAATTCATAACATGCTTATTATACATAATTTTTCTTTTCTTTTTTTTAAAAATTTTGACATACAAAAAAGTATCAAGATTGTTTGTACTTTTTGACACACCTTGTATTCTGAAAAAAATTAATGTTCCATTCATTGTTCATTTCCATCTTGGTAAATACAGCTTCAAACTCGATACTTTTATGACACACCTTGTATTCTGAAAAAAATTAACGTTCCATTCATTGTTCATTTCTATCTTGGTAAATATAGATTCAGTCTCGATACTTTAATAACAAACCTTGTAGTTATAATTCATTATGGTCAAGCTATACTGAAACAACCAATTCTTCTTAGATCACTGAAGTTAAGCAGTGATGATCCTATTCAATTCTTAATTAGGTGACCACTTAAGCAACTGCAGGTACTGTAAGCAACCTGAGTCCTTTGTTTATCAAAAATGACTTGTTTCAGCATTAAATAAACCAAGAAGTGTTGATATGCCATAAAACAAAACAACCAACTAGTTATAATTCCAATATTATTTTCAACTAATTCAGTAATGAAATATTGTTTTTGTGACTCATAATTAAATTCTCAGCGGACAATTTAGAAATTTGATATCTATAATCAAATAATTAAATGTTATGAATAAAAGATTAAATGTTAATGTGAAAAAAACATTTTATTTGTTTTTCCATTGGTTTAACCCATAGCATCTCAGTTATCCACTACTTGAGTTTACAAAATTCACAAAAGAATCAAGAATTCAAAAGGATTTTTGTTTCATTTTTAATCGAGAATTAAAAAAAAAATTGAAAATTGAAAAAATAAAAAGAAGGGTTAAAAATAAATTTAAAAAAAAACAATTTTTAAAAAAATCAAGAATTAAAAAAAACATTAAAAAACAATCATTCCAAATTTTCTTTAAATTAAAAAACAAGCATTTAAAAAAGTTCTTTTTAATTAAAAAACAAGCATTCAAAAAAAATGTAGAAAATTTTAAAAAAACAAGCATTCAAAAAACATTTTTAAATTAAAAGACAAGCATTCAAAAAAAAGTTTTAATTATAAAATAAACATTCAAAAATTTTTTTTAAATTAAAAAACAAATATTAAAAAAAAAAAAATTCAATTAAAAACAAGCATTCAAAAAAAATCAAGCATTCCAACTTCAGTCCATTATACAGGTTATTTAAAGCTATCCCACCATTCCATTAAAAGAAAGGTTATGAATGGGAATTACACAAGGATGCTGTGTCTTGTCCTGAAAATAGCTCCCCCACCACCACCACTACAAAAAATAAATGTACAGACAGCTATTTCCTATCACACAAACCATCCAAGTAAGAAGAACTAGACACATTGGAAACTACTGAAGAATTAAGGACAAACTCATAAGTGACATTGTCTTATGGACACACCTACACTTGAACACACCAGAGTGAGCCAACCAACAAAAACTTACATTTATCAATTCTGTCTAGATACTGGATGTCATGAGGGGGTCTTGCCAGGAGTAATGATTGATAGGGATTAGTGGCAAGAGAGTGTTATGGGAATCTCTAATGTCAGTGCAACATGATGATGATGATGATTAATATTATTTGGATTATTTGGACTTGTTCTCATCTTTATTGTTATCTGTACAACATTTCGGCCAATGTGCCCTCCGACCTTCTTCAGGTAAGAATAAAGATGAGAACAATATTCCAAATTATCCAAATAATACTAATTATCAAGCCTCATCTCAAAAATTCAGAGAAATAGATGATGATGATGATGATGATGATGACGGCGATAACGACGACGATGATGATATGAATTTCCTAAGGTGGAAATATTGGGTCAACAGTGTATAGTAAAATAATACTCAAACTGAAATATCAGCCTTATTGAACATAATAGAATAGCATTCAGTATAAAATATCAGTTCTTACACATTCAAAGAATTCATTCTTAACTTTCTGTAAGAAATTTTTAACACTGCTCCTCAAAAATATTTCTTTCGGATACTCTTGGGAAAGGAATGAACCTACTCACCCCACCCCACCCCACCCCAAATATTGGTTAAATAATACCACTACTATTCTTCTGCAAAGATGGCTTTGGCTTTAATTAACCCACAAATGTTGACAAATGCAACATTAAGCAAAGAAACCAAGCCATCAAAAGTATTTTGAGGAAAAAGTAAAAAAGAAAAAAGAAAAGGTGTTTGTATGTAACAAATAGTAATCAAACTAAGAAATTCTATTCTTTCTATGATTTGTCTATACAAGTGCTGCCTTGATTTACAAGGAACCCAACTTATGAATTTTCCAAGTTACGAGCTGTCACTTGGTCGATTTTTTGCTTTGTGTTGTGAGCTAAAATTTGAGATACAAGCGAGATTCAGATACACTTATGTTAATAAGTTCACTGAAAACATTTTAATTTCCAAATTTATTACACCAAAGAAAAATATCATTTATAAAAAAAATAAACATCAAAACATATTACAGCACATAATTCATTACATTCTATTATATTTTGTTTTTATACAATACACTGCTATTTTTATTATAAAAAAAAAACTAACAAAATAAATTAAGGTGTTTTTGGGGGCTTTAATAGATTAATGGTATTTCAGTTTATTTCAGTGGGGAAAACTGATTTGATATATGAGGAAATTTAGTTACAAGTGGGACAAATTAAACTCGTAAGTCAGGATACAACTGAACTCAGTATCATTCAATGTAAGAGTGAGGAACTTATCTTTACAGATTATATTAAATTTATTGCCTATTTATAAGGTTGCACTCAATAAATTTTAGTATATTTACGACAAAATCTTTTTTACATTTTTGAGAAATCATTGGGATATCAGGTTGAAAGTAGAGGTGTACAATTTTAATTGTTTTTATTGACAAGGCCACAATTGATCAGATGCAGCCTTAAGGCCACAGGTTTCCCACTCCAACAATAGAATGAATCATCTGCTAAATATATTTTCACCCTATGTTGATTGAAACATAGACCTTGAGAATTTGAATTAAATGGTTTAATTAAAAAGGTATTATTTTAAGAACATGAACATTATATGTTTTATTATTTTCATTATTTTTAAACACCAAGAAATTTACATAACTCTTTGATTCAATTCTCTAACTTTTGAAAAACTAACTGGACAGGTTTTCCTATGACTATCAAAGAAAAATGTGAATTTCCTTATTTCAAAGAACCAAAATAAAAGCTTTTTTTTATTTTAACAGAACCAATATAAAAGCTTATGTTGATTTTTGGTTAGAGAGCTCCACAGAGATCTTTGTAAATGCTCAGACCATTTTGGTTTAGGTAATTTTTTCTTTTATGTATTTACACAATTTCTCTGCCATGGGCAGGATATGGTATAAGGTCAATTTTTTGTTAAATAATGGATAAGCATAGCCTATCATTTTGAGCAAGTAGTGTAGAGTAGTTTAAAATAATGGTAAAACAGTGGAAAATCACTGTCATATATTTTGAATGACAACAGCCTTGAACCCAGCGTTATTTGGAACAGGGCCTCAGGTAGAATTATAATTTAGAGAGTTGGGGCTAGTGGCCTGTTAGGACCAGATATGTCTTTCCATCTCTGCTGTAGCCCTGCACATGCATAGATTAAGAATGTATTAAGGGAATAAAAAATGTGTACACAAGAAAATGTCTCCATGTTATAATAACAAGAACAAGATGGAACCCAGAGAGAGAGAGAGAGAGAGAGAGAGAGAGAGAGAGAGAGAGAGAGAGAGAGAGACACCCTCTGGAACCAGAGAGACACTTGACCCAAAAGAAAAACCCTGATACAACAGAAGTAAAAAGAACAGAGTGACAATACAACATTTTAAGCAGTCTTTTAAATTTAATTGGTTTGAATTCAAAGTTTTCCTTCTCTTAGATCAGTTGCTGTATCAAGGCTAAATGACCCAATCTGCCCTACTATTTACCAATAATTGGGGGAAGAAGAGATGGATTCATGCCAAGGATATTAGTGCAAAGAGAAATGCAATAGCCACTTGGTGGCGTGGTCAGTGTAGCATGTAGTGAAGATGCGGCAAAGTAAAATCTCTTTCTCACTCTTCCGGCCTCAACAGAAGTAACAATGCACCAGTGATGTTCCTGTCCATAGACAGGGGACTTTGAATCCCTCAACAACTCATGTCACATGACACCCTATAACATGATTAACATTCATTTTCTAATTCAGTACCAGTTACATATCATGTTAAAGACTTTCTCTTCCATATAAGGACATTCTTATTACTCATTCTTATGTTGTTTTTCTATTCTGTTAAGTTTGCTCAGGAAATAAAATGTTCCTGTTTCTAACTTCATTGTGAATTGTTCTTAGATTTCTTCTATATGAGGAAAAAAAATCTAAGTATTGCTCCTCTACTGTGTTATATAGTTTCATAACTAATTGTTTAACTGATAGCAGTGATAATGATTCTAAGAGTCAAAAATGTTGTGAACCTCTTATAAATATGCTAATTAAGGTAGTTAATTAGCATATGGATATCTAATAGCATAATTGTTTCATTTACTTGGTTGGTTCAGGAAAGAATAATTACAATTCTATTATCTTTAAAATTCATCATCAAGTGGATTTAGTATGAACCTTTCCTAATGAAATCTTTCATGCAAATAACTTTGGAATCCAGCACTTACTGTTAGCATGACCCAGCAATAAAGATATTTTATTCACAAAAAAGAGAAAAATATATGAATAAATAGAATAAATCTCACTCCAAAGGGGGTGGACATGTTGTGTATATAAGCTACCTTTGACTTATGTCACTTATTGTCCCCCCTACTGTGTAACTCTCCTATTATGGAAAGTAGCATTTAATTATAACATGGCCCAGCAATAAAGATGTTTTATATGCAACTCTGTTGTTTCTCATTTATACTAATAGTACGCAATAATGTAATAGTTATTATTAAAAGTAAATTCTTTAATGTGTGTTATATTTCCATGCAGTAAATGTTGTGATCACATTAATGGTAGGAAATAATGTAAAGACTACAACTCCTGAAGAAGGAATTATGGGGTAGCATGATGTTTTGGGGTAGGAAGAATTATGGGGTATGATGAGGTTTGGGTGTTTTATGGTTTAAAAGGTAGCTTGGATATTCTGGGTGTGTGTTCTTTGGGTTTTCCTTTTACCCTATCTCATTTCGTGGTCATGCTGAAAAGACAGGAATTTAAGGAACGAAAAGGAAAGAGATAAAAGCAGGAAGTAGTTTTATGACTTAGGTTTTATTGACTAGGTCATAATCGACTGTAGCAAGGGAATATCCCCCTGGCTAGTAGTTGCAACTAGACCCAGTTAAGGCCTGACTCAAAATGGTCGAGAGATTCTTTTGGGGGTTGGGGGACAGTCCTTTTTGTAGGACATGCGCAGAGGGCTCCTCTGGTGAAGGCACCATGGGAGTTTTTTTTTTTTTTTTTTTTTCTAATTTTATTTTAATCCCCACAGAATAATTTATTGAATCCATTGTATCTTAAGAAAGTAAGAAAGAATAAACAATAGAAAGAATGATATAGAAAAAAAATATACAAAAATTAGTTTTGCCTTAATAAAACTTTTCAACATCAAAGTTATGCTGATAAGAAGGTCATATTGTAATTCTGTAGCATTCTCTCAATGAAATATTGAATACTTGATATAAAATAGATACACAAACTTTTGTTCTATGTGATACCACTGTAACCTATAATTTGAGAAATTAGGAAATCTGCATATATTTTTGAAACAAAAATAGATAGTTTTCCTGATTGTATATGAAATAATATGAGAACAAATCTAAACATGGCAAGTTGAAGAGAATGTAGGCACAACTGGGAGTGTTTGCTAATATGCCACAAACTCAAATGACTAAAAATAGAACACTAAAAATATATCCACTGGAACTGAGTCCTATGAGCTAATCATGAAAGTCAGAAACAATTTCAACCAATCAGTGCAGACTACAGTGAAAACTTCCAGGAACCTCTTAAAACAAATAAATACTCCAAACTTTAGCAACTCGCAGCAGTTTGAAGTCAACTGCTACCGAAAAGAACATCATTTTCCATCTCTGTATTCACTTGTGAGAGAACAGATCATCACTTATCAAATGTCACTTAGAAGCAGAATACATCTTTTTTCAGCAATTTAAATTTAAATTAAATCAGTGGAATACATCACTAATTAGGACTGAGCCTATTCTAGTAGTAACCACCCCAAGTGGAGTTTAACAGGTTTGAATTAAGAGTTTTCTTTCTCCTAGACTGGTTGCCTTACCAAGGTTAAAGAGCCCAGTCTGCCCTACTATTTACCCATAGCTGGAGGGAGAGTAGTTGGATTTATGCCTTTCCAAAGGGTATTAGTGATATGTGAACTGTAGCTTCGTCCAGGATTTGAACTTAGGTCGACAAGTCCATTTCCTACAACTCTATTACACCACACACCTCCAACAATACCACCATGCATACTCATATCTTCTAACATCAAACAAATCACTCGATCTCTTTTGTAATAATATATTGAGATGAGGTATGCATTAAGAACAAGAGGGATATACAGTGTACATTTAAATTTATTTATGTGCTGTACATGATACGTGTGAGCTGACCAAAGTCCAGAGGAAAAATAGGCAGAAGCCTTGCTTCTATCTCCAGACTGATGTCAGTGAAGAGTTCCACCCAAGGGGAATAATTCGTCATGACTATATTACATTTTTGATTACCAAACCATCATTATCAAGGATGAAACATACAATTTACTGAATATTTCCAATGTGAAAATTAAGGAAAATTTAATGAAACTTTTATTACAGCTAGTAAAAACACAGGGAATATTCCTCTCAACTGGTATGTATGTGAATACAAAAAATTTACAGCAATTCATTTTGTATATCATATCAATGTCTTGTTGGCACTTGTTTTCTACTGGGACGCAAAACCACTTGACCGTGTGCTTTTATACTGGTGACAAAAAAAAAAAAGAAAGAAAGAAAAGTACAAATTAAACTTGACCAATAACTGTAATAAAAAAAAGACACTGAACTTTTATTTACAAATGGACAGTGAAGATATCTTAAAGACTGACCCGTCTATTTACATATTTACCAACCCCTCCACACAAGCAGGATGTGACACAAAGTCAATTTCTAAAGTGTAGTTTAACAGGTTTGAATTCAGAGTTTTCCTTCTCCTAGACTGGTTGCCTAACCAAGGTTAAAGAGCCCAGTCTGCCCTGCTATTTACCCATAGGTGGAGGAAGAATAATTGGATTAATACCTTTCCCAAGGGTATTAGTGCTATGTGAAATGCAAACAGCCTTGTCCAGAATTTGAACTTGGGTTAACGAGTCCATTTCCCATGACTCTAACCAGTATACCATGCACCTCTATGCTCTGTCTATTTAAGATAATAAAAGAAAAAGGTAAATAAGAATTGATCTCAGAAAAGGAGATATTTCATAAGCGTTAGTACATAAGAATGACTAATTGGAGTACATCAACCATGAAGTTATGTTCCTTTTGTTGTCTTATATACCCCTTTTTATTGGGTACATAAATAGTGAGAGGAGAGGAGAGGGGTTTGTCAGAGGTTCTGTTTCATTGACCAGCCATCTTCCTTTGGGTTGACTTCTTCCTCTGGTTGATATGGCTTCTGTTATTCTGAGCTGTGGTTGTCTGTGTTCATTTCTTTGTTTTTAATAATGAAGCAAGACTTTGTTTAGCTTTCAAGATGTCTTTATTAAAAACCAGAAGCCCAAAAGGGTTTTAACCACATGGTGAGAAGATGGCGTCTTGGAAACAGATGACTTTGAATTTAGTGGTTCCAGCTAACCACTAAAATCTAACTATCTCTAAGTCAGTCCCCTTCTCACTCTTGCCTTTAGCCAATTAGAAATAAATAACCACAAAATGGCCAATTTTTAAGCCTTTTTCTACACCAATTATATTGCTCTATTCAATGATATTGAACATTGAGCTCTCAACTTGGATCTGAACAACTCAAACATTCCGTTGTTGGAAGAAAGGGACAGCTTAGAATCATACTAATACCAACTTACCTGGTAACCCATCTACGGATATATATATATATATATATATATATATATATATATATCACCATCATCATGTCGCGCTTTCAGCACGGATATCCATGACAATCTCTCTCCATCCATCCCTATCGCTCATCATTCTCGGGAGGTCCTCTATGCAGCATCCTGCATTCGCAATTGATCAGTTAAATTTGAGCATTTTCTCTCAAGTATCTAAGCCTGTGTATAAAAAACACAGTGAGATATAAAGTAATTACAGAGGAATTTGTAGAGGAGAGCTGTTTTGATTTTTTTGTGGTAAAAGAAATGTGATTCTTTTTTTAGCATTAATAGAAGTGATTAGTTTATTGGAATTTTTCTTTAACAATTCACTGTTATTTTTTTCCTACCTTATGAAAATTAGTTTGATCACCAAGAATGATCTACTGTTTTAACTTATATAAGTTAAAACAGTAGATCATTCTAACTGATAAGTCAGATCTCATACTGCCTGGCATCCCTAATAATGGAGATAGAAACATGTTTACAAATGTATTCAGTAGTATATAAGGTAATTTATGAGGAAGTGCGTCCCGGTCTCCTGCCTCAGAAATTGCTACCCGGTGATTATTAAGATAACGTCCCCAGCTATGTCGTCTCAGTGGTGTTACTTGAAAGAAAACAACCAACTTAGGGCGTTAGATGTATTTTAGAGGAGGGGGGCTTCTCTTTTTTTTGTCGTAATTCTTATTTATTTATCATAATTTGTTTAGAAATTTATTTATAGAAATTTGTCGTAATTCTTGTTTATTTATAGAAATTTGTCGTAATTCTTGTTTAGATATGAAGATGGATATCTATCTATCTATCTATCTACCTCAATTTGTTTATTTTTTACTTTGTTTATATATATCTATCCACCCATCTCCATTTGTTCATATCAAAAAAGAGAAGGCCCCCCCCCCTCTAAATTACATTTAACGCCCTAAGCTGGTTATTTTTTTTCAAGTAACATCGCCGAGAAGACATAGCTGGGGACGTTATTTTAGTAGTCACCGGGTAGCAATTTCTGAGGCAGGACACCGGGACGCACTTCCTCATAAATTACTGTATATAAAGTCCTGTTCAAATAAGTTTAGTGTCAGTGTTGCTGTGTGATGACAATGAGTAATGACATTCATTAGTCATGAGTAAAGTATAAAGCTGTAATCAGTGATAGAATTTTTTGGTATGACAAGGTTGTTTTCCTCACAAATATTACCACTGGGAATAAATCTTAGATTCATCATTATACACTGATAGACCTACATTTTTGGGAACCTGAAAATTTACCTGTTATGGAGGCCGTTCACAACATTCATTTTGAGGCTATATGAAATGGGGATGAGAGCATAGTCTAAGGTCAATACAGTGAAACCTTGACTTACAAGTGCCCCAACTTATGAGTTTTCTAAGTTACAAACGGTCACTTGGCTGATTTTTTTCGCTTTGTGTTGTGAGCTAAAATTCAAGGTATGAGCAAGCTTCAGATATGCTTATATTAATAAGTTCATTAAAAACATTTAAGTTTCCAAATTTATTATGCCAAAAAAAAAATTATTTATAAAATAAACATATTATAGCACATAATTCATTACATTCTATTTCATTAGGTTTTTATACAATACAGTGCTATTTTTTATATACAATACAGTGCTATTTTTTATATACAATACAGTGCTATTTTTTAATACAATACAGTGCTATTTTTCTTATACAATACAGTGCTAATTTTTTTATCTAAAAAAAAATAACAAAAAAATAGGGTGTTTTATTGAGGGGGTGGGTACAAATAAATGGCATTTCAATTTATTTCAGTAGGGAAAATTGGTTTGATATACGAGGAAAATGCGTTACGAGCAGAATTAATTAAACTCGTAAGTCAAGGTACCACTGTATTATTAAATATTCAACAGATTGGCTTATAATTCTATCATTTATTTTAATAACAAATACTTAAAAAATCCTCTATTGATTTTGTTAAAAAAATTCACACATTAAAAAAAAAAGGTTGCTTCAGGGGCCCCTCTGGGATTAGGAACCCCTCCAGGAGTAGGAGTCCTGAAGTTTAAGCTTCTTTAGTTTCACAGTAGATCTGCCATTATCATTGTGACCCTGAAAAACAAAAGACAATCTATGAAATTGAAATACTCTGACAGTAAGGAAATTCAAAACTTTTTTCTGTGCAAAAAAAAAAAAAAAAAAAAAATTCAGGTTCACAGTTATTTTGAAAATGGGAAGCACTAAATATTAACCATGTTGAATAATGAACTTGTAATTTTGAAGAAAAATTTTATTATTCTATCCGGTCTAAAATTTGTTTTATAAGATTAGATACCTTATTTATCAATCAACCCTTATAATTATCAAAGTTTAGTGCATACATTAGGAAAAGGTATGCATCCAACTATTCTCCTTCCAGCTATGTGGAGGGGTTGGGTAAATATGTGTATATATTTACTAAACCCTCCGCCCAAGCAGGATGCAACACAAGGTCAATTTCTTAAGCAGAGTTTAACAAGTTTCAATTCAGAGTTTTCCTTCTCCTAGACTGGTTACCTAGCCACGGTTAAAGAGCCCAGTCTTCCCTACTATTTATCCATAGCTGGAGGGAGAGTAGTTGGATGCATACCTTTCCCAAAGGTATTAGCGCTATGTGAAATGCAAATAGCCTCATCCAGGATTTGAACTCAGGTCAACAAGTCCATTTCCTATGATTCTAACCATTACACCATGTGCCTCTAATATAGGTAAATACATATATTAATCAAACATCACTGTATTTCCAAACTTTTCTCAGACATAGAAAATGCCAGAGTGAAGTAAAGCATTAAAGACTGAAAACTGAAACTGAAGGGAAAATTATTGTGATTTGTTGTTTGTAGAAATTAAATACGGGGTGAGGGGAGGGGAGAAATAAACAGATATTCAATTAAAAGAGATTAGCTTTTTTTAACAGTTATACAAGGGTGAGGGTGGGGTGAAAAATTCTCAGCTCAAACAAGAAGAAAATAATCTTCCTTTTTCTTTCTTAAAAAATATTTACTGAATGTTTTTAAAAGGTTAAAGCAACTTAAAAAACATTGTTCTAAATGTGTTGGTTGGTTGGATTTGACAGCATGTCAACCCTTGTTGGGTTATTTTATGCCAAAGACAATTTTGTTTTATTCATTCTTCTTAGGTATTCAAATTATTTTTGTAACTCATTTTTTTAAACACATTTCTTATCTATTTAACCCATAGATGCAATCCTAACTGGTACTACCAGTCCAGGTCAGGGTGGACTTGGGAGTAATGGCAATGAAAAGATACTCCACACTCCCCAGAGCTCCAGTATTTGAATCTAACCACTAGCTGCAGTTTAATGTTATACCCAGGATTATTTTAGGCCAAAGACATTTTTGTTTTATTTATTCTTCTTAGATATTCAAATTATTTTTGTAACTCATTTTTTAAAACACATTTCTTATCTATTTAACCCATAGATGGAACCCAAACTGGTACTACCACTCCAGGTCAGAGTGGACTTGGGAGTAATGGCAATGAAAAGATACTCCACACTCCCCAGAGCTCCAGAATTTGAACTTCATCACTAGCTGCAGTTTAACATTATACCCAGGACACAATCATGGAGGCGCGTGATGTAATGGTTAGAGTCGTAGGAAATGGACTCATCGACCCGAATTCAAATCCTGGATAAGGCTGTTTACATTTTACAAAAAGCTAATACCTTTGGGAAAGGTATGAATCCAACTATTCTCCCTCCAGCTATGGGTAAATAGTAGGGCAGACTGTCTAGAGAAGAAAAATTCAAACCTGTTAAACTTAATAAATTGACTTTGTATCACATCCTTCTTGTGTGTAGGGGTTGGTAAATATATATGTATATATATACCCTGGAAACAAATAAATATGCGGAATAGTAAACATATTTCATGTCTCTAAGTCATTTCCTACTTGGTTAGGCTGAGAACTTTTCAGACCCCCATCCCTTCATATTTAGAGAGAGATCCTGTTTTTTAAGTGTTGAGGTGACAACAGATTTGTAATCGTTACAAAAAGATTATGTTTTTCTTTTCTTTCTCCCTTTTGTTCTAAGTAAATCATGTAAGTAAGGAAATGCTGTAATAATTTCTTTCAAGTTAGACTTACTTAATTAGATTAGCAGAGGATTTCAATTTTAAGTTGTTTTTTTTTTACGTTAATGTTAAATTTAGTCTGTAGATGAAAACTGGGTCCAAGGTTGAAGAATTCTTTTTTCTATCAGTGAAGTTGTAATCGGAGAAGTTGGTAAAGTTGTCAGGAGGAACATTTTTAAAAGCAGAATAAAAATATATAGAATAAATAGATAAATAAATAATAATAATAATAGTAATAATAATAATAATAATGAATAATAATAATAATAATAATAATAAAAATAATGAAAAAATAGACAAATATCTGGACCTTGCCAGAGAACTAAAAAAGTTATGGAATATGAAACTGAAGGTGATACCAATTGTAGTTGGTGCACTTGGAACAGTCCCAAAAGGATTAGAAAAGGGTCTGGAATGTTTGGAAATCAGAGGAAGGATTGAAACCATTCAGAACACTGCACTGCTGCAATCTGCCAGAATACTCAGAAGAGTCCTGGAGACCTGAGGAGACTGCTGTCACTCAGACACCAGTGAAAGACCATCAGCTAATACTGATGTGAAAACTCAAAAGGAGCAAATAAAAAAATAATAATAATAATAATAATAATAATGATGATGATGATGATGATGATGATGATGATGATGGGGAGGAGGAGGAGGAGGATCTAGTGGATCATGGTGGGAAAATGAAAGAAAGCAAGAAGATAGACAAATACTTGGATCTTGACAGAGAGGTGAAAAAAAATCTGTTAAGCAGGAAAGTGATGGTGATACAAATTGTAATTGGTGCACTTAGGATGGTCCACAAAGGCTTGAAGAGGAGATTGGAGGAATTGGAAACCAGAGGAAGAATCAAGACCATCCAGACCACAGCATTGTTAAGATCAGGTAGAATACTCAGAAGAGTCCTGGAGACCAGTGGAGACTTGCTATCATACAGACTTCAGTGAAAAAACTCCAGTTGTAACTGGTGGGAAAAACTTGCAAGCAGTAGTATAATAATAATAATAATAATAATAATAATAATAATAATAATAACAGCAGAAATCTGATCAAAGGAATTAATACCTGGGCTGTCCCCATTATAAGATACTCAGGACCATTCTTAAAATGGACAAAAGAAGAACTCAGACAGATTGACCAAAGGACGAGAAAATTAATGACCATGCACAAGGCTCTCCACCCTAGAGATGATAGAGATAGATTATATGTGTCAAGAAAGGAAGGGGAAAGAGGTCTTGCCAACATAGAGGAATGCGTAGAAACCACAATCCAACAACTTGAAGATTACACAAAAAAGAGCAAAAACAAACTACTTATGGCGGCCAACAATAGTAGAAACGGCAGATGGACAAACAGAAAAACGACAAAGACTAGAAAACAAAAATGGGAAGAAAAACAATTATATGGACGCTTCAAACGACAAATAGAAAAGGTTGCACATGAAAAGACTTGGACATGGTTAAGAAAGGGAAACCTCAAAAGAGAAACAGAATCACTTATAATTGCTGCACAAAATAATGCTATAAGGACAAACTACATCAAAGCGAAAATTGATAAGACCCAACAGAATAGTAAATGTAGACTTTGCAGTAATAGAGATGAGACTGTAAACCATATACTCTGCGAATGTAGCAAACTAGCACAACGAGAATACAAAACTAGACACGATTGGGTTGGGAAGGTGATCCACTGGGAATTATGCAAAAAATTTGAATTTGACCATATAATAAAATGGTATATGCATAAACCAGAATCTGTTCTTGAGAATGAAACGCAAAAAATTTTCTGGGACTTTGAAATAAAAATGGATCACCTTATCCCAGCAAGAAGACCAGACCTAGTGTTGATTAACAAAAAAGAAAGAACTTGCCAACTGGTGGATTTTGCAGTGCCAACAGATCACAGGGTGAAGCTAAAGGAAAATGAAAAAATGGACAAATACCTGGACCTTGCCAGCGAACTGAAAAAGTTATGGAATATGAAGATCAAAGTGATACCAATTGTAGTTGGTGCACTTGGAACAGTCCCAAAAGGATTGGAAAAGAGTTTGGAAAGTTTGGAAATCAGAGGAAGGGTTGAAACCATTCAGAACACTGCACTGCTGCAATCTGCCAGAATACTCAGAAGAGTCCTGGAGACCTGAGGAGACTTGCTGTCACTCAGACTTCAGTGAAAGACCATCAGCTAATGCTGATGTGAAAACTCAAAAGGAGTAAATAATAATAATAATAATAATAATAATAAGAAGAAGAAGAAGAAGAAGAAGAAAATGATAAGAAGAGATAATCAAATACAAGAGAGAAACATAAACCTACAAGATGAAAATGACATGAAAATTGACTCACTAAGTAAAGCAGCCAAGAAAATAAAGAATAATGCCAAAAAGGAAGGTATCAAAACTCAACTTGATCCATGGTACACCCTCCCCCCCTCTTCTAAGCCAATACTCAACTTGTAACAAAGCAACTGACGTAGATCAAAATAAAACCCATCAGTGGTTTTGAAACTCAAAGGGGAAAAGCTGAAACAAAATCTATCAGGCGAATGTATTTAAAAGATGATTCTGACCCTAAATATTACTCTATATAAAATTAAAATTGAAACAATTGATGATATAATAGCAGGATTCTCTGTCCTTATAATTGTTTGATGCCAGGGGACATGAAAGGTAATTACCTCCCATGTCTGCAAATAGCTACTAGGTGGCATTATAAAAGTGGAAGCAGCAAAGTCAAAATCTTCTTTTACCTTCCAGCTTGAGAGAAGTATCAATGGACCAAGTTGTGTTCATGTCCCCTGACAGGGGACATTGTGTCCCACTTTGTGTCCCACTTGCTGGATTGCTTTCAGTTAACAAATGGCTTCAGGTTTTGTCCTTAATATATGTGGTCAGGTTGGGATTTGATCAATGAGCAATTATTTCTGGTCTTCCACATTGATAACTTTCTCTCTAAATATGTTGTCTGTTAGAATATATATATATATATATATATATATATATATACATATATACTAGCAAAAGTACCCGGTCCATGACTGGATATATATAAAGATTGGACCATAAATAGGTGAGAGATTCCAAGCTGAACAGCTTAGTCTGCGATTTTGTTCATTAAAATTAAACTAAACTGCTGGTATACCTATAACAAAAAGCAGACAGCAAACAATATTTTATTATCAGCAGCAGCTTGTATACAGACAGTTCTGCAAATCGGTTGATTTTGGCTTAATTAATTAATTCTATCCCTTAATCAGTAAAAATCAATAACCAAATTTGGCGTGTCTCTTAGTTAGAAGGATATTAAGGTGTAAGCAAGATTTTGAATCTGAGTGTCGTTCCGTTTCAGAGTTATACGTCGACACGTACATACCAAACTTCCTTTTATATATAAAGATATATATATATATATATATATATATATATATATATATATTATATATATGAGTTGAGGTGGCATCCTTCTGTTTGCTAAAGACAATGGCGTAGTGTCCCAACATTTTTTTTCTGCATCTGTGCAAGTGGCTGAGCAGGCCAATTTTTGAATGGCAGTCTCTGGAGCAGTGACTGTACATTAACACTGATGCTTGCTGCAGCTGCAGTTGTCTCTCCTTCCTTCTGGCTCTGTCTTTGCTATGACAGCTACTTTCCTCTCTGTTTCACTCCTTTTTGCATCTATAGAAAGGAAATGAATTCGACAGTATAAGTATAGATAAAAGGATATGACAACACACAATGCTGTTAAAGTGAAAATATTTTATATCATATTCATAGCTAATATTGAACAATATTTCGATTTATAAAAATCATCTTCATAGCTTGTTTTTACTCCGGACTCATCGAGAGAGGAGCTGAAAATAATTTGAATTCAAAACGAAAACATTGATGTTCCAAAAAGTCATGCGGTTGTTTCATTATAAGCACATCTGCCACAAAAATAAAAAATGGAAAAATAAAGAAATAAAAAATTCTTTTCTGAAAAAATCCATTGCAGGCCTACCATGAATGGGTTAAAACTCGTCCTGTTTGACAAAGAGAATTTGTCTTTTGTTGAATTTGAAATATGTCTTCTTTTTTCAAAAACTGTTACACTAAGATATACATTATTGTCGCTGACCGAGAAACGCGTGGTGGATGTGCTTATAATGAAATGACCGCATGACTTTTTGGAACATCAATGTTTTCATTTTGAATTCAAATTATTTTCAGTTCCTCTCTCGATAAGTCCGGAGTAAAAAAACAAGCTCTGAAGATGATTTTTATAAATCGAAATATTGTTCAATATTAGCTATGAATATGATATAAAATATTTTCACTTTAACAGCATATTGTGTGTTTTCATATCCTTTTATCTATCTATCTATCTATCTATCTATCTATATATATATATATATATATATATATATATATATGAAAAAATATTTGGCATTAAATAACCCATAAAGGTTGATATGCCATTAAACACCAACCAACCAACCATTCTTATCACTCGTATTTTAATTTTTAAAAAGTCATTAATAGATGCCTGTGCAAAAGTTTATCAAAAATTTTTTAAAGAATCAATGTGAGATTTTTAGTTTACAATAACCATTTTAAATATTTTTGATGAAAGTTACAGTTTCATTCTTTTTTAAAATCCAACACACACAACACACACAAACACACAGCACACACAGAACACACATATCAAACACACATACACACACACAACAAACAGATAAAAGTTTTTTTTAAAAAAATCACTGTCACAGCTGTGTCTGGAGAACATACACACAAATGAACAAACAAACTACTAATGCCTGCCTAATATAAAAAAAGGGGATACTAAGACATTGTTGGACAGATACATACACATAAACACACACACACACACATACTTACACATACACACACGCACAGAATTTGGAAGAAGATATCACCAGGCATACAACAGAATGGAAAATCCTAGCAACAAGGTAACAGCTCCAGAATTTAGCTTTCAGAAATCTTCTGATGAAGGGATCTTTATCTCAAAATATTAGGAATAAATCAAAGGTAAACAAACAACATCATAGTTACCTCATTTTTCTTTACACTTGCATTGTGACAACCTTCAAAATCAACCACAAACCAAAATAAACACAATGCTTCAAGCAAAATATAAAACTCTTTTAATTTAAAATATTTTTTTCTCCATACAAACAGTATGAACGATAAGGAAAAAAATTAAGGATTTTTTTTTGAGAATATAGTAGTTTACTTGTAAAAAAATGATATAGCTATACAATTAATGTGTAATGATACAATATGATAATAATTGAATAAGATTGAACTTGCTTTATTATGATCATACCTAAAACGCTTATTAACAATCTATTAATTAATGAAATCCTTAAAATTTAATAATTATATGAATTAGCGCAATTATTTTCAATTAACAAATTTAAATTAATTAAATAAAAAAATTGTCATTTCTCTTGCTCCAAATTGTAAACAAGATGAGTTATGTCCCTTCACACGTTTTATTTATGTCTTTGGATAAAAATATTCAATTCTGGAAATTAATAACATATATTACTAGTACTTATTCTTCCTGAAGACTAATTCTAAGTTTATTAGTCATTTTTTTATTAACCTTTTTTATTTTTTTTTATCCATTTCTTCATTTTGAATGTACCCTTTCAATCACATCGTTTAGAGTAATTGCATTAACTCACTGTTTTTTTTTTCCATTTGTATATTTGAAGTATTTATGTCCCTTGAGCCGTAGTCTCTCATTCTGTGTTTGTGTGTTTTTGTCCGTGAGTGTGTGTAAGAAATAGGCAGCTACCGTTGATAAGAGAGAGAGAGAAGGCGTGCAAATACAACCTACTTATCCATTATGATGTTATTCATACTAAATATACTCTGTAAAATAAACAAATATACAACTGATCCATTCTCAACAGACATAAGGAGGCAGCATAACTACTCCATTATGCTTGCATATACTTAATATGAACGCTACTTTGCTTCTGAAATAAATCTGCTTTTGTCCCATAATAGTCATTACATTTACCTATAAATTTCATATATTAAATGTAACAACTATTATGGGACAAAAGTAGTAAAAAAAATAGGAAACTAGTAAAAAAATAGTAAATGGTATAATAGATCACTGACAAACTAATGAATTATGTACCAGAGAAAATAAAGATGGGATTCATAACTACAAATTAATAATGAAATATATCAATGAGATGAAAATCTACATTAAAAATCAAAGATTTTAGAACATATGAAAATGCTGTATGATTTTTATTTCTCATATCTTAAAAAGTAATTTCTCTCTAGATACACACACACACACACACACACTAATATATATAGAAATGCATATATATATATGGGATTAAATAGTATCCTGAAGAGGGCAAAGCCTGAAACGTTAGGTAGATGCTCACTAAAACCTTTGTATAAACAGTTATATTTAATAAATATATATATGTGTGTGTGTGTGTGTGTGTGTGTGTGTGTGTGTGTGTCACAGAGCTGATAAGGATGTTGACCCTGCGAACAATATAAAATAAAAAAACTGAATCAAATGAAACAAACTAAGCAAAGGAGGACAGACAAGGAGATTTGGTTTAACAAGATACGGAAATCTTTATTTACTACATAACTACAGATGAAAGCAGATAGAATATTGGTTGTCGTTGATATCACAGAAGGTCAGACGACAGGTTCTTCAGACGACAGGTTCTTCTTCAGACGACTGGAAATGTGAATACGTGGCACTGCAAGTCGAATTGATCGTAGCTGACGTAAGGGTCTTCCGAAGGCTGGAGATATGTAGATGAACCAATGTGAAGATGCTGGTAGGTGAGGTCGAAGGACGTCTCGCCGGAGCAGGAAGGAAAATGTAGCACACAACAGTAGTTTAGAATAGTCAATGCACACTACTAGTTGGTAAAGGGTTGATGGAACCAGGGTCCGCAAGGGATGGTGGGCTTGCTGAAGGAAGGACGGTAGCTGGCAGAGGAAGGAAGAGCTGGACCAGGAGATGACTGGATCGAATCTGGATCAGGGTCAGCAGGAGACTGGATCGTCGGCAGGCTGGAACGTGTGCGGTTTGCTGGTATGTAGGGATACTGCAGGATCATAGGCAGTGAGGAATGGGAAGCAGAGACCAAGGCAGAGCTGAACGGAGGCAGAAAACTGGGTCGTCGGTCGGCTGGAATATGTGCGGTTTGTCGGTATGTAGGGATACCGCAGGAATGTCGGTAGCAAGGAGACTGAGGTAGCGACGAGCGGTAAGTAGGGACTGAGTCGGAGCTGAAGGCAGAAGGGAACCGAAAAACCAAGGCAGAGCTGAGCTGGAGGATCAAACCGGACCCGAAGCTGGCCAGAGAAGAGAAGAGAAGAGAAGGACAGTGGCTGGCAATGGTCCTGAGAAGGACTGTTGGAAAAGAAGAGGCTGGCTCAGGAGATGACCGGATGGAGGTTCGCTAGAAGGTTGGCAGGAGACTGGAACGTCACCTGGCAAGGAGACTGGAGCAGAAACTTAGCTGTCTGAAGGCAGGAGACCAAGGTAACACCAAGCAGGAGGCAGGAAACCAAAGGCAGGACCAGTAGCCGGAGGCAGAGCCGAGGTGAAGGATCAAACCAGAGTCAGGAACCGAGGGCAGAGCCAAGGGGAAGATTTGAACCGGATGCAAAACCGAGCCATGGCCAAGAAGAAGCCAGAGAGAGAGAAGAGAGAGTTAAAAAAATGGTTTGCCACAAGTGGGTAAAGCTGGAGAGCTCGCCACAAACTAGACTTTTTTAATGCAAGAGGCAACTTAAGATGGTTGGATCAAGCCACCAAGGTGATGACTGCTATGCGATCTTAAGCGTTTGTACCGGGCGCAAGGGATGAGGGGCAAACTAGGGCCCCTAACCACCCTAGGCGGCCGAAGCTGCCAATATTTGAAGTGAGCACACTCGTGCACTCACTTCAAAATTTTTATTCATTTTAAAGAGAGATACATCAAGTGTGTACACAACTCGGCATATAGCTGGAGGTTTTATTTGGGGGAGGGGGAAGTAAAGCTGGTCATGCTTCCTAAGTTTCTAGCTAGCTAGGTTCACTCGTCGACCGATTCATACAAAAATAAACACTTTCTTTCTTCTTGCAGCCTACTGTCACCAAAATACCTCATTCTTTCTATGATTCCTACTTAAGTCCCCATTTGATGATGTTGGATGATAAGCACACGATGTATGTTCCGGATGAGTTAGAAATGGAGGGGTAGGGTAAAAAAACAAGATAAAATCCTGAGAAACTGAAAAGGTGAAAATAAGGGTAAAATTGTGGGTCACTGGTTGCCCCCTTTCCCTCAACTAATGTGTAGGATCGCCAACTGTCTTCCGATCTTTTTGGTTCGAAACCAAGTCGGTCAGTTCCTTTGTGTCATGAAGTGGGTGTCCTTAGTGGGGGTGGGCAAAAAATGGAGGGGGGGTGTCTGTAGGTCATATTGGTTGGGTTGCTAGGAAAGAATTTGACTCTCCAGGAATGAAAAAGCTAGGGTGATTGGGCAGGTTTAGAAAGAATAACTTTTGGTTTGGGATCCTGGATATGCCCTAAATGAAAATCTGGGGTTGATGAAACATTTAGCCACCTAACTACAAGAAACTATGATGTATGTGGAAAGATTGGAGGCTGCTTGCTAGCCTTGGTTTGTCTTTATTTTATAGACTGTGTTTGTCTATCTAGGAGTGGGGTCCCAGACTGAGAAAACCTGTCAGTGCCAGCCATGAATGGCAGGAGCAACGTTTCCACTCCTGCCCTCATTCTCACACACAAGCTTGCGGCATTTATCCACCTTTCATTGAATGTCATGAGTTCGAGCATCCTCCTATCGCACCTGATCCTCACTCTAAGCTGATGCTTAAAATATACGACCAGATCATGTAAGGAGAATTCCCCGCTCTCATGCAATCCCTTGTTTTGTGTTGTCCATACCACCATTCTAGCTATGGCTAGTATAGCGGAAAACACCTTTCGTTTTTCTCCGGAGAACGGTGGACTGACATTGTCCATGATGTAGCCAACAGCGAGCAGCACCCAATGATTGGGTGTGATATGGGCTGTAACCTCGTTCACGTACTTCCAAAATGAACGCACCTTGCTGCAAGACAGAAAGTCAGGAATGTTTGCCTTGTAATTGTATGCTTGTGAGCAGCAATGCATTCCAAGCAAGTTGCCAGGTGAGGGAAAACTCGGAGTTGTTCATAAACCCAGCACCCGGCGCCCAATTCCATTGTGAACGGACCTCCTCCAACGACGAGCCGTACCGCTCCACGAGCGGATCTGAACCATAACCTCCACTAATGCCCAATATAGTGCCCTTTAAGGCCATGAGGCTAGACTCAGGTAGTCTTCGAAGGGAGATGCGACACTCGGATAGAAACCGCGCTTCTCTGCTGGGCCGCAGCAGGAGGTCTGGAAATATGGCCCAGATTTGTTGTGACCACTCGGCTTCGGTGTGTAATGATCGATTCAGAAATGCCAACCTCTCAGCATCTCAATGAACTGCCAAGTCCGGCATCCCCAAACCTCCATTACAAGGCCGCCGGGAACAAACCTGTCTACGTATCATTGGCCGGCCCCTCCCTCCACAAAAGTGGAAAAGGAGCCGTTCTAATGCCAATAACCGAGCCGCAGGCAGAGGGAGTACAGACAATCAGTAAAGGATCAGGGGGAAAATATAGGTGGCACAAGCCTCCACCCTGCCCTTTAAGGACAACCGCCTTGGAAACCATCTTCAGATCCGAGCTTCCACTTTTGCCTGTACCTCCAACCAATTTCTCTCAACTTGGAGATCAGGCCCGAACCTTTTCCTTTTCTTAGACTGGTTGCGAAACCCAGGTTGAAGAGCCCAATCTGCCCTACTATTTACCCATAGCTGGAAATGCATATATATAAGGTGTATATATGTGGAGGTGTTTGTAGTGTAATGTTTACCATTGTAAGAAATGGACATGGCAACACAAGTTCTAATCTAGACATGGTTATTTGCATTTCACATAGCGCTAATACTTTTTGGAAAGGTATGAATCCAATTACCTGACCTCCAGCTATGGGTATGTAGGGACTAGAACTCTCCTGAGCCTTTAGGGACAGGAAGTAGTAAAGGTAACGTCCCCTGTCAGGTTGAGTGAAGAATTCTCTTTGACGGTTTGGCACCGAACTGTAAGCCTCGTAGAAACGAGCGTCCATCTCAGACCTTGTGGCTGAAAGAACTACTACCCCTCAGCGAGGGAGAAATAACTGAAGACTCAACCTGACACCCCCCTCAACTAGGGAGCTATTCTGAATAGTAAGTACTGCCCTTCAGTGCTTGTTTTATTGACTTTGTTGAGTTTTGTATGTAAATAAAATAGGTTAAAGGTACATGTGCTTTCCCCTTGTCTTTACCTTCTGAAAACATATATTCTATTTTCTTTAGACTGTAGACAGCCTTTCCTACACTGGTGACCCCTAATGTGATATAAAAAAAAAAAAAAAAAAAAAAAAAAAAAAAAAATATATATATATATATATATATATATTCATTCGTAGTTACGTGTTTTTGTTTTTTAAAAATAACTACCTGTATCTCGTTTTTTAAACAATGGTCCCTTCGTAAATTGAAGTGCGCGTATACTGTTGTCTTGTGTTTTCGTTTCTCATCCTTGTCAGGATATTCTTTGTTCTTTTGGTTATTGGTTTCGTTTCTTTTTCACTGTTTCGTGAAATTAAGAGAGTTTCGCTTGTCCTGGGCACGATAATTACCTAAATAACAGCTCCAATTTTTTCCCCTGACTTGTAAGTCGCGCTGTAGCACGCTAGTGGGCATTTCACACGCTGACGTCACGAAGCCCCACCCATTTTGTTGCAGGAAAATCAGCAACTACTACTGCTTGATCGTAGAAACAAGATGGCGGACGCTATGTTTATTTTGCCTATTCCCTCTTTTCATAGAGAGGACCCTGCAATATTCTTCGCCCAAATGGACATATTTTTCGCTCGCAGAGGCGTGACACACCATTTGGATAAACTAAGCTGTGCAGCCTCGTCCATGCCGGCAGATATAAAGGCTGAAGTAAGGGATATCCTCGTAACCCCCCTGCAGAAAATTCGTACGAAATATTACGGCAACGAATTTTAGCACGTTCCGAGGTGTCCAAACACACGCGATATAAGCAGCTTTTGCAACAGGAGCACCTGGGCGACAGTTCACCATCACAGTTTCTGAGACGGTTGCAGGTTCTGGCAGAAGGGACTGTGGACAAAGGGGTTGTCAGGCATGTGTTCTTCGAACGAATGCCAAACAAGTACAAGGTGGGACTGGCAGCACTTAGTGAGTCCACTCCCATAGAAGAAGTGGCAGCTGTGGCAGACCACATGGCCGAATTATTGCCAAATGATTCGCACACAGTGTCCCACGTACGGGGCACTGAAAATAGTGAAATCCAGGCTATAAAGGAGAACCAGAGGCAAATCATGGCGAGGTTAGACCAGTTGGCTGAGGACGTGGCAAAATTGTCCGTCGAGAAAAAGGCCAACCGCGGGCGGAGTAACTCCCCCAAGACACGGCCCAAAGGGCGTGTAAAAGAAAAAATATGCTGGAAACACAAGAGATTCGGCGACAAAGCTGACGCTTGTATTCCCCCTTGCGCATATAAGGGACAGGGAAAAGAGTAACCCGACAGAGTAGAGCGGCCTCACCTGTCGGCGTCCCTAACTCCGGCCGCCTACTGTACGTAATCGACAAAAGGTCAAAAACGTCCTTCTTAGTGGACAGCGGGGCACAGGTGTCACTCCTCCCAGCAACAAGTGGGGATAAGAGTTGTTGCCCCGGCAAGTTTACTCTGCGTGCCGTAAACGGGTCGTTGATACACACTTATGGAGAAAGGTGTATGGAGATTGACTTGGGTCTGCAGAGAACATATACCCACGTGTTTATAGTCGCGGCTGTAAACGGCGCCATTTTAGGTGCTGACTTTTTGCAGAACGTTTGGGCTCATTGTCGATTTACATGGCCGTTGTCTGAGAGACCAGGAGAGACACCTTAAGGTGGGTGGGGTGGTTAAGGCAGGCACTCCCGTGCGTCCTACGGTGGCACACACAAGTGAGGATACTATTTTTGCCAAAATGCTAAGAAGCCACCCACAAATCACTATCCCCTCCTTTCATAAGAAGGTACTACCGCACTCTATCACACATTATATAGAGACTGTAGGCCCCCCTGTCCACAGCAGAGCCAGGCGTTTAGCACCCGACAAACTTAAGGCGGCTAAAGAAGAATTCCAACAAATGTCAAGGTTAGGAATCATTCGGCCTTCTAAGAGTGAGTGGTCCTCACCCCTGCACCTGGTAGAAAAAAAATCCAACACATGGCGTGCATGTGGGGATTACAGGGCACTGAATGTGGTTACTAAACCTGATAGGTACCCAGTACCGCACATACAGGACATAACTGCAGTGGCCCAAAATAAAAAAATGTTCACGAAATTAGACCTGATTCGTGCATACCACCAAATACCGGTGGAGCCTGAACACATCCCCAAAACGGCAATCATCACACCGTTTGGGCTGTTTGAGTTTGTGCGTGTCCCATTTGGCCTGCGAAATGCTGCACAGACATTTCAAAGATTCATAGATCAGGTACTACAGGATTTGCCATTTGTCTGTGCATATATTGACGACGTCCTGATTGCCAGCACAAATGAACAAGAGCACATCAGTCACGTCAGGCAGGTGTTCGAACGTTTCAAACAGCATGGGGTGGTGATAAACCCAGTAAAGTGTGTGTTTGGTCAACCGGAGGTGACATTCCTAGGACACCATATCTCAGCTGACGGCATTGCCCCGTCAGCGGACAAGGTTAAATCTATTCAGGAGTTTCCTGTTCCCAAAAGTATGAGACAACTGCGCGCATTTCTTGGCCTAGTAAATTTTTACCGTAGGTTCCTCCCCCATTGTGCACATGTACTTTTACCATTGACTAACATGCTAACCAATGAGAAAAATGTCAATATAACAATGTCGGAAGAGGCGGAGGCAGCATTCAGGAGGGTGAAGGGGATGTTATCTGATACCACTAGGCTGTCCCATATCCAGCCTAACCGTGAATTGTGCCTGGCAGTGGATGCTTCAGCAGTGGGGATCGGAGCTGTCTTGCAACAAGAGTGTCAGTCGGGATGGAGACCGATCTCTTTTTTCTCCAAGAAGCTGAAGGGGGCGGAAACAAGATACAGCACTTTTGGAAGGGAATTGCTGGCCACATTTACCGCAATACGACATTACCGGCAACTGTTAGAAGGACAGCAATTCCACATACTGACAGACCATAAGCCTCTGTTAGGTGCTTTGAAGGCCTCGTCAGAGAAGTACTCCCCACGAGAAGTCCGACAAATGGACTACATCCTCCAGTTCACATCAGACATCAGGCACATAAATGGAAGAGACAATATTCCGGCAGATACCTTATCGCGGGGGATCAACGCCTTCCTGTTGGAACCTTCCATAGATGTACACACTTTCTCTGCAGAGCAACAAAAGGATGAACATCTACAGCGTTTTCTCCAGGAAAATACAACCGCGTTGCAGTTGGTGAAAGTCAACTACCCCAACACCGCGGAGAAGATAATTTGTGACACCAGCACGGGCAGGCTACGCCCGTACGTGCCCACACCCCTACGAAAGGACATTTTCAAGGCGGTACACAATTTATCACACCCTGGAGCGAACACATCTGTACGGTTGCTAACCGAAAGATTTGTGTGGCCACGAATTAAGGCTGATGTGAGAGCTTGGACGAAAATGTGCGTAAAGTGCCAGAGAGCCAAAATTGGCCGACATACTAATGCTCCTTTGGGAGAATTCCCACCTACGGACGAACGATTCAAGCAAATACACATTGACATCACCGGACCACTTCCGACGTGTGAAGGCCAGTCATACCTGCTGACATGCATTGACAGATTCTCCAGATGGTACGAAGCACTGCCGATGCCAAATATGTCAGCCTATACTACGGCAAGAACATTCCTCGCTGGTTGGGTCGCCAGATACGGCGTCCCGGAGAGAGTGACAACGGATAGAGGACGCCAGTTCGAATCCGATTTGTTCCACAAATTGTCACAACTTCTGGGCACCAAAAATATACACACCACAGCGTACCACCCCCAGGCAAACGGCATGGTGGAGAGGCTGCACCGCAGTTTGAAAGCTTCCCTCCGAGCGGAGTTGACCGACAATAATTGGTTGGAACATCTGCCACTCATCCTCTTGGGATTACGTACCACCGTAAAAAAGGAGATGAACTGTTCGGCAGCGGAAGCACTGTATGGTACCACATTGCGGCTACCATCACAGTATTTTTGCGAACCCCCAAAGAAAGTGGTGGATCCGAAGTCTTTCGTGGAGAGGCTAACAGGAAAAATGGCTGAAATGGCGTATTCACCGGCAGGAAGGAATAGGACAAACAGGGTCTATATCCCTAAGCTACTCAAGACTTGCACACATGTATTTGTGCGGGATACGGCCAGATCACATGCCTTGCAACCCCCGTATCGGGGGCCTTACAAGATCATCGAGAGGCATGACAAACACTGCATGGTGCAAATCAAAAACAGCCCCCAGACCATCTCTATGGACAGATTAAAACCAGCAGTGTTGGAGGACGCTTACTTGGAAGTTACACCTTCTTGCATGACACCTCTAACAATACCCCAACAAAAAAGACCACCGCTGGACAAAACAACACGTTATGGCAGGCCTGTAAGATGGCCAAGACATTTCGAGAACTTCTTAACTAGTTAGGATTTTTTTTCGTGTGTGTTTGTATTTCTGTTTCAGGTACTCCGTATTTTGGAGGGGAGTCTTGTAGGGACTAGAACTCTCCTGAGCCTTTAGGGACAGGAAGTAGTAAAGGTAACGTCCCCTGTCAGGTTGAGTGAAGAATTCTCTTTGACGGTTTGGCACCGAACTGTAAGCCTCGTAGAAACGAGCGTCCATCTCAGACCTTGTGGCTGAAAGAACTACTACCCCTCAGCGAGGGAGAAATAACTGAAGACTCAACCTGACACCCCCCTCAACTAGGGAGCTATTCTGAATAGTAAGTACTGCCCTTCAGTGCTTGTTTTATTGACTTTGTTGAGTTTTGTATGTAAATAAAATAGGTTAAAGGTACATGTGCTTTCCCCTTGTCTTTACCTTCTGAAAACATATATTCTATTTTCTTTAGACTGTAGACAGCCTTTCCTACAGGTAAATAGTAGGGCAGACTGGGCTCTTTAACCTTGTTATGGCAACTGGTTTCAAGAAGGAAAACTCTGAATTCAAATCTGTTAAACTCTACTTTAAAAAATTGACCTTGTGTCACACCCTGCTTGTAAAAAGGGGCTGGTAAATATAAACAGCATAGTTCACATGACTTTAGGAAACATTTTTTCACACTCAAAGTTGCTGAGGCATGGAATAAACTGCCTGCATCTGTTGTAGGCTGCTGAAACACTGCATCTTTCAAAACCTCCATGCTTCCTGTAATTCAACAAAACTATACCTGATATCCCCACTCCATACACATATGCACCTACGCATGCACACATACATGTATATTATCATTGTACACTATTTATTTTCCTGACATAAGTACATTATTCTATGTACTATACATGAGCCTTTGATGAGTTGTAGTGCACCTGAGCACTGTACGCAATAAATTTCATTATCATTATTATACAAGGTGTTAACCAAAAGTTTAGGGAATTTGAAAAGATTGATCAATATTGTTACACTCTAACGTCAAATCTTATTATAATTCATAAACTCTTCATTGAAGTCCCAAAAAATAGAATGCTTTTCAGGAATCACTGACTGACTGGCTGTGGTGAGCAATCACATGACAAGAAATTAACTCTTTGCCTATCAAATTTCCTCCATGGCTTTATCAAATTTTCTTGGTACTTTTTACCTGTATGCTGGGATATTTCAAAGTTCACTATCTATTCACCTTAGTCAAAACAAAAGATGGCTGGGGTGAAATAAAATAATAATAATAGAAAAAATATAAAATATATATATGAATGTTCTTGTACACAATGTATTCTATTTATTATTATTTCAAATACAAAATGAAATAAAATAATAATAATAGAAAAAATACAAAATATTTTTTAAGTATACAGAAGAACGGCTGTCATCAGGGCAAGATATTTGATATTTTGATATATATATATATATATATATATATATATATAATATATATATGATATATCTTATTTATCCCTTTCTGACACCAATGATATATCTTAAGATATCCGTAAAAGCGTATGGTTTGCAAGGAAGAATAATGGACAAGATTAATTTGATAAAAATCGTTTATTGAAATAACGAGTGTGAAAATTGTTGTTGTCGCCGTAGATAACGGTAGTAGTTCTCTGGAGTGGCCGAGGGGTCGGTGAGGTGTGGGTATCGTATGATACGTCGGAATCTCTCTTGGCCTGGTGCAAGGCGTGAGGTGGTAGAAGTTGAGTTGATACGGTCACTTGGTGTAGGGACCAAGTCAGGAATATCTCAGTGGAATAGTGATGGTCAGGGAAGGTAGTAGTGGCCGAGGGAGTTGAGTTCGTCAACTTAGGATACTGTTGTAAGTGGATACGGTCACTTGGTGCGGGAATAAAGTCAGGAATATCTCAGCGAGTTGTAGCGGGTAGCGCTGTAGTGGTCAGGGGGTAAGGATGTCGCCTGGCTACGGTGAGGTGTTGAAGTAAGGCTGAGTGTCCGGGTGGGCGAGGGCGTGCGTGGTGGTGGGTGCGTAGCAGTTCCTTGATCCTCGTCTGGTGATATTCTCGGTTCCAGGCCGTCCGTCCAACTGCCGATTCTCAAAATACCCGAGCTTATATGCTGGTAGATGGGCTCCAGAATGCTTTTGGGGGTTTTAGCGGGAGAGTTTTTTATTGGCTGAAAATCCGGATTCCTTACAATGTTATTTTTTGTTTATTTTGGACTTCCTCTCAAGCGTAACTCAATCCGAGCCTATGCGCAGAACTGCGTCGAATTGGTCACTTCGTGAGAGGGTACCATTGAGTTCACATCCGTTTGTTGCCTCCGACTTGAGTTTTGATGTTTTATGCTAGCGAGGTGTATTTTGTGAGTAAGCATTGTGAATCATAAGAGATATCTTCTCTCTGATATAACAAAGCTCCCCAAGATATCAATTTGATTCACAATGTGTATGTATGGTTATGTAGGTGGTGTGTTGACAGATGAATAAATTAGAATTCTTTTAAGACGTGTATGAAATAGGCCTAATATTAGTATTATCGATATAGGTTTTAGTTTGTTTTTTATGTTGTTGATGTGGGTTGTGAGTTGACTTATTTGCCCCATAACGAGGTGGAGGCGGGAGATAATGTGCATTCATGTGAGTGTCACATGATGAAAATGGTGAGAATGTTGGTCTTAGTACAAAATTTTTTTGTTTCGCTTCCATTTTTAGGTCAGTCCCTTCGTTGGTTGGGGTGGCGTGCGTTGAATGGTAATTTTGCTTTGGGAGATAGTTTATCGACATCATTGGGTTGATATTCGTGGTTTTCTCTTCACGTGGTTTTGGGAGATTGAAGTTGGAGCTAAGGTGTGGGGATAATTTTCGTCTTTCTCTGTGGTTGAGAGAATTTTGGTTTAACCCACCGATAGCTTTGATCGTGTGGCCTCTTTCGTCTGGCGTGGTAGAAAAGAATCGCTTGAAGCTAATTATGATGGCTAACGTGTAGCGCAGAGCGACGAAGACGAAGGCTATTTTATATGGTACATCTACTTTTGGAAGGAGTTTTTCGTTCGCTAACACTAGAGTGGATGTACCTGGATTTGGAAAAAATGGTGTGAGTTTTTCCTGAAGGGGTATTGTCTGGATGGCGATTATGGAGTTGGGGTAAGGCATGGGGAATACAGTCCTGATGCTTATGGATGGTTTGTCATCATCCGTCCGAGCTAGTAGTGGTTGTGAATATGGGCAGTCGCGTCCGTGTGAGCGAGTGGGGTCCAAGTAATTCTTGCTTATAGCGGGTTCTTTAGCGTGCTCGCATTCCTGTGGTGTGGTGGTGGCAATCGTTTGTACGGGATATCCCGTTCTGGTATTTTCGTCAGTAGTAGTAGTAGGGGTCATTATTTTGGTTGTACTGCTGTCGTCAGTCTCGTTGCCATGGGTCACTATGGTATTTACGTCAGTTTCAATCACTGTGCTGGTTGTGGAATCTTTTGCAGTGTGTGCAGTATTGTGTGAGGCTGTGTTGTCAATCTTGTTGCCATGGGTCGCTATGAGGTATGCCTTTAGTTGTTCAAAGGTGGATGTGTCCTGCTTGGACTCTATCATCTGTTCAAATATGCTGTAGTCGAGTAAATCCTTGGCAGCCTTGACGAATTCGTTCTCAAGGTCAGGATACACGGCAATCTCGGGCGTGACGTGGGTCGTATAGGTCACGTTCAGGCTTGTGATAAATTGATTCACGTCATCTCCCGGACTGAATTCGTTTTTCAGTCTCATAACGTCAAGTATGGATTTGAGACGCCTTGATCTATCTTGGATGTCGACTATCTGGGCTATTGGTGGTATTGTCGGCTTGGCATGATCCAGGGCTTCCATCATCCTGTGTAAGTCGGCTTTCAAAAATTGTATATTTTCTGGTTTTGGGGGTGTGGGGCGAGTTCTTAATTCTTGGAGGAACTTCATCTGGTCTCTAATAAAGTCGAGAATTTCCGAGCGAGTAAATCTTGTATAGTCCATATTCTCCATTGCAACACGCTGACACCAATGATATCTCAGTTATCCCGTTCTGACACCAGTGTTATATGGTAGGATATCCGTAAAAGCGTATGGTTTGCAAGGAAGAATAATGGACAAGATTAATTTGATAAAAAATCGTTTATTGAAATAACGAGTGTGAAAATTGTTGTTGTCGCCGTAGATAACGGTAGTAGTTCTCTGGAGTGGCCGAGGGGTCGGTGAGGTGTGGGTATCGTATGATACGTCGGAATCTCTCTTGGCCTGGTGCAAGGCGTGAGGTAGAAGTTGAGTTGATACGGTCACTTGGTGTAGGGACCAAGTCAGGAATATCTCAGTGGAATAGTGATGGTCAGGGAATGTAGTAGTGGCCGAGGGAGTTGAGTTCGTCTCGGTAGGATACCGTTGTAAGGGGATACGGTCACTTGGTGCGGGAAATAAGTCAGGAATATCTCAGCGAGTTGTAGCGGGTAGCGCTGTAGTGGTCAGGGGGTAAGGATGTCGCCTGGCTACGGTGAGGTGTTGAAGTAAGGCTGAGTGTCCGGGTGGGCGAGGGCGTGCGTGGTGGTGGGTGCGTAGCAGTTCCTTGATCCTCTCGTCTGGTGATATTCTCGGTTCCAGGCCGTCCGTCCAACTGCCGATTCTCAAAATACCCGAGCTTATATGCTGGTAGATGGGCTCCAGAATGCTTTTGGGGGTTTTAGCGGGAGAGTTTTTTATTGGCTGAAAATCCGGATTCCTTACAATGTTATTTTTTGTTTATTTTGGACTTCCTCTCAAGCGTAACTCAATCCGAGCCTATGCGCAGAACTGCGTCGAATTGGTCACTTCGTGAGAGGGTACCATTGAGTTCACATCCGTTTGTTGCCTCCGACTTGAGTTTTGATGTTTTATGCTAGCGAGGTGTATTTTGTGAGTAAGCATTGTGAATCATAAGAGATATCTTCTCTCTGATATAACATATATATATATATATATATCAGTCATCCACAGACACGTGTTTCAATGTTTACATCTCATAAGTGCAGCTCGACTTTTTTAACAGCTACCTCTAGCCGGTAGCGAAACCCAACAGAATTTTTGTTTGCCAAGATCCTTACCCTTATGCCCATGGATGACTGTCAGTCAGGGGAAAACAATTAATTGATACATACTTACAGGATGTATGTTTTTACAATCACCAGAGAACTAAAGTCTGTAAGCAACAGCCGAGTAAATGTCTTACGCTAAATAGTGAAAGTTCAACTAATGTCTCCCCTACAGTGCTCTACCAGGAAAATTGGGAGTATATATATATATATATATATATATATATCTTTTTTTTTTGTTTAAGAGACTCAACTCTTTGCCAACCAAATTTCTCCCACGGCTGTACAAAATTTTCTTGGTATTTTTTATCTACATGCTGGGATATTTCAAAGTTTACTATCGATTCACCTTAGCCAAAACAAAAGATGGCAGGGGTGTACACATAGTGATTTGTCAGTGTAAACAAGTTACACGTGTGAGAGACGCTGCCAGTGGTCTATGGTAGGATCACAGTGGTGGGAGAGTCGCTGTGAGTGGTTTAAAGTAGGCAAAGAGTTAAGCCTTTTCAGCCAACCGGAAGACACTGAAGACTGAAGCAGCAGATGCCTTCTTGATCCCAACAAATGCATATAAATAACACCCTACATTCCACAATGAGCAGTTCTCATTCTGCAGCCCACGCAACAGACAGTAGTTCCTTTGCTTACCTCAACCACCAGGCATGGATAATGCTCAGAACATATCCCTTTGAGACCAAGCCACCTTACCTGACATATGCAGATAGGATAACCCAAAACAAGCTATTCATGAACTTATCAAGAACTCAGCACCATAGAGTAGACATTCAACAAATTAACTTCTTTGTAAGCCTTCTTAACTAAGGAAAAAGAAACCTTGTTATTATTTTGTATATAATTCCATCCCATTTGTTGATTCTATTGTTGTTTCTTACCATTTATTTGTATTTATCACATATACCACATATTCGGGTCAGGCACAAGGCCCTATGAATGTGGAACCACCCACAAACCGAAGCTCATGGGTGGCGGGTGCAAAAAATATGTTGATCCCGTCAGCATTCCTCCCATCAGGGGGGGGCCTCAGGCACCGGCAATAAACACAGCCCTGCACTTTTAAATAAAGGGGCCAGGTGTTAATTTCTGTGGTCCTGTGGCCAAAGCCACTGGATCCCCACCCAAGGTTTGCCCCTCTTTGACTCTCTTTATTTCTCTCTTCCCCTGATTTGCCATACATGAATATAACAATATGTTCACCTGTCAAGTTATCCAATATTTCCCATGTCTTATTGTTCATTGACACATCCTAAAATTACTCACTTAAGAAATAAAGAATTTCATTTTTTATTATGTTTTTTTTTCTTTCTTTCTTTCTTTCTTTGAGGAAGTTATTACACACCTTAAATTCCTATTGCACATCATCTGTCACTTACAGTCATGAACAAAGTAAAGGACTCTTAATCATTGGCCAGGATTAAAATTTTACAAAAAAGAAGGTCATTTTAATCATATTCATAATCTAAGTCCCATTAAATTTTATCAACTTTGGTCTATTCAAAATATCAGCCCCAAATACCTGAATGCAAAATTGAAATAGATCACTAAATAGGACTCTATTAGTGACCACCCCAAGCGGAGATTTAAGAGGTTTGAATTCAGAGTTTTCATTCTCCTAGACTGGTTGCCTAACCAAGGTTAAAAAGCCCAGTTTGCCCTACTATTTTACCCATACCTGGAGGGAGAGTAGTTGGATTCATACCTTTCCCAAGGGCATTAGCGATATGTGAACTGTGTCTTCATCCAGGATTTGAACTTGAGTCGACGAGTCCATTTCCTATGACTCTAACCAGTGCACCACATGCCTCCCTAACAAAATGCATACAATGTTAAATATTATACAATAACATCCAAACTTGATTTGCAATAACAAAGAAGGTCTCTTCTGACTTTCTCAGATGCCTCCTAGACAAATCTAAACCTGCTAAATATTTACAAAAAAGATAACACCTCTTTGGTCACTTTGGACGGCTTTCACCTTCTGCTGTCCAATCAACTGTGTCGATTTGTCTCTGGAGTGAAGTGTGGATCCAGGTTTCACCCATTGTCACATATTTACATGAAACTCATTTTTGTTGCATTGAAACACTTGAAAACGTTCTGAATCATAGACACGTTGTTGTTGTGTTTGATTGACTGTGAGCAAACGCAGCACCCACTTTGAACACAGCTTTCTCATTGACAAATGTTCATGCAAAATGGTGAATACACTGCCTTCTGATATCTTCAACTTCTCTGCTAGCTCACACAACTTCAATTTACGATCAGCCAAAATGAGTGTGTGCAGTTTTTTTGGTGTTTTCTGGGAGAACTGCTGAATTTGGGCAACCTGAGCATTCAGAATCATTTGTGTCTGTGCAAACGCGTTTAAAGTCAGCATGCCACCTCTTAACCCTTGTTTCCGATGAAGCAGAGTCCAAATAACACTTATGAAGCCATTGCTTTGTTTGAACAGTATTTTGAAAGTTTGCAACAGTAGCTTCACTTAAATAACTGTAATTTGTAAACTAATAATCTGATTGGGCGCAAATTCTGACACATGTCATTTAAAGGTTAGTACTTTATAAAAATCAAGGATTTTTTTTATTAGAGGTGCCATCTATATGTCAGGCCCGGGACTTATTGAGTGATGTGTTAGGTAAGGAAACACTGGATTAGATGACATGCTATAAAATAGACAACACAGATGAAGATAATTTGAAAACTAATAATTAACAATTATATAAAAAATATATATATATATATATTTTCTTTTTTTTTTTTTCAAAATACAGGATATGAGTATATAAGCTGATGAAGGTTTTTTAAACAAACCAAAACACTGCAGTGTCAGCTTATTAAGCATCACTCGTCAATGAAACCTGTGTTTTTTCATTTTTTATCAAATTACGCACACACACTCACTCACACACACACAAATATATATATATATATATATATATATATATATATATATATGTATATGTATGTATATATATATATATATATAACTCAATACAAAATTATATCATATCCATTATAGAAGACACCAATATTAAAATCCACTTTAGTTTTTTTTAACAATTTATTATGTTGTGGTCATAAGTTTTAGTTGCATGTAGCTAGTTACCCAACTTGTCTGCCACGGACATGATGTGACACAAGGTCACAAATGTGGACCATCCAGCGAGGCTTGAACTTGCTATTCAGTAGTAATGGATCTGCAAGACTAGCTAGCTAACCATCACACCACGTTGGGACATCCAAGTTTTAGTAGCATGTATTACACTGATTTCAATTGTGGACTGTTCTAAAAATTAATCATATTTTCAAAGTATTGTGTTGCTATTTTGATTAAAGGATGATTTTTCAATTCATTTAGTTAGTCTAAGATATATCATAAGTAGTAGCTTTTTTTGTGGTAATATATTTCATGTTGCATAATAAATATGGGCCGACACTTTGGTGTAAAGGGTTTGTCTGTCGTCAAAAAGGAAATTGTGTCAAATTTAACATCCTCAGGAATGAGTCAGCATGAAATAGAAGCACACACAAAAGATTGGTCAATTTTGTGTTGTAAAAGTTTTGAAAAGCATAAAGGATGAAGCAACATTTTTACATAAAAGGCATGTTATGTAATGGTTATTGTCATAAGAAATGGACTTGACGAACCTAGTTCAAATCCTGGACAAGGCTGTTTGTATTTCACATAGTACTAATACTCTTGAGAAAGGTATGTATCCTACTATTCTCCCTCCAGCTTAAAAGGAATAACAGGGTAGTAGGGAGCTCTTAAAATCTCCCGGTGGCAGGCAAATAATTTTGGATGAAAGAAGACAAAACAACAGTTGAAAATCAAAACGACATATATTAAAAAATACAAAGGTGTTGCAGATTTTGTGGCATTAGCGACCAAACTTATCTTGCTGGGGTAAGTTGAAGGTGAAATTGCAATAGAATACAATTCTAAATTGAAAATCGCGTCTCACCTGGTGAAAGTTCATACAATAAGTGAAGGGTGAAGGGAGCGCTTGTTAATGTGACTCACCTGGTTAACGGGCCCCTTGATAAGTGCCTATCCTCATGGAGTTTAATTTTGGTGATTTGCCCTCTGGCGGCAGGGGGAGATAATTCAACTATCATTTTTCTGATAAGCTATGGGTAAATAGTAGGGTAGACTGGGCTCTTGGTATGGCAACTGATCTTGGAAAAGGAAAACTCTGAATTCAAACCTGTTAAACTCTGTTTAAAAAGATTTACCATGTGTCACATCCTACTCATGTGGAAGAGTTGGTAAATATATGAAAAGCACATGGGGTGTCCATGCTTGAGTACTTCTAGACAAGACTACTAAATAATTACAAATAAAAAAAGACAAATACACCTCTAGACAAGGCTAAAACCTAAAAATATTTACAAAAAGACTAAAGATAGGCTAAGACCTAAAATATTTACAAAAAAACAAAACACCTCTTTGTCCATTTTGAAATGAAATAGCACTCCTAGACAAGACTAAAACCTGCTAAATATTTACAAAAAAGATAAGACACCTCTTTGTCCATATTGAAATGTATATATATATATATATATGAAGCTGTATTTACCAAGATAGAAATGAACAATGAATGGAACGTTAATTTTTTCAGAATACAAGGTGTGTCATAAAAGTATAAAAAAATCTCAATACCTTTTTGACACACCTTGTATATATATTATATATATATATATATATATATATAAAGAAGGTCAATTTGACCCAGCAGACAGGAGGGACACAACCTTCCAAAAGATACCAAATGAATAACATTTTGAATGACAATAAACAACAATTAATTTATTTTTGTCTGAAACATGTCTCATTTCCATTTTTGTGTTACTTATCATCCTTTTCCAGTTAGTACAAGTTATGCTACCCTTAAACAACAACATTAGTACAAAGCCCATCCTCCCTCATTGGTATTATAACTCCTGCTATGATGGTACAGGGTTGCATTTCACCAGAAATCAAGAGTGTCCAAAATATAATTGAAAGTCAGATGAATTCAATAACTTAGAAGTTTTAGAGAGTAAACTATTACCATTCACAACTCTCACTACCAAAATTCAAGAAATCAGATATTTCAGCATGTTGCACATTCCATTTCAAATTGGTTTTCCAGCAAGAGAATCTGCATTTTAAACTGGCCAGTAAACTCTCCTGATTTAAATGTAATAGAAAATGTTTGGGGAAACACAAGAATGTATAACATTTGAGGGAGTTATATTAATGTTGGAAGGCTTAAAGTAACCTCCCAATGTGGATATAAGTGTATACATAAAAACATTCCGACAAATGTATGAAAAAATAACAATATTTATTTTGTAAGTGACGGAGATACACCTACATGACAAACATATACAAAACAGATACATAACGCTCTATAAGAGGAAATAGGTGTACAACTCGTGTCGTAGGGAAGATACATAATGCTCTATAAGGGGAATTAGGCGTACGACTTGCGTCAGAGGGAATGTCACTTGCTGGTAGCTGGTTGGGGGGCAAAGTCCCCCACCTAAGAGTTAGAGGCGGCAGGCGCCTAGACCATTTTTACTCGTTGCCGGCCTGGGTGGAAAAGAGGCAGGAATTCAGAATTCCCTCTTGTGACCAAATACCAATGCTACCTATCGGCAAATGAACCACAGCAAGGGAAGATAACTCATTTTGGACTTATGTCTACCCAGACTCAACGTTTTACTGACCCAACAAATGTTTTAGTTGAAGAACTAAAAATAATATGTCTTGAGGTGTTTACAAAGTAGTAATTCAGTCTACCTGGGAAAATACAATTACAGCCCAAAGATGATTGTCACTTAGAACTGTATTAACTCAACATCTATATCCATTGTGCCATGTATCTAATTGTGACACTGTGCTGCAGGTTCAATCCTGGCCAAAAGCGATAGTAACAAAGAATAATTAATACAGCTTAACACTTGTACCCAATCATGGTCATAGTTAATGGAATAAGAATAGTCTACCCCAATGGATTGAATAAAGGGTTCGGTTCAAAGTTCTGTGAAGGCTCTGGATTATGACATGAAGGTTCCCAATTTCAAAGAGAAGGTTTCCGAGTCTGACAAGAAATACCTGTAAAAGGCTGGAGGGCACATCGGCCAAAATATTGTGTAGATAACAATAAAGATGAGGAAAATAATCCAAATAATCCAAATAATAGATTTTTGAATGATTAAGATCTGTTAGATTATTTTTGTTTTTAGCTGCTATTTAATCTGTATAAGTGTTTGTTAGGAAATTACAAAATGTTAAAAATAGATTTTATTATTTCATCTAAAATTTGACAAAATTGTACATGAATCCTTTTTGCTATTCAAGCTTTTGTATTAACTTGCTTAAGGGCCACTTTAAATACCACTTTTAATATTGAATTACATCACATTTATAGAACTTATAAAAAAGTTAGAAAAAAAGAAAAAATAGAAGCTAAATGGGAACTACACAAGGATGCTGTGTGCTGTCAGGAACAAATCCTGGAAGTAGCACCCCACAAAAACAATAACTGTATGGCCCCTTACCTCCTATCACACAAACCACCCAAGTAAGGCGAACAAGACATACTGGATGCTGCTGAGGAAGCAAGTATGAACTCATAACTGACATTTTTCCTGTTTACATCTACACATGGACACCAGTGTAGGCGACTGGCAAAAACCTACATGTTAGAGAAGTAAGGATGAACTTATGTGGCATTATCTTGTGGACACCTTCACATGAACACACCATTATATTGATCAGTTCTGTGCAAACATTGGATGACTGATAGTGACAGGTGGTGAGAGAAAGTCATGGAATCCAAGCTGTTAGCATGCATGACTTGATGATGATGATGATGATGATGATATTCTAATTATTGCAAATAATTGAATGAATAAAGGGAAGTAATCTATAATTAGCATTTAGGAGTTATCTCCCTTGAGAAATTATAACGATCAAGGTGAGTATGGATCTTACTACACTAAAGTAAAAGTAAAGTCATCGAGGCAGCCTAATGTCGGTATCAGCCAGACAGCGAGGGAGTCTATCCTCTTTTCACTAGTGCTGGATCAAGGAGATTATTTTTGCATCTGAGGTGGAGCACCATACCTATAATCAGCTTCTCACTTTACTGCACAGATCCCTGTGCTACTCATTAAATTGCAAAATGGATTGGAAATTGCTGTATTTTTTCAGTTACAGCTTTGTGATTGCACCAACAAAAATCATCTATGATATGTAAATTTTGTTGTGTTACAGTAATATACATACAAGTAGTTGTTGACTTATGACCAGGTTAGTTAAACTTTTAACTAACCAGTTTTCTTTTCTGTGAGCTGATTCAATTGTAAGTCGGTTTGCTGTACATGCAGCCCATATACTGTATATACAATCCATATTCTGTATACATTTACCCAACCCTTCCACACAAGTAGGATGTAACACAAAGTCAATTTTTTAAGCAGAGTTTAACAGGTTTGAATTCAAAATTTTCCTTCTCCTAGACCGGTTGCCATTCCAAGCTTATAGAGCCCAGTCTACCATACTGTTTACCCATAGGGAGAATAATTGAATACATACCTTTCCCAAGGATATTAGCACAATGTGAAATGCAAACTGCTTTGTCCAGGATTTGAACTCGGGTCGTATATATTTCCTACGATGATAACCATTAGACCATGAGTCCCTGTACTGTATACCCAAAGTTTAACAATTGTTGGTCATGTGCAATAGCATTTACTATTTTCCCTCCTTCATACTGCTATATATCTTCTTTTTGTAATCCAAATTGAAGACCTTTCTTTCCTTCTTGGTCAAGGTGTACATGAAGACATTTTCCTCTTGGTTGACAACTTGAAGCTTCACAATAAAATTTTGAAACTGAAAATTAAAATGGAACCATTGATTACAAGAGAATGAGAGAGTGAAAAGAAAATATGTTGATGAACAAGTAGGTATTTACCAATGTATTTGCCACAGTTAAGATGTGACACAAAGTCACAAGTATTCATTGATTTGATACAATTTCTCTGGTTGGTTGGCATACTTCCATCTGCGAAAGATGATGGCGTGGTTTTTTTTTGTTTTTTTACTATGTAGCCTGGGTAGATTGGTTTGGAGGATGTGCTGTCGCCCAAGCAGCAGATACCCCCCTCTCCACATTGCTGCTGTGGTCCAAAGGAAAGGATAAGAACCTATGCAGTTTGGCAATGGCAGTGTCGCAGGAGTTGCTGTGTAGCACTGAAAATCAGTGTTACTCCGGCTCCGGATTTGTTTTCAGGGTTTACTCCCCTGCCCTTCCTCAGGATTATGTAAGTGGTTCAGCAGTGATGGTTTTATAAAAGACTCTTCCTGGTCCTAGATGGGTTGACAACCAGGGCCAATTTTGGGGGTTATGTTTGTGGTACATATGCCAATCAGTCAGTGTGGGTGGTCATTGGCTTCCCTTGAGCTCATCCGTTTTTTTCCTGTTTTGTTTTTGTTTTATTTAATCATTGATGAATTGTTTATTCTTTATTTTCATATATAACAGATAAATATTAATTATTTCTTTTCTATTTTACAGTTTTGATAATGAGAGGTGAAAAAATTGCAATTAGAGACATTTTATCCTATTTGTGAAAAAAATGGGAATAGAAATTAATGATGTGGAAGGTCCAGGAACTTCCAACAAATGTGTGGCACAAGACTGATTCAGACATTTCAAGGAAGGTAACAGCAGCCTCAAAGACAAACCAAGGTCAGGGAGACCTTTTGTTGTGAAAGATAAGGCCTTGCTCGAAATGGTTGAACAACAGCCAAACACAAGCACTTGTACATTGTCAGCAGAACTTATTCCTTTACAAAACATCATCAATTGACACCTTCATAAGTTTGGCTTTGTGAACAGATGTTGTCAAGAAGTTCCTCATCAACTAGCGAAAGACCAGCCTCAACTGCTGGTAAATCCGTTTTTGGAGTTGAATTGTAACTGTGGATAAAAAATGGATCTATTTTGTATTCCTGATAAGAGAAATCATTTCATTTCAATCAGGTTTCAGAACCCATTATCAAACAAGAGTGGTTTGAACAGAAGATCATGTTGTATGCTTAGTGGATTTTCAAGGGAGTGTTGCATTTTTGAGTTTGTCCCAGATGGTCATGCTGTGAATGTTAACCTTTATGTTCAACAATTGCAGCAAGTATATGATGCTCTGAAAACCTGCTACTCGACATTGGTAAATCAAAGATGCACAATGCCCCAGCACACTGCCAATGTGATGCAGTGCAAACTTGAGAGGCTGGAAGTGCTACCTCACCCTGCCTACATTACAGACCTTACACTATCAGATAATAACTTTTTTCAAGTCACAGCTCAGACAGAAGTTCAACCATGGAGTGAGGTTGAAATGTATGCATGGAGATTTTTAGGCCTCAAAACAAGCCAAATGGTTCTAAGATGGAATTGAGCTTTGACGCAATGATGGCAACAGACAATAGAATATAATGAGATATATTTTGATGAATAAACAGTTTTTGTATGTAATTTGTTTGGACTATTAATCAAAGCTTGAAATATGAAAACAACAACTTTTGACTCAACCTGGAATGACAGGCTGCATGATGTCTTTATTGGTTTGATTGGGGGAATCTTGTCTTACTTGCATCAACATTATTTGCTTTTCATTTCTTAATTTAACACTTGAACGCCTATTCAAATTAGTTGAAAGATATCTAAATTTACATACTTAATCCCATTATTAGATCAAGACTGTTAATTAGAAAACTTAATTAAAATGGACAGTTTTTGCCAAGCTTCATATTGTGAAAAAATCTTATACAGTTTTGAATACATTCATAGTTTTCTTAAAATGCAAGAAAGTAAGTATAATGAGAAATATAATATGAACAGAGACAACCATGATTAATACTGTAGGGACTACATTCCTTACTCGCCACAGTTCTCCTGTTTTGATGCTAGGGGACATAAGAAATCATAACTCCTGCCATTAGGCACAAGGTGATATAGCAAACATTATAAAACCAGAAGCAGCAAATTCAAAACCCCCTTATACCTTCTAGCCTCAAGAAAAGTACATGCACTAGTTGCATTTCCTGTTTAGAGATAGGGGACTTATGTCCCCAGCATTTTTGTGTTACGTGGCACACAAACAAGAAAGTCTACATTTTCATTTTCTACCAGTTACATATCAAGGACTCAAGACTTTCTCTACAAAAAGGCTATTTTCCTATTAGGACATTTCATTTATACAACTCTGTATAAGCTCTTCCCTGCATCTGTCATCATGTTTGTATTCTCATTTGTTAAGTTTGCACAGGCAATAAGATATCCTTGTTATCACCTTGTTGTGAATTTTTCTCACATTTATTCCATGCGAGGAAACAATATACTCAGCCAACTAACATTCTTCCACAATGCTATTGTGTTTTTATTGTCAAAGTTTTACTAGTATTTCTTACATCTTACTTATAAATTTTTACCTTTTTGGAATGCCCATAAAAAGCAATGAGGAAGTAGTCAGATGAAATGTCCTTGGAAAGACCATGACATTTGATTGATTGATTGATTAATTCTAATTTCATGTCAACCTGTCTAGGGTTATGTTATGCCTAGAAATTAGGGAATTCTACATTCATATTTACATTTCATGTGTAATTGTTTTTATATGGAGGTGCATGATGTAATGGTTAGAGTTGTAGGAAATGGACTTATTGATCCGAGTTCAAATCCTCAACAAGGCTGTTTGCATTTCACAAGTACTAATACCCTGGGAAAGGTATGAATCCATATATTCTCCCTCCAGATATGGGTAAATAGTAGGGCAGACTGGGCTCTTTAGCCTTGGATAGGTAACCAGTCTAGGAAAGGAAAACTATTAATTTGAAAAGCCTGAGGTCAATTGTTGATTGGGTTTGTGGCATTTCTTGTGCCAATTCTTTTCTATTGACTGTGCCAAAAAGTGCAGATGGTCCAACTCAAATCTTCACCACTATAAACAAAACAATGTGTGGGTTGATTATTGGATGAACCCTCATGCGTGGAAATTGACAAGAGAGTCCATTTTTAATTCCTTTGTAAGCGTTTTTTTTCTTTTTTTTGCACACAAATAATTTTTAAAAAGAACTATTTGAACCATAGAAGAGACTTTAACAAGTATTACGGGTCAGAGTGGAGCTGGGAACAATGTCAATGAATGGGTACTCCACACTTCCCAGATCTCCAGAACCGTAGCCTCAGTGTTACATATTATGTGGTGTCATGGGTTGTTGACAAGACCCTGTAGTTAGTTTGAAATAGGTTTATTGGAGTTGAAAGTGTAAGTGGGTAGATTTCCATCGGATGACCCCAACTGACCCCTAGAGAGACGCAAATCTTGCATGCCATGAGAAAAATGTAAATAGTTAGATTCAGTTTCAACCCAACGTTGGGCAGAGAGCATTGGCCTCTCTCTGATGAAGTTGTTAACTCTCCGCACAGTGAATAAGAATGGGTTAAATAAATCTTGATCAAGGAAAAAAGTCTTGTGGTTTAATTAATTGCATGACCAAAAAGTTAACCTTAGAAGAAGCAGCATATAGCAACCAGACGATAAGATGGTGGCCAGACAAGAAGTTAGCAGAAGTAGTAAAGAAGAAATGAAGTAAAAGGTGTGGGCCGACCAGCAAAAACTTACCATGGCGAGCTCTGTGCGGCTGTTGGATGTTGTGATGTGATGAGTGATATGGTTGGTTGGTGAGAGATTGTCATGGATATCTGTGCTGCTAGCACAACTTGATGATGATGATGATGATGATGATACCAAAACTATTTCTAGTTAGAAAGATTGCAAATATATCAGATATAAATGCCCCAACACACACACACAGATATAATATATATATATATATATATATATATATATCAAACTTCAAAAAATATAATAGACTCTCCTAATTTGAAAGAGCAATAGATAAAAGAATGTATAAATTCAATTGAGAAGGAAAAAAAAAAACTAACACACAACAACCTAAAATCCCCTGATGATGACCAATGAAATGGTTGAAAGTGCAAAAAAAAAAAAAAAAGATCATGAAGAAGAAATAATCCGTGTTTTTTAACAGTACCTCCCTAGATAATAACTTGCTACCAAAATACACAATATATATATATATATATATATATATATATAGTGAAACAATAGTTTGAGAATTTTATTGTTTTCTTAATTCTTTTATTTCTACTTTTTACACCTGTTAAGAATATCTGATGAAATATCTCAAGAAGAATCTCTTTATCCTAGATTTTCTGGCAGTGTATATCAGATATATGCTTTACTACACAGGTTAGATTATCCAAGGTGTGCTTACTCATGTGTTGAGTTGGCGAGGACTGGTATAAAACCTGGAACCTTGCAATTCCTAGTTGATTGCTCTACCGACTGAGTTAAACCACTGGGAGCTGACAGTAGGTGTGGCACTCCACCTCAGCAAAATGATCTCCCTGGTCTAGCACTAGTGAAAAGGGCATAGAGTCTCCCACTGTTCAACTGATACTGACAATCGGCCTCTCTGCAGACTTTGTTTATTATATCAGAATATGTTTCAAGACAATTTGTTATTGTGGTGATGAAAATGATGAAAGCAATGATTGACCTGAAATGGCTGGCAAATATTTGGTTGATATGACACTACACAAAAATATTCCAAGGCCGAGTAGTTAAGCTCTAATTTATTCTTTTACTAGAAGTGACTACTCAGCGTTGCCTGGGTGGAGGGGAGATAATAAAAAGTTAGTCTTGCAGATCCATTCATTGTTTTGGTCTTACATAATTGATTTATGTTTTAATCATGAACACAACCAATGACTTTCCTTTTTCTTACTATTCAAATCCTAAATTTTAAATATCTTCCCAGATGTAAATAAAATCTTCATTATTTTTGCACAAAAACCAACCTCTGGTGATAGTGAATGTATATATATATTTACTTTGTAATTAATTGTTTTATTTTCATAGTTTCCTCTGGACATACATACATACACACCAACCGCCCTTTATATGTATACTAGAAGTGGCTACCCGGTGTCATCTGGGTAGAGGGGGGGATTTTTAAAAAGTTAGTCTCGTAGATCCATTATTACTTACCGCGAGTGACGCCTCGCTGGTTGCCCCATAAAAGTACCCACAGAAATATATAAGAATATAGTAAGAAATTTCCATTCAATGATTTACAATTTAAAAAAAAAAAAAGATATAAATGATGCAATTAATTCAAATAATCAATATTATATTTCAAAGCGAAAAAAAAAAACATACAAAAAAAAAGACAAACAAAATAACATGCATATGACTTTCCCTTCTGTTACTTTTCAAATTTGAATTTTTAAATATCTTCCCAAATATAAATAAAATCTTCATTATTTTTGCTCAAAACCAAGCCCTAGTCATATTTAATGTGTATATATATTACTTTGTCATTAATTGTTTTATTTTCGAAGATCCTCTGGACATACAGATACACACAACTGCCCTTTATATATGTATAGATAGATTGTATTGATAAAAATTAAGAGTTGAAGAAGCAAAAGTTTTTATTTAATCTTTTAGAGCGAGAATATTTTACTATTTCTCTTGCAAAACAAATTTATTGAAAGTACAAAAAAAAGAAAAGAAAAACTAAAAGAAAAAAATTTTATAAGAATGATCCAATTTCTATAAGTATGTCATCATAATAATGTTGTTTATCCATTGGCATCAATGACGGCCATTAAGTTAAGCCAAGCTTAGCAAATGACTCAATACACGTGATTTCTTTATAATAAGTGAAAACTTATGTCAAGCGAGAAACACTTTTTGGATGAGCGGATAACAGAAGAATAGTGCACCATTGTGCCACAGATTCTTTGAACAAAACTCCCTCAGTTTTCAATTTAGAGTTTTTCCTTCTCTTAGACTGGTTTCCCTACTAAGGCTAGAGAACCACCTGCCCTACAATTTTACCTATTTTATAAGTGGGAGGAGAAGAGATGGACACATACCTTTCCCAAGGGTATTAGTATAAATAAATATAAATATTATACCAATCTTCTTTTGGCTAAGGTTGTAGAATATACCGACTGCACCTCTGCAGAGGGGTAAGACCTCCTCCTGCCAATAGGGCTCACTATTGGCCATGGGTGATGATCCACTAAGCTCAAAGACAAGATCATGGTGGCTGAACAGTCTGTACTTGGTACTTGGGTACTAAGTGGTCCCATGACATTGCTTGGGCTAGACGGGTGGTTGGAGAAGCCACATCTGATCAATTGGCTGGTCATTCTCAAGCCCTAGCACCTATATGATTGTCCCAATTGTATTCTTCAGATTGCTCTTATGGCAAACAGTCAACCCTTTTTATAATATGGGTGCTAGAAAGTGGTGGCTGAGGGATGCCTGCCAATTTATTAATTCTACTAATTTATTAATACACATGAAGTTAATGAAAATTATTTCTACCAGTTTATAAAACCATTTACCTACAAACTATTTGCTTAAAACCATATATATATATATATATATATATATAAACAAACAAGAGTTGGCATTTAATACCCTAAAAGGGTTGATATACCATTAAACAAAATAACCAACTAATCAACCATTATACTACCAAGGCTCTTTGTGTCACCATAACACAACAAAAATGACACATTGTAGAGAGTTTTTTATCAATGAAATAATGTTACAATTCTTTAACTTAAGTAATTTTATTGTATTGAAGTACTCGTAGTGTAATGGTTATCTTCATAGGAAATGGTCCCGGTGACCTGAGTTCAAATCCTAGATGAGGCTGGTTGCATTTCACATAGCACTAATATCATGCGAAAGGTATGCATCCAACTATTTTCCCTCCAGCAATGGATAAATTGTAGTGCAGACTGGGCTTTTTACCATTGTTGATATGGCAACCAGTCTAGGAGAAGAAAAACAATAACATAATAACCAATGGACATTGTAGAGATATTTTTATTAAGGTAATCTCTTACTTAAGTAAAAGGGTGTGCGCTTGGTCGTTGTACAAACAAACATACAGACAGATAGACATACAGAATTTTTCTTTCATATATATACATATAGATACATGTTTATATTATATGCATGGTTTATATTATACACATTTTTTATCTTTGTTTCTCTTTGGTTCACATATCATTAAAATTATCTTTTGGATATTTTTCTGAATGATAATATTTTAATGATAAATGTATTATGAGTAATAAATCATATGACTGTAATTTATTTTTACAACAGATGAGTTAATTTTAAAAGCTGCTACCAACTGAACCATTTGAGACTCCTTAAGGTTTATGATTAGAATTTAACTATATCAAAAATCATTTCCTTTCATAGCAGTTTTTTTTTTAACGAGTGAATTTCATAATATAGAAATTCATTAGTAAATGTCAGTAAATTATTCTGGATGTTAGAATATGGATATTTACATCTTATTATAATGGAGAAGGGCTGGGTTAGCTCAGTCGGTAAAGCGTTCGACTAGAAACCACAAGGTTCCTAGTTTGATACCGGCCCTTGCCAACTCAGCGTATGTGTAGCACAGGGATCTGTGCGGTAAAGTAAGGAGCTGATGGTAGGTGTGGCGCTCCACCTTAGATGCTAAAACAATCTCCTTGGTCTAGCGCTAGTGAAAAGGGGATAGACTCCCTCGCTGTCTGGCTGATACCGACATTAACTGCCCTGACGACTTTACTTACTATAATGGAGATTGTACATTTTTCTGTCTGTAACCGAAACTATATTACTACTCAAGTCACAGTTCTCTCAGTTATTTACATCACATTCTCTATGATTTTATTTTCATTTAAACTTCAATTATTAACAAAATTCTTTTACATTATTAATACTGTTGACCATATCTACATAATAATAACATGCAATTGTATTCATATATACAAGTGTGAACGAGAAGGCTAATTTGCATATTGATATTAAAAATTGATTTTAATAAATATGTGCTTGGTATTATTGATTTCTAATTGTTTGGTTTTATCTTAATAAATATGAGAAAAAATCTTGGGGATAAATCTTAAAAGAAATCCATTAACAAGAAGAAATAACTGTAATGTTATTCTTAACATTCTATTTTAACTAAATAGTTAAATTAGGAAAATTTAGCAATGAAAGACAGGAGTGATGGAAGAGTAAGTTTCAGTTGTTTTATTTTTCGAATATACTCTCAGTTTCAAATCATTTTATCTGCATTCTTATTTAGTTTCATTAGCCTTTTTAATTTAATATCATATTTTATTCCATTAGAACTTTAATACTTGCCCCCAAAGGGTGCATATATTTGCTAGTGATTAGAATAGAAATAAATAAACTTCACCCATTTTAGATTATTTTCCTCTTATTCTACTGGAGTGATTCTCAGACAAGAAGCACTTGGCCCCCAGGGAAAGAATTTCAAATCTAATTTTAGCTAGAGAAAGAATTGGGGAGAAATTTCAGCCATATGTAGAAGTTATATATTATGTATAAGTCATATGTGTTAATATATATATATGCATAAGCTACCCCTAATTTATGTTTCTTACTATGTTTCTTACTCTATCAAGGAAAGTGGCACTGACTTTCTGTTAGCATGACCAAACACTGAAGATGTTTTATACTAACAGTAAACTAATGTAATAATATGTATATGTTATATTATAATGATGTAATTTTTGTATGTATATTACCATAACACAGCAAGTGAGATTTTTGCATCAAGAATAAAGTAATTTCCAATCTATATCTTAATAATAATAACATGGGGTCTGCATTAATGTTCCTTCTGATCATTATATCTTATGGAGAGAGAGAGATAACTAGATAACTATTAAATGCTAATTAGTGTACTTCTTATATATTTGCAATTAATTATGATATAATGTCTATGAATAGAATGGGACTTGACATTGAACTTAATGGCAGTTTATATGAGTAAGTGTAATCAGGAAAAAATTATCAATTCAAAATGGAGGAGATACTGTGGGGTCACAAAGAAAGGAATGTGGCCAGAGAACCACTGGTCTACTGTACAATTTACAAATTATCATCTGACCAAACACTCCTGTTCCCTCATGGTTCACATTGAATTTCTCCTCTATTATATAATAAAGCATGACTATTATATTTACCCAGTCCTAGGAACTCTCCACTCATGGACTTACTTAAAATTTAGCTGAAAAGAAAGATTAACTTTGGTCATAAAAACTGCTTATGCTAGAATTTCTAAATTGTGGGGAATTATTTCATGTTTAAAGGCCATATTGAAATTTATTGTGTACAAATAAGACCACACTCAACAAATTTTAGTAGGTTTATAACAAAATCTAAAGTTTAAACTTTTAGTAAATAATTTAATCCAGATTTAATTAATATACAAGGTGTGTCAAAAAAAGTATTGAAATTTTTTGTACTTTTTGACACACCTTGTATTCGGAAAAATATGTTCCATTCATTCTTCATTTTTATCTTGGTAAATACTGCTTTAAACTTGGTACTTTTTTGACACACCTTGTATTCTGAAAAAAAAAAAGATGAAGTCCTTGTGGTGTAGTGACTAACATGCTGGAATATGACATCATAGTAAGTTTGAACAGTCGCTGTATTACACTCTTGGACTAATACCTTTGGGAAAGGTACGAACCTCCTCATCCCCCCCAAGTATGGGTTGAATTAGTACCACTACTGTTTGGATCATTTTATTCCGAAGACATTTTGTTTTAATCATTGTTGATGGGTACTCAATTTAAAAAAAAAAATTTCTAAAATTTTTTAAAACACATTTTTTTGGAAAATGAGTTCAAAAAATGTGTTTGAAAAAATTGAGTTTGAAAAAAAATTGAGTACCCATCAAGAATGAATAAAACAAATTTCTTCGGCATAAAATGACCCAATGGGTTGATATGCCATAAAATCCAACCAACCAATCACCACCACCCGACAACAACAACGGTTCTACATGAACGGCTTTGGCATTGAATAACCCATGAAGGTTGCTATGCCATTAAACAAAGAAAAGAAATCCAACCAAACCAAAACTTAAGTAAATTTACACAAAAGAAATTTATTTTTTTTAGAAAAGTTTGTTGCTATTACAAAATGTTTGGAAAACTCTTGACTATGTTACATTGGGAAGTTACACAAAGAAAATTGTGGAAGATAATGACTGTAAAACTTTCTAAGAAAGATATATCTATACTGCTGCTGCTGCTGTTATTATAAGTTTGCACTGAGAGGAACACAAAAAAAAAAAAGAAAGAAAAAAGAAAGGATGTCCCAATGAATAAATAGAGTTTAAGGAAAAACAGTTTTATATACGAGAGAGGAAATATTTTTGATGCAGAGAATTAGTTATCTTGTCATTTGTAGACTGTTATTAGTTTGTCACTGTCTTTACTGGGACAGAGTTTTCCCCATCAGATCAAGCAAATATTAGTTTCAGTCACACGGTACTTTATAGTCAGCTGAAAGCAGAAACTTGATATAAAATAGGTTGGCACACATGTGAAGTGGGTACCCACACATAATATCTTACATGTGTATATAATTGTTTCTTTATTTATTGTAAAGCAATGGGGAAGAGTTTAGAAAAGAAGGTCAGATAGCAAACAAGGAAATACCAAGTCAATGGCTCAATGGAAATGGTACAATACAAGATACTAAAAAGTCAGGAATTAATTTCTCATAGTTGGCAGGTTGAGAGGTTCAGTACCCCAAAAATCACATAGGAGAAGGAAAATTCTGAAATCAAAAACAGGTAATATTATATATGTGAAATTTACATTATATATATATATATATATATATATATATATATATATATATATTGATATTGATAATATAGTTTACTATATATGTAAAGAGTGCTCAATATCATTGAAAGAGCATATATATATATAAGTTAGGGAAGCAAAGACATATATAAGCAAATATACACACACACACACACACATATATATATATATATATATATATATATATATATATGTGTGTGTGTGTGTGTGTGTGTGTGTGTGTATGAATATAATAAAAATGATAAGACAAATAGGAATGTTCTTTTATCCAAATGGATAAAAAAACATTCTTATTTATTTGGTAACTAGATTGTTCTCAACTAGTTTTGACCTTAGGTCGTCATCATGAGAAAAAATTTTAGGGGGAAAAAGATTTTTAGAAAAAAGTTTTTAAAGGAGTTGAAAAACTATAAGAGAAGAGAAGCCACAAAATGCACTGATGATGTAGTACAGGAAAATTATCACATATATATATATATATATATATATATATATATTATATATATATATATATATAACTATTGATCATATGGTTTGCTATATTTATAAATAAAGCGTGCTCAATATCAGTGATAAATGATATATATTTAAATTAGGATAGTGTAGACTTAGAGTCTACAGTGCTTGGTAACTGTCAGTTTCTTGCTTATGTGATCTTCAAACAAAAGAATGCAGAGGCGAGAAACTGACAGTTACCAGTTTATATATATATATATATATTTATATATAGAGGGCCCATAAAAGATCCACACATAAAAAAAATTTAACCATTTTGTCTTTTGAGTTATAGAATATAGTCCAAGGAAATATATTTTTAGCTATTTGTGAAAAATTATATTTTGTAGGTTGTTTCCATTTTCATGGATACAAAGTTGCACCTTAATTCAAGCACTTTGTATGACTTTGCTCAAAGTTTCTGGGGTCAATCCTCTTCTTATCTCTGTACAAATATTATTCTTGAGTCATAGCAATGTCAAAGCGTTTTCAAATGTACAAACTCCTTTAAATAAATCCCACAAATGAAGTCAGGTAGACAAACCTGGTGAACAGGGAGGCCATTTGAATTCTGAATTTCTTGAAATTATTCTGTTATTAAATATTTCTCTTAGTTGAAAAACTTCACTATTTTAACTAGCAAATATATGCACCCTCTGTAGGGTACAAGTATTTAAGTTTTAATGTAATAAAATGTTACATTAAATTAGAAAGGCTAATGAAACTTAATAAGAATGCAGATAAACAAATTTGAAACAGGTGGGTATAATAAAAAAAAATTGAACAACTGAAACTTACTCTTCCATCACTCCTTTCAATTTTCCTAATTTAACTATTTAGTTAAAATAGGAAGTAAAGAATAAAATTACAATTATTTCTATAACATCATTTGATGTTTAAAAGCCCTATTATATTTTTATAATTAGATATTTTTTGCCTTCCTAGACCAAAAAAAATGTTATATAGTCCTCAGTGGGCTATATAGCCCCTGGTTGAGAAATATGGTTTTAGATGATATTGAATATTATTTCATAGCAAGATGTACACTGTGCCTGGTTATAACCAAATTTGTTCTAATAAAAAAAAAATGAGTTGGGGATGTAATGCATTTCAAGAATGCAGTATATAATGTAGAATTAAGCAGCATGATAAAAAATTTCTTTCGCATCCTGAAAATTTTATAAAAATCAGATTAGTGACTTTTGTTTATTATTTCTTTCTGGATGATAAAATAGTTAATATAACAACCCTCATGGTGTTTGCTATTAATTTCACTGATGACACGGCTGATACAGTAAATCTACAAACACAGCACCAACTTTATTGAAGTTTTTTCACATGCTTTCTCAAACAAGACCCCATTTTAGTAAAGTTTACAGAAAAAATTGGGATTAATTCAACAAAAATAATATAACAACACCACTTAGTTAAAATAACTGTACATGTTATTTATAAGGTTTGATTGATAATTTAAACCAAGGATCTCAAACATGAGGCCTGCAGACTTCATATGGACCCTGGACTACTTATCCTGGGAACAATTTATCTATGGATCTATTTTTGTAACTAATATTTTTTTAAGACTTGACATTTCTCTCTCCCTCTTCCTTACAAAGTAGAAATATTACAGTCTTCACAGCCTTGCAGTCATTAGACAAGGTCAAACTACAAATTATATGAATATAGTTTTAAATCTGTGTGCTGAATCATGCTGGCATTTTTAAGACGTTTTGACATTAGAAAATCACAACATTTCAGCTGCTGTATCCTCTGGCCTTCATCAGGTATTCCCTTTCTATCCGAGCATAGCAATAACCTGACTTGGAAAACCATTTTGAATAGTTTGACTGTTGTTTAAACAAAGTGTCAAAGAACATTTTGATGATCATATTCAAATAATGATGTCATTGTTTTTTTTATGCCTATCAATCTGAGAAGCATCACGATCATAAAAGAAAAAAAGAAGAATCATATTGTTTATCGGCATTTCCTGTACAAGTCAGAGTGGTAAAAGTTATTTTCTGATAGGGAACACCTGAAGAAGGCCGGAGGATATAGTAGCCAAACCATGTTTTTATATGCCATAATAAAGATGAGGACAACAGTCCAAAAATTAATAATACACATCAAGACTGATCTCAAAAATTCAGGCAAATAAGTAGTAAGTCAATTTATAGATTTTCCTACTCCACTGCCATTGAATCTGGATATCATTTCTAAGAATTTTTAAATAGAATTGATAGAGCATCATTATAATACCATATATTATCATCATCATCATGTCTCTGACAACATGGATTCTCATGACTCTCTCCCTTTCTCTCACTCACAACCCATCCCTATCTGTCATTGCCCCTGGCAAGTCTTCCACATGACATCCAGTATCTGCACTTAAGCTGATTGATGTAGGTTTTTGATGGTTGGCCTACAATGGTGTGTCCTTGTGTAGGTGTCCATAGGGAAACATCACTTTTGTGTTTGTCTCCAACAGTGTCCAGCATGTTCATCTTACTTGGATGTTTTGGGTGATAGGAGATAAGTAACAGTACAGTTGCTTTTTGTGTGGGGTGCTACTTCCAGGATTTGTTCAAGACAGCAGGCAGCATCCTTGTTTTAATTCTCATCTAGCTTCTTTTTTCTTTCTTTCTGCCTTTTTTATAAATTCTATAAATATGATGTAATTCAATATTAAAAAGACATGAAGACATGCCACATCAACACCAACATATGGGAGGCTGCTGTAGAAAACTGAGCGGCCTGTCGCCTCCTTGTCAAACAAGGGACAAAAAGGATTGAAAAAAAGAGGAAAGATACCACCACAGAAAAGAGAGCCAGAAGGAAGGAGAGACAACAGTAACTCCAGCAACCATCAATGTTTGTTTGCAGTCACTGCACCATAGATTGCCATTCAAAAATTGGCCTGTTCAGCCACTCACACAGATGCAGTTAAAAAAGAAATTGTAGACACTATGCCATCATCTTTGGCAGACAGAAGGATGCCAGCAATTTAATATTAAAGTATTTAAAGTCTTGTTCATCTAATGGGTCATTTAATGCCGGCAACATCTTGAAAGATCCATAGCGATAGTTTGGAAGAAAATTTTTTAAACTCAATTTTTTTAACAGGTACTACCACTCCGGGTCAGGGTGGACCTGGGAGCAATGATGATGAAGGAGTGCTCCACATACCCCAGACCTCAGTTTAACATCATACACAGGAAATGAAGACTCTCAGCCACCGCCTTCAAGCATGGATATGATAAAAATGGTTGTGGCTTGCCATAAGGGCTATAGGGTTAAGGCAATCATATAGATGCTAGGACGATGTGACCAGCCAATTGATCGAAGGGGGCCTCTCTGCCTACCAGTCTAGCCTAAGTAAGGGCCAAAGTGGGATGTTGCATGTCATGAATTGTTCATCTATCAGGATTCTGTCCTTAAGCATCATGGGTCACTACCCACGGCCAACAGGGCTGTATGGGTATTTGCCTCTCATCCCACTTATGAGGGCGTGACACAAGGACATTTTTATGTGGGCCCACCCATAAGCCGAAGCTCATGGGTGGTAAGCACAAAAAATGTGTCTATCCCGTTGGCATTCCCCCACAAGGGGGGTGCCTCAGGCGCTGGGCTATAAACCCAACCCTGCCCCTTTAAATCAAGGGGGCAGGTATTGCCTGTGGGGATAGCCCACTGGGATCGACGCTATTAATTTAACACACTGGTCCAGTGGCCAAAGCACACCGGACCCCCGACCGAAGGACGGGTTGTAAATGTGTTTTTACAGGGCTGTATGTGTAATGTAAACAGCTTCATCCTGGATTTGAACCTGGGTTGCCGAGTCCATTTCATACTACAAATCATTACACCACATGCCTCTATTTACATCTGACATTTAGAAAAAAAATATTCTTATTTTATTTTTTATTCCCATTGGACTTTTTGTCCTTGTTTAATTAGATTAATAAATTTCTGGAACATAAACTATTAAACTTAATAAACTTTACACATTCAATGACACAGACAATCTTTTGAGATTCTTAATAGGGAGACTGTTGTAACCTAAAAAGGTTACTAAATGAGGAATAACCAAATGGAGGTTGGAAATGAAATAGAATCTTTATAACATTAACAAAATACAATACTCGCCAGCAGCATGAAGTAAGGCAAACCACTGGGACATACCCATTAATGACCATAGGTAAGGTATATACCCCCCCTTTTTAGATTTACTCTGCACAGAATCAATATCTCATCCTCGTTGCCAAAATGTTGTAACCTAAAAAAGGTTACTAAATGAGAAATAACCAAACGGAGGTTGAAAATGAAATAGAATCTTTCTAACATTAACAAAATACAATACTCGCCAGTGGTATGGAGAAGGGTAACCACTGTTAGTGGTATAAAATTACTCAGTCAGCATAATACTTTTGTATTTATAAGGATTGGGACATACCCATTAATCTTCATAGGTAGGGTATATACCCCCACCCCTCTTTTAGATTTACTCTGCACAGAGTCAATATCTCATCCTCGTTGCCAAAATGTTTTAACCTAACAATGATCCAGTATACAACAGTCACTAAATGAGAAATAACTAAACGGAGGTTGGAAATTAAATGGCATCTTTATAACATTAACAAAATACAATACTCGCAGCAACATGAAGAAAGGTAAACCACTGCTAGTGGTATAAGATTACTCAGTCAGCTTAATACACCTGTATTTATGAGGATTGGGACATACCTATTAATGTTCATAGGTAGAGTATATAACAAATATACATCTGAATAAGAACAAAAAGTTTTTGTACTTTTCAATATTGTCACTAATGTTGGCTCAGATATTTAAGTTCAAATTTACACTTTTCGTGAAAGACGCGAGTATGAACTTGTGACTAACACAAACACACCCCAAACACTTTATTCATGACCCTCAGTTCCTTTGTAATTGAAATTTGAGAACTATGAATTTTCTGAAAATTGAGAATAGTGTAATTGTTAAAACTATAGCATGAAGTGTTTCAGGTCTTTAATGCTTTCATTTAGCATTAAAACTTTTAGAATATTCTTGCATTCATTTCTTTATATGTAATGAGTTATTTTTTTGTTTTCTAGTTAGGGTGTGGCTCACAGTCATAATAGCCACAATAGAATTTTTTTCCAGTATCAGTGCCTTTTGGGCTTAGTGTTTGTAAGTAAATAGATGTACTCTCTATCAATTAGCCATTAGTTAAGTATGTCACACTTGATTCTTATGTTATGAGTCAGGTTTAATGAACAGATCAGATATTATGTCGACATAATATGACCTGCTAGTCAACAAAGGTTATGAAATGGTAGCACTACTAAACAATGGAATGCTAAAATGACATGCTGTACACACATCCACGTGCATGAAGACATACACACATACACAGACACAGAACATATATATATATGTATATACATACATGTGTATATTTATATGTATATATTTATAGATATATAATAACACATAAATATGTACATACATATGTCTCTATATATGCATACATACATATGTATATATATGCATACACATGTAGATATATGCACATATATATATATACATGTTCATACATACCTATGTATACATATATGCATACATATGTAGATACATGCACAAACATACATATACATGTATGTATAATATATATATATATATATGCATATGTATACATACATATGTATATAGATGCATATGTTTATATATATGCACATATAAATATGCACACAGATATTTATTTATTTATATTTATACATATACATGTTAATGTTTGCATACATGTCAGTGCATGTGGTGCAGTGGAAGCATAAAGCTATTACCTTCCCTTTTTTTTATCTCTCTCATAAATGACTTAGCAGTTTCTCTTTTTCCTTTGATGTTTATTTAAACTAAACTTGATTATAAATTTGTAGCTTGGCCATTTTAATGAGACAGGTTTCTTCAATCAGATAATGTTCCCTACAAATCTTATTTATTATAACTGAATGCCATATAAAGACGTTTTTCTTTCCTAATGGAATCACTAATGAAACTTTGGATAGTAACGTAAATTGTGATAGTTGAGTTCGTGTTGGCATCCTTTTGTCTGCTAAAGATACTGGCGTAGTGTCCATTTTTTTTTTTGACTGCATCTGCAAGAGTGGCTGAACAGGTCAGTTTTTGAATGTCAATCTCTCGTGCAGTGGCTGCAAAGAAACAGTGATGCTTATTGAAGTTGCTATTGTCTCTCCTTCCTTCTGGCTCTCTTTTCTGTGGTGGCTTCTTTCCTCTCTTTTTCACTCCTTTTCATCCTTGTTTGACAAGGAGATGCCAGGCCACTTAGTTTTCTGCATCAACCTCCCATGTGTTGGTGTTGATATGGCATGTCTTCATGTTCTTCTTGCAGACGTCTTTAAAGTGTAGGCATGGTCTCGCTACCGGACAGGTGCCTTCAACTAATTCGCCATACAGTAGGTTTTGGGGGATGCGGCTTTTGTCCATCCTCCTGACATGGCCAAGCCAAGCCAATTGTGATAGTACATTTAGTGTTTTAAGGGATACAATTTTACATACATTCTAAGTATGAAGTTAGATTGAAAAAAATGTTATATTAATTTGACAATGGCCGATTGAGGAAAGATGTTGGTTACACATATGTAGTTAACTGGTGATCATGAGTACAATACCTGAGTTTGATAGTGCAAAAAAGTCATATGCTCTGTGGAGACGCCCATAGTGTTATGGTTATTTTCATAGGAAATGGACACAGTGAACTGAGTTCAAATCCTGGACAAGGCTTGTTTGCTCCTTGGTACTGATAGGGAACTGGCAAATGCCAGAATTAAGGTATGCAAAATTTATTTATTTTTACAACTTTTCATTGTGAATATTGAAGAATCTGTCAGAAAACAATCACATCTTAAAATGGTCACAATTGTCTTTTTTTGAAGAAATCATACTATTGGCAATATTAGCAATGCAAAGCTTTAAAAATAAATTCAATTAAACAACATCTGTGGGTTTTTTTCATATCCTTACTCTTAACTTATATATATATATATATATAATCCAAAAGTCCAGAGAAGAAATCTTCCTTACGACACAAGAGTTTTATTTAAACAAAACCAAGTCGCAGTTTGAGAGCCCAATGTGTGCTCTTAATGTTAGAGTCACAGAGCAAATATATGAGTAAAGAAATAACAAAAGACTTAGAAATTTAGCATTATAGTCTATTTCAGGGAGCTTAGACAAATAGTCTAAATCTACCAACTCATCAGATGTGAATGATGATCATTCTAAATCTTTTGTTATTTCTTTACTCATATATATATATATATATATATATATATATATACACATGTGTGTGTATGCTTGTGTATTTACCTAAACACTCTCCCTGAGTATGATGTGACACAAGGTTATTTTTTAAGTGGAGTTTAACAGTCTTGAATTCAGAGTTTTCCTTCTCCTAGACTGGTTGCTATACCAAGGTTAAAGAGCCCAGTCTGCTATATTATTTTACCCATAGGTGGAGGGAGAATAATTGGATTCATATCTTTCCCAAGGATTCAGCATTATGTGAAATACAAATGGTCTCATGCCAGATTTGAACTCATGATGCCATGTCCATTTCGTACGACAATAACCATTATGCCATGGGTCCCTCCACTACTGGATGTATTTACCAACCACTCTACACAAGTAGGATGTGACAGAAGATCAATTTCTTAAGCGGAGTTTAACAGGTTTAAATTCAGAGTTTTTCTTTTCCTCGACTGGTTGCCTAACCAAGATAAAAGAGCCCAAACTGCCCTACTATTCATCCATAGCTGGAGGAAGAATAGTTGAATTCATACCTTTCCCAAGGGTATTAGTGCTATGTGAAATACAAATTGCCTTGTTCAGGATTTGAACTCGGTTTGCCGTGTCCATTTTTCTACTGGATATATATAGTCCTGAAAAGTTGTACCAATCATTGTAAACACTCTACTAACACATTTAAATTGTATATTTATTATGATTTCAATAATGCTATGTAATTATTTTACATTTCCAGTTTGGAGAACTACCTATAAACCTAATTAGTAATATTTAATTACATGTTTTAGTAAGACAAATAATTCTCTTGAACTTTGCAAATTCAAATTCTGTAAAATCAATTATGTCTTTCAGTAACAAAGCTTTTGGCTGATTAACTGATTGAAATTCATTGCCAATTAATGGAAGTGTATAGTGAGCCATGCATGAATGTCTAAAACGTCCACAAGTGATGTGAGGAGTTTGCAACAACGATGAGGTTCAATGCTTCCTCAATGACATGGTGGCAAGCTGGCATGACATGGGCATACAAAAAACTGGCACAGTGCCTACAAAAATGCATAAACCAAAATGGCTATTTTGTAGAAAAATAGATACATGTTCAAACTTTAAAATGATGTAAACATCATTGACAATAAACAATGAACGTTTCTGTGATTTTTAATTATTTTGGAGACCTTACCTTTGGGATATCTTTTAATAAGAAGAAGTAAGAATTTAATAATTATATTAGTGTTGTAAAAAAAACATGAAGAAATCTTCCAAATAAATTTGCCCAGTTTGTGTCATTTCAATTCTTCCTTTCAAAACGTTTGTGGGGTTGGCATCCCCTGAATGGCTCTGCCACAAGAGCTCCTTCCTCCTATCTAATTAAAAAAAACACTATATGGTACAAATGACAGATTAATTATTAATTCATGTAGTCATTTATTAGTTCTGGCACAAGGTCAGCAGTGTGGGGGCACCAAGTGAGAATTGAACTCTTTAACAATGATATATTAGCCTAGCTTGCTAACCATTACACCACATGAGGTGCTTCTATCTTTAAGTAACTTGGTGATATTTTTTCTTCAACTCCTGGAATATGAAAAATAGTCTTTGATTTTTTTTCTATTTTAATACTTGAAACAAGTATATAATCATTGTTATTTGTCATCAAACTTTTCAATAGATATTCAATTTTTTTTTTTTTTTTATAGATATTTAAGATTAACTTTTATTTATTTTAAAGTTAATCCATTTTCCTATCAACCTTCCAGCCTATTTTAACCTTGCTAATGCTGGGTCACCTTACTAGTACATAAAATAATAGCTGAAATCAATTTATAAATAGCCTCTTTTCTGAAAAAGGCACTCTGACCTGGCTGCCAAAAAAACATTTGAGATAGCTAGTTGCTTCTTGTCTTAGAAAAAGATGGCAATAGTTCATACTGAAAGGTCAGTGGATGTTATCAGGTAGATTTTATACCTATGTTTTTTTTTCTTTTTTTCCTTATAGAATAATTACATCCAAATTATTAGAGAAAAAAATTACTAAAAATGTTTGCAACATTCCACTATTATCATTATTTTTTAAAATTATAATTATATTGGAAGATAATTTAAGATATTTAAAGGATGTTTATTTTTTTAAATGTTTGATTATATAAGCATTTTCAAAATTCAGAACCAGCTTGGTTTTTAAGAGAATTTAGCTCAGTTGGTAGAGCGTCCAACTAGGAACCACAGGGTTCCAAGTTTGATACCAGCCCTCGCCCACTTAGCATATAAGTAGCACAGGGATCTGTGTGGTAAAGTGAGGAGTTGATGGTAGGTGTGGTGCTTCACCCAGATGCTAAAACCATCCTTTGCCAAAACCTCAGCGTATGAGTAGCACAGAGATCTGTGAGGTAAAGTGAGGAGTTGATGGTAGGTGTGGCACTCTATCTTAGATGCCAAAACAATATCCTTGGTCTAGTGGTAGTGAAAAGGGGATATACTCCTTAGCTGTTTGACTGATACCGACATTAGGTCACCCCGATGAATTTACTCTACTTTTTTTAATTACTATAATAAATCATTTTTTTTGTTCTCTCTCTCTAAATCTGTAAGTTCAAAAGACAACTGTTGGGACAGACCTGAGTCCAATAGGATTATCTTCCCTTGCTGCAGGTTTAAAACAGCAGCCAGGGAGAAAATCTCTCTTTTTCTCTGGGTCTGGCAACCATTGCACATGGGTTAGGTGCTGGGGGCAACGCCCCCCCCCCCAGCAAACTATTAGTAAGTGACTTATTTCTACATGTAACTCTGTATCACTTCGTTAGGACTTAGTCCTACATCCTTTGTGTATATTTATGTATCTGTTCCATATATCTTACTGTACCTTGTCATGAGTATATGTATACCTGTCATGTAATTATTTTCTTTGTATATAAATAAAATTATAGGTATATATAAAAATACATATATACAAATATAATATATTCACACTGAGAACTAGACTCACCAGATATATATATATATGTATATGATATATAGTGGTACCCCCAAAATCTGAATTTAATTCATTCCCAGAGGCTGTTCTGATTGCAAAATGTTTGGATTACAAAACTATTTTCCCCATAAGAGATAATAGTGAATTAATCTGTTCTTGGACCCCAAGAAAACCCACTTTCAAGACACTTTTAACTAAAATTACCCATATTCATGAGAAAATAACACGAGCAAATGACCTAAATATCAACTAATGATAAAGAAAAACAAGAAATAAATGTACTTGTGGATGCCATGGTGAAGGCACAAAGGTGATAATTAAAAAAACCCAGCACAAATCAAGATGAAAACACGAGGTGAACTAGCGATTGACACATGAGTGATGCTTTCCCCGACGAACTGAATGAACAAAGTAAGTAGAAAAAGCAATGGGGGACATACACAAACAAACATGAATGCTACATTGTGTTTGGTTTTTGAAAAGTTGTTTGGTTTTTAGGGCAAAATTTTCTAGAATATTCCAATGTACGGATTCCAATTTGTTTAAAGAATGGGGCGTTCGGATTCTGGGTGCACCATTTTAGAAAAAACAAACAAGTGATTTTTTTTTCTAAAATATTTGATACATACTGTCTGATTCACTTTCATTAACTTTTCATATATATATATATATATATATAAATTTATTCCTAAACTCTGACAGTATAAAAAAAACTCCCGGCTTTATAGTTTGTAATTACACAATACAAACCTTTTCCTGGAGAAACAAAATATATATTAGAAAAAAAAGGAGAAAAGACCAAATCATCTGAACCTTCTGAAAATAATCAGATGGTACTATAAAAATGGCCAAAAGAAAAAAATGCTGTAAGAATTGCCTAAGTTAAATAAATGAAAGTGTTCAATACAAAAAGTAGAGCTAATAAATAATAATGAAGTAAGGCTTACTTTATTATATATATATATATATATATATATATATATATATATATATATATATATACACACACACACACACACACACACACATATATATATATATATATATATATATATATATATATAGTATTGCTTATAAGTATTTGAACAAACAATTTACTTTTAATTGGTTGGTTTGAAAGTTAGAAACAGGAACATTTTATAAGAAGTGTCAAATTTCATTGCAATCAACATAATAATGCATATATTTAATAATGTTTTTACATTTAGTATTTAGTATATATTTAGTAATATTTTATGCTTTTGCATGATAAATTTCTTAAAAATATATTTTTTTATAATTAGATTTTAAAGGCACCCCCCCCCAAAAAAAAATCCTTTCTATCCTTGTAAAATCTTGTTCAAAATCAATCAAGATTAAAAAGGTCAACTTATATTGCTCTTTGGAAGAATTGTCAAACAATGTAGTTAATTTGTGTTGTATAATTGATGGGTGTACTATCAATTTTGGACAGTTAGTGTAGAAAATATTATTTGAATTCAAATTGAAATGGTTGGAAAATATTTGAATTCAAATTGGACAGTTACATTTTGATTGACATTTCGTAACCTTAATTCTGACCCTTTGCATCTGTTTGTGATTGCAAGTGTGAGATAATATATTTAAGTCTGCTGCTAGTTATCAGGATATGAGTTAGTTAGAGACTCACACTCATGGTTGAGTATTGGATCCAAATCTAAAGAAATTAAATGAATATGTGAATTCATCAAATATATGTCTTGAGTTGATCACTAAAAACAAACTGACAGTGCAAGACATCTCAACCAACATCTTAAGATGAAGAAGAAACTAATAAGAAAAAGACAACCAGAGAAACAGCTAAAAAACACAGATAGACCGATAGACAAATCCAGCCATCAACTAAAATGCTACTCAGAAGTAGAGACAAAGAAGATTTCATATGGGAGATATAACCACGGGAATCCCTCATAATATAGATACGGATGTCAAAATGGGTACATGTATATACTGTCTATATGATAAGCTATAAAACATTTGGATCTCCACTTCCTTCAAAATACATGTGGGGATTAAAAGAATAAAAAATAACAAACTCCCATGAGTCTTCACCGAAAGAACCCTCTGAGCATGTGCAGAAAAAGGGACCCACTTCCAACATCCAAGATATGCTCTCGACCATTCTGACCTAGGCCTTAACTTGGACAAGACACTTCTGCTGGCCAGGAAAACATTTCCTTGCCATATGGCCATGACCTGAGAATAAAGCCAAAATAAATAAAACTACCCTTTGTCTTTGTCTCTTCCTTCTTTCTCTAAATTCCTTTTCAGTATGACTACCAAATAAGATGAGATTAAAAGCAAACCTAGGAACACGCACAAGGAATAACAAGCTATCTTTTAAACCTAACCCCCTTGCCACCCCACATACATTATGGCTCCTGCCTGTAATCTTAGGCAATATGAAATAGATTGTATGCTTATTTAAAAACTCATTACCAGTATTTTCTATAGTCTATAGAAAGTATAGGTCATAAGTATTTGAACAAGTGCAAAATTTGCTTTTTATTATTTAAAATCAAAGGGACCATTAAGAATTTTGATCAAGGCGGGAGATCCAAAAACTTTTGTCAATTGTGGACCCTAATACTGATGTTACTGAGAAAAGGCAGTTTGTATAAATGTACATATCATTTTTTCATCTTTCATGATACAACCCTTTCCAAAGTCTTTCACCTGAGATCTTATATAAGTGAAGGATTTTTTAGGAAGTTTCAATAACTTCCTAAAAAATTAATTCATTCATTGCATATTGAAATGAAGAGATTTGTTTTAAGTATATCAACAGTGCTTATTAGCACAATCTTTTGTATTCCAAATAAACATTCTGTAATTTTCTTAATGTATCAGTATTTTTCTAAATCCTTCCTAGTGTTCCCACCACTACTGGAATAGTGGTTGTATTTAAATCCTACATCCTTGCAATTTCTATTTCTAGATTATATTTTGAGAGCTTATCACTTTCTTTTCATGGGATATTTTTATCAGATGGTATGATCATGTCTTTGAGATAACATTTATGTTCTTTTATCTATGAAGTAGCATCATTCTTCTTCTTCTTCTTCTTCTTCTTCTTCTTCTTCTTATTATTATTATTATTATTATTATTTCACTCTTTGTGAGTTTTTTCACACCAGCCTAAGCTGATGATCTTTCACTGGAGTCTGAGTGACAGCAAGTCTCCTCAGGTCTCCAGGACTCTCCTGAGTATTCTAGCCAATTTTAACAATGCTGTTATATAGATGGTCTCAATTCTTCCTCTTATTTCCAGTTCCTCTAGTCTCTTTTCTAAGCTTTTGAGGACTGTTCAAAGTGCTCCAACTACAATTGGTATCACTTTCACCCTTATATTCCAGTTTTTTTTTTCAATTCTCTATCAAGTATTATTATTCTTATTATTCTTGTATAAAATATCTAAAGTTTAAAAAAAAAAGTACTATTTTTAATCTTGCTTCATAAATAAATAAAAACAACTGTAGCGATTGTCCACAGATGATCGCTACACAACATTTAAAAAAAAATATATTAGTGATTATTAATGTTTCCTAGTCTGCATTGAATTTGTCATCCATAAACAATATTTTAATCCTCAATCAAAATTAAATAAATTAAATCCAACCTTTTTCAAGCTTAATGTAAATTTCCTCTCCTCCACATAAATAGAATCCCACATTAATATTTGACTTACACTGGCCTCCAATTTAAGAACAGACAATTTTACCAAGGAAAGACTATTAAACTATGCAAACCAGAAAAAGGTCATTTTTCAACATTAATTTATTCTTAAAATCTTATTATGGTTTGTAGTTGTAAAGTAAAAGATGGAGGCAAATGTCAAAGCAGAAACATCCTGCTTGTCATTCTTGTAGACTTTAGTTAGCTATTAAAAATGCTGAATTTAAAATTTGGTCATAGAACAGATTCTTAAGTATGTCACAAGGTCAGACTATAAGTATTCATCTAAAACTTTGTTTGCTTGTTTTGTTTTACGGCATATCAACCCCGGTGGGTCAGTTAATGCCGGAAAAGTTTTGAAAGATTCGTAGCAATAGTTTGGAAGAAAATTTTCTGAAGGGGTATTTCACACTCCCCAGAGCTCCAGAATTGGAACCTCACCACTTGATGCAGTTTAGCATCATACCAAGGACACTAAGACCCTCAGCCACAGCCTTCTAGCACATATATGATATTGGAAATTCCATAGTTAATTATCTCCCCAGCCGCCAGGGGTGATTCGCCAACATCGTATGTTGGCGCCAAAAAACAAATTTCTACTTATCGCATTGCAGTACTGGAGGAGAGACGTAAAAACTAAACTCTCATCACCAAACCCAAAACAGGGCCCACTTATCACAGAACTCTACAACCAGCTCACTTCTAAGGCATTGTATCAGCATATGTTAAAAGGCGGGTACAATAGCACACTTACTGAAGGACGAGAAACTACCGAGATGAAGCGTCTTATCAACATTTCCTACCGACGAACAGAACACCCGTTATCACCATTACTCCAAGAACTCTGCTCAACTCACAGATAAGTCTTGTAGCAAATACCAATAAAATTTGCAACAAGTTCTTGTATTATTTGTCAATATATGTATTAAAATTCCATTGTGTGTTGGTCTTCTTTGTCCGACAATTTGCCTACAACTACGGAGAAATAAGAGCTCCCTCGAAATCTGTAAATACTCTTAATGATAAAAGAGTAGGGGGTTTGCCTTATGTGCAATATGGTCAGAACAATCATATAGGAGCTATGGCATGACAAGACCAGCTGATTGATCGGAGTGGGCCTCTCTGACTGCCTATCTAACCCAAGTAAGGGCCAAAGTGGAGTATTGCATGTCATGGACTGCTCACCCACCAGAATTCCATCCTCAAGCATCACAGGTCACCACCCACGGCCAACAGGTAGCCCTCTTACCCTTCTGTAGAGGTGCAGTTGGCATATTATACAGCCCCAGTTGACAGGGCTTCTAACATGGTGAATAATAAGCCTTAATGTTACATAGTTTGATTAACAACATCCTTGACCTCAGGTTCATCTTGAATGGAGCTCTTGTTGGCTTAGAGAGTCACGTAATCAGATGAGGCTATGAAAGTAGAATTAGAATTTAGTAGAGCTTTGCCAAGACGACCCCTCTGGGCAGACATACTTTCTGTCCCTATTTCCCTGCATGCATGCAGGTTAAGTATGTAATCGGGGGAATAAAAAAATGTCTCATGAAAATAACAGGAACAAATATGGAACATAGAGACAGACACCCCCAGAACCAGAGAGACACCAATAGAAGATAGAAGACGAAGATGACTGATAGAGACATTAGAAGCAGTATGTAATATTAATCTGCCAAACTGGTCTATGACATGGTAGTGGGTTGAATTCAGAGCTGTCCTTCTCCTAGATTGGTTACCAACTAAAGCTAAAGAGCCCAACATGTCCTACAATTGATGGCAATTGATAATACAATGTTTCTATCATTATTATTACTTAATTAAAAAAATCCCAACAACCCCATAAACACTATTAACTCTATGAATAAATAAATGAATGAATAAATGTTTTACTTCTTAAAGTTGTTGTCCAGTTAATTGCAATATGTGTTGTATAGTAATGTTTTGCTGCAATTGAAGGATAAAGTGATGTTAATAATAATAATAATAATAATAATAAATGAAAAAGAACTAGAAACCCTGGTACTAACCATTAGAATATACAGCCAGGATAAGGAATGGAATTCGGAATTGAAAAGTGTGCTATGCTAGGGATGAAAAAGGGGGAAAGAGAATTAATAGATGGAATACAAAGAACACATTTTATGATATTTTCGTGCTAAAACATGCAGTTGTATTGATTCAAACAAATTCGTATTTTCAGTGTAGATTTATGGTGAAATGAAAATGGCCGACCAAAACATACTGCTTCCTCAAAGTGAAACAAACAAGAGGAGGTATTCTCATTTATGTAACTAATGTTCAGATTACCCAAATATTGGGGTCCAACTTCAAGTATGAACTAAAATAGCTTATCAGATTTATGTTACCTAAATTTAATAACAGGTTGAAAAGTATTTTTCTATAAAATTATTTAGCTTACTAGTGATTTTAATTCAATACCATAAAAAGAAACACTTAAAAAAAAAAATCAAATAAATAAGCTGTGCCTAATTATCATTATATCATTTTATTTATTTCACATTATTGTAAATATGTCATGAAAACCGTCAAGTTTTTAAAATATTTTTATAGAGATTTTTTGTGACAGAAATAAGAAGTAAACACCAAACGGGTTTTGAAAACGGCGTTCTGGTGTGTTTAATTAAAAAAAAAAAAGAAAGAAAAAAGAAAAAGGTCTAAAAAGAATGTATTTTTTTGTTTGCCCTATAGTACGTAAAACGTGATCAGACAACTTTCTCAGTTTTAACGCTGAGTTTACATATAGATTATGACTAAGTAACGAATTCTGTATTAAAAAAAGAAAGAAAAGATATTTCATTTTACTGACCCGAAAAGATTAGGTTTTACTGTGAAAAAAGTTTTAATATTATTCACAATATGACGCGCGGAAAAAAAGCCCTTAACCTTAGCTTATCTTCTTTTCTTTTTTTTACTTTTCTTCTTTATTTACTTTACTCATGGAACAAACAATGCCCTAAAAATTACTGGTGCTGAGTAAAAAAAGGGCATGCAGTGATGTAAGGACGTGCTGTGATGACTGCATAGGGGACTGAGTCATCATTTTTATCATCTAGCAGAAAAATGAATGTATTGTGAATGGATGTACAAGCAGTAGCTGCAAGCAATGAATAAATTGATTTACTCTCTGACATCATGGGTTTTACAAGTACTAAACTGATAGCCAAATAAATAACATTTTGAACTAAATGTCGGTGTATCATTCATCTAAGTTATTTACATGAACGAATGTAGCCGAAGTAGTTTTTTAATTTTTTATTTATTTTTAGGATAACACATATTGCAGTCCCATACTCTACCCCCGAGCCACGCCTTCAAGTGCAAGTATATTTAATTTTAGTTGTCAGACATAAGAATCAACTTTAAAACCGAAGTGCGAAGAAGACAATAAAATTAAAAATATAAGCACCTTTTTGCAGAAAAGAAACTGATGAAACATCAGACAGACATAATCGTCATTGAATAAAGAAATCAAATAGTAAATTCTATCAAAGAAAATGTTTTTATTCAATGGATCTAAATATATATATAAACAAAAAAGCCGGTACATTAGCAGAAGCCCGGATTTAAGACAAGCAAAGAACTGTGACGCAGTATGGGAGGTGAGGTGAAATGGGATCAAGGGAAGTAACTCTATTTAGTCTCATCGTCTAAGTTCTAATATTTACATGTCGAAAACTTTGTAGTGTAGTGTATTTTTAAAATAATAGAGACAAGCTGTGGTAACATCATGCGTAAAATTACAAAAAACAAGTCCTCCTATGTGAGACTATTCTAATAGCCATTGACTGAAGTAAAGATGAATTAATATTATAGATTTAAAAAAAATGTAAATTGTATTTTGGAATTTATACCTAATAACCATTCTTAATATTAGAATTAATTTGATGGGAAACAAATGGATGACTTATGTTTAATAATTTTTGAGTACACTGACAAATTGGACGGCATTTTGTGACCTTGTAGAGTGTAATCTTTCAATGGAAATTAACAAAATACATTTGAAATAAACAATTCAAAGTGGAAATATGTTGATTTTTTGGACCCTTAAGAAAGGTGCTCGTGGTGTAATGGTTATCGTCGTAGGAAGTTGATTTGTTTTCCAGAATTCAAATTCTGAACAAGGCTGTTTGCATTTCACATAGTGCTAATACCCTTGGAAAAGGTATGAATCCAACAATTTTCCTTCTAGCTATGGGTAAATAGTAGGGCAGAGTTAAATCTTGGTATGGCAACCAGTTTTGGATAAGGAAAACTGAATTCAAACCTGTTATAGACCTGAAGAGGGATGGGCTCTGCTAGGCTATTCCTGCTCAAATCACTCAACATGAATATTAACCTTTTTGGCATAATTATTTACTAAGCTTATTGAGCACTGTCTACTGACAAATATAGCACCCATATTATTTACAAAATATATACACATATATATACTATATATTCAAGGTTTTTTGTAAGCAAGTTTTATACATAATATGTCTAAGACTTGCTTACAAAACATTGCACCATAAGGCACCCAAATATCCATATATATATATAAAACATAATTTGTATATATATATACTCAAATTGATATGTATATATATATATATATATATATATATATATATATATACATATGATTAAATGCGAATGGTTTAAAACAGACCAACTAGTGTTTCTTGCAGATCACGGATTGCAAGGATTTGTGATCCGTGAGAAACTTGTCGGTTAGTTTTAAACCATTTGCCTTTAATCGTATATTTAGCTCTTTTTATTGAGCACTTTTACACAAAGTATTTAAGCTTTTACATTTATTTACTTTGTGGATTTTAATTATTTAAGAATAAATTAAATTGGAATTTAATTATATAATTTTTATACAGCGGTGTGTGTGTGTGTATATATATTATATATATATATATATATATATAATGAATTTGATTTTCACTGGAGGCTTTGTACTTATGTGCATGTATTAAAACTAAGTTATGCTTAGTGAATATCTATTTGGGCCCCATGTCATACTTATCAAGCTGGTCTTGCAGATCAATTATTACTGAGTAGTGAGTTCAATTCCCACTATATGCTTGTGACCTTATTCCAAAATCTAGGCTACACTTAGTAAATAACTATTTATGAGAATATTTGTCCTATGTTTGCATTAGTACTTTTTGTGATTTGTGATATTATGAATAAGTAGGTTAAAATAATAGTAATAAAAAAATAGCCAATTTCTTTTTATTTTATTTTAGCAGTTCAATTGTGTAGAATATTTGCAGAGCAAGAACAACAACTCTCGTACAAAAGTCACCAAGTAGACATGAATAAAAAAATGAGAGGCGAAAAGAAAAGGAACAAAAAGAAATAGATTGTGATAAATGGAAAAGTCTAGAGATTCACTAATAAGAGGTGTGTTTCAGAGCTTTTCTGATGGATTAAGCAAGGGTGATAGTTTAAATTGTGTATTTCTGTAATGGACACATTCATGTGTACATTTAAATGTTTGAACATAAAACAAGACATGTATTTTGATCTAATGCTAGGTAACTTCATACGACTGCTATTTAAACAGTAGCATTGCATCCAATAAAGCCTTCATCAGATGATGGCTCTGGGTTCAGGCATGGTTTTGAGACGGAATCATATATTACCACTAACCCAGAGCACCCCGGCAGTATCTCACGATACCACCAGACTTTGTTGGTTTGTTGTCACACTGTGGGATTGGCATATCCACACTGATGCGGTTAGAGCCTTATCCTGGATCTTTTTGGTATATATTGGTTTCTGTAGATATTTACTCAACCCATTCGCCACTGGTAGGATGTGATACAAGGGCATCCAGTAAGAATCAAATGAGCTATTCAGTAGTAATGTTTCTGTGAGATTAACTTACTATTACACAATGATGGTACACCCTTAGTCTTTGTAGATGGAATGTTGAAGCTGATTGAACTTTGGGTTACAAATGTTCTTATAGTATATCTATATATAGTTTCTATTGTATTAGTTTATCAGATGTAATTTCAATCATGATTACCTCAATTGACTGACAAAAGTCAAAACAGTTCACATAAACAAAAGTTTGTAAATATAAATTCACACGTATATTCCAGTGTCACATCTGTCCTAAAAATATATCCAAAATACATATTTTCTAATTATGAAAATGAAAAAACATTCTTTGAAAACATGATTCTTTTTTTTTTCTCTCTGTTGAACTAAAATTTGAATTTAGGTGGAACAGATATTTTTTTCCTTTTATCAATGTTTGATGAATAATGCCTTCTATTTAATGAATATCTATCATCAATCAATTTGGGAAAATCAAGTTCAATGAATTTTTATCTTAGAACTTATATTCAATTGAAAGGTTTTGTGGGGATTAAAATTAAAATAAAAAACCAAAAAAAAAACAAACCTCCAGCTCCCATGAACCTTCACCGGAAGAACCCTCCAAGCATGTGCAGGAAAAAGGACCCACTTCTGACCCTCAAAAAAATCTCTGACTTAGGTCTTAACTGTGTCTAGACACTACTACTGGCCAAGGAGATATATCCTTGCCACATAGTGGCTATGACCCATAAATAAAGCCTAAATCATAAAACTACCTTTTGTCTTTGTCTCTTCCTTTTTCTCTCAGTGAATTCCCTTTTTCAGCGCGACCACCATAGTTAAAAGCAAACCCTAGAATAACCAGCTACCTTTTAAACATTAAAAACATTAAACCTCTCTTACTACCCTACAGTTTCATGTCAATTTTGTAAATATAATTTAGTTCTCTCTTAAATTAAAAAAAATATTTATCTTAAAAGAATATTTATTTTTAAAGGAAAAAAACTTTGGACTTTGGAAAGATTTTTTTTACTTCTTACTTTAAACATTCTTGACAATAACTTTGGTGTTAATTTTTCTTTAGATTAGTAAGCAATCTAATGAATATCATATAACATTTTTCTATCTATTCATGGAGAGAGAGAGAGAGAGAGAGAGAGAGAGGAGAGAGAGAGAGGGAGAGAGAGAGAGAGAGAGAGAGAGAACATAAGTTAGAGGTCAAACATTACATGTAGCCTTAATTGTTTAGAATAAAGTCCACATTTTAAACACAGCATATGAAAATGAAACAAAACATATATATGTGTTAATAAACTCATTTATATCTACAATCAAGATATGCTAATTAATTATCTATCACCTGTAAGTAATTTTCCTTCATTTAACCCTATACATTCTAAAACAAAAAACTAAAACCATTAATTAATGATTAGAAAAGAACATTTTAATTCCCCACATGAATTAGATTTTAAATATGAAAGGTAGCATAAAAAGATGTTATTTTTTAAAAAGTTCTAAGAGAGGAATGATTTTTGATAATTATAATCTGATGACACTTCCAATGTAACCCCCCCTCCAAAAAAAAAAATAGAATAAAAAGACATTTTTTGGGGACTCTAAGAAAACAATGATTTGCATCTCTTCTCTGTCCAGCTATGGGTAAATAGTAGGATAGATTTGACACTCTAGCCTTGGTGGGCAACCAGTCTAAGATAAAGATAATTATCAATTCAAAATCAGGAACTGGAATCTTTAAGGCAATCTACCAGATTGTCTTCAAACTCATTTTGGTAACTTCTGTGATAACATTTGTGCAAATGTCTATGAGCCCTGAAGACTTCCCTTAAATAACATTAGTCGCATGAAGAAGGAGGACTTATTGCAACTACCAGTCTTCCATACAACCTTGATTGGGGGTAATTCCATGTTAAATCATCCAGGCCATGTCACCCACCCCCTTCAAATTTTGTACAGGTGTGGATTATGTTAAAGTTAGACAATCCCCAAAATTTGAGCTTCCAATTCCAAAAATTGACAGAGTTATGTCGATATTTAGCTCTCCAAATTTGAGGTGGGGTTGTGAAAAATGGTGACTTTTTGTAATCTACTTTTGTCTGTAAAATGAGTTCTAGAGTTTACCTACTACTACAAATTGGTTTATAAAAGCATATTGCCCAAGGAACCCAAAAATGCTATCAAAAAGTCTTAATGTTAACCAATTATTAAGTTATAGATGACTTCTGATTTTTTCATAGCAAGATCAATATCTTATATAAGTATCAACATTTTTGTGAAAATTTGATAATTATTTGATTTTTCATAGAATTTTAATATTTTTATTTAGTAGTAATACTGACTATGAATTAAATACTCATTGATAAACTTATTTAATTCCTGAAATGACTGTGACATAAGCAATGACATAGTTTTGGTTAGAGACAAATAGAGACTGAATCTCTATTATTAATAGAGATATTCTTCATCAAGAACAGTTTGCATGTTGCACTTTACCAAGTAGCCATAACAGGTGCTATCTTTCTATTTTTATTAGGTAAGAGTAAAGGTTTAAAATTACTTACACTTTGATGTGAAAATAAAATGACAGATAAAGTTTAAAGGTCAAAAGAAACTCAAAAGAAACTTGGATGAAACCTGTATTAACTGCAGAGAATTAAGGGGGATTTCCTGGGGTGTAATGGCTTACGGGATGGACTGCGATATCATAGTAAGAAAGTTTGAACTCCTGTTGCTCTATTACGTTTACTTTCAGATTAATACTCTTGGGAAAGGTATGAACCCCTCATACCCTCAGCTACAGGTTAAATAGTATTGCTATTCTACAATGATGGATTTGGCATTAAATAACCCAAGAAAGTTGATATGCCATTAAATAAACCAAAAATAATTGGCTGACTTCTGATTTAGGTCGGAAAATTAAAACGGAGTCAGCCAAATAATTCATACATAAACTGTTTACAATTTTAGCTCATAATGGGTTAGATTTGATTTAATAATTTACAATGAGGGTTATTTTGTTTATTTGCCTAAGCTTAGCAAATAACTAAATAAATATTAATGAAAAGCCAATATTTTCTTTTGTATTATAAAATAAAGTAAGTTTTTGATGAAATATATATTTTTGGTACAAGTTTTTAAATATCATTTTAATGTAACAAAAACCTTGTATTAATATCAATTACAACTTTTTGTAGAGTTATTTCTTGTATAAACAACTTATTTGATACATGGAATATATTTATTCCTTTTCCAAGAGCAATAGTACAAAGTTAACACAAACAGTCTTGGTCAGAATTTGAACTTTGATATGTATATATATATATATATATATATATAGGTATATGTAAAAACAAAATTTCTTTTGCGATGAAACAAAGAAAATACAGTGCTCAATCACAGTTTGTAAGAGCTAATATTTATTTATTTTACAATGTTTTCATAGATCAATGTTCATTATCAATGAACATAATGAACATTGATCTATGAAAACATTGTAAAATAAATAAATATATATATATATATATATATATATATATATAAATATACAAGGTTCAAAGAGTATCAAGAGTGAAGTTATATTTACCAAGACAGAAATTAACAATCTTATTTAAAATATTTCCCTGGTATTCAACACACTTATTCCAGCAAGTCTTCCCTTGTGTTGTCTTATTTTCTTTTAATATCCTTTACATCTTCAACTTTTACATTTTAGATGAATTTTCAGTTTAGGAAACAAGAAAGAATTGAACACTACTTGGTCTGGTGAGTATAAAAAGTATTACACTTGCACAATTGTGTGTTTTGTCAAGAACTACTAATCAAAATAGGTACTGTCTTGTCTAAATGTCTAGACATCATTACTTAATTATGTTAAGTTGCTCGGCTAGGTACAAGTTTCATCACATATTATATATATATATATATATATATATATATATATATATATTATTGATGTACCAATATGTAAATAAACAATGATCAATCAAAATTAAGTTCTGGAAAACTGACAAAGCAGGTAGAGAGATCAATTATTTAATAGTATTGTTAATATGATAGGCTTTACAAAAACTTGTGTAAAATTGCTCTAGTTTCTGAACAATGTTTACAAGGAACTGCTTCAATGAACAAATCTATCCACTAATGTTATCATATAACTTTTATTTTGAATATTTCAAACAGGGATGGGCAACATGTTTCACATTTAGAATTATCTAATAATATAATAGATATGTCTGTCAGTTCAATGTCAGTTCAGATGGAGGCATGTGGTGTAATGGTTAGAATTGTAGGAAATGGACTTGTCGATTCGAGTTCAAATCCTGGACAAGGCTGTTTACATTTCATATAGTGCTAATACTCTTGGGAAAGGTATGAAACCAACGATTCTCTCTCCAGCTATGGGTAAATAGTAGGGCGGATTGGGCTCTTTAACCTTGGTTAGGCAACCAGTCTAGGAGAAGGAAAACTCTAATTTCAAACCTGTTAAACTATGCTTAAAAAAATTGACCTTGTGTCACATCCTTCTCGTGTGTGTGTGTTTATATATATATATATATATATATATATATATATGTCAGTTCAAGATCTAAAGATTTTGGTTAATATTTTGTTCATCTCATACTTTAAATAATTTCTTAACAACTGCATAATTTAAAAAAAGATAATATAAAGAAGAGATACTATTTCTCTGAATTTTTGAGATGGGCTTGATAATTTTTATTATTTGGACAATTGTCCTCATCTTTATTGTTATCTACACAATGTTTCGGATGATGTGCCTTCCTGCCTTCTTCAGGTATTTCTTTTCGAGAAGGTTCCCGAGTCTTACAAGATATACCTGAAGAAGGCTGGAGGGCACATCTGCTGAAATGTTGTGTAGATAACAATAAAGATTAGGACAATAGTCCGAATAATCCAGAAGAAGAGATATTTATATTATTATGTGGTCATTCTTTAGATCTATACAAAGGGGTGATTAAAAGCTCACAGTCCAAACATGTGAATAACCGAGAGCCATGAAATATATACCCCCCTCCCACCGGAAAAAGTGAGAACTTGTACAGATATACACTTTTCTGTATATATTTGTCTGCTGATAAGATGAAGAAATTGAAGTCAATGTTGTATTTTGCATTAACGTAATTTTACCAAAACTTTTATTTTCTATTGGTGATATTTTTAATTATTCGTTTTAAGATTCTGGGATTGATTGATTTTAATGGCATGATAACCTTTCTATGGTTATTTTATGCCAAGCGGTAAATTGTGAGGGATGGTCAGATTTATTATGTTTTTTCCAAGGATTTTTCTTGATTTTGATAGTAAGTTGTCTGCAGTTGTTTGTTGTGAAATGGATTGGGAATCACTTTGAGGGATAAGTTAATAGGGTAAAGATTAAGTTTATTGTTATATTTTTTGGTATAATTTTATTTCTTTCAGGAAAGAGACAAAGGGCATCTATACTAACATTTTAAAAATATATCTCTCATTGTTTATGTTGTAAAAATGTTGTCTAATAGCAACAAAAACTCCACATTCTATTAGAATGTATTTAACAGTAGAGATTCTGTATTTGGGCCTGGAATTTATTCAACATTAAACAAGAAACTACTGATATCAGACTTTGGAACAAAAAAATTGTAAAGACAATTTCATATATCTTTTAACTCACATGTATACATAATTAGTAAGTGAAATGAACTTTTGTTTCCTTTAAATGGAAAATTAGTCATAAACTGGGATTATTAAAAAGATTATATTAACCAAACAAATTCATCTAGTATAAATATAAATAAGGTCATGAGTAGTGGTTAGTATTCTTGTTTTACAAGACACTGATAGTGAGCCAAATAAATATTTATTTATTAAATTAATAAACTTATAACCTTGAAGCAAAATTCAATATCAAACTTAATGTTGAAATTTTGTTCCAAAAGTAAATAGGCAATTTCTTTATACATTAAAATTTCTATTTTAAATTGGGTAACAATGATAACTTGTTGAAACTATGGAAATTTCACAGTTTAATTAGAAACAACCAGAAAGGATTAAACATTAATGACATTTTAATGCTTTATTTATGAATTATATTATATATCTGAATAATATAGTTATTTACTAAGCTTAGCTTAGCTGTAGCACCCAATGAGAATTGAACTCACTAATAGTAGTTTGCTAATCCAGCTTGCTAACTATTACACCATCTGAGGTGCCGTATATCTAAATAATATATATTTATGTAATTCAGAAATAAAGTATCATTATTAGAATAAATTAAACAAATAAGTAAAACTAATAAAAATAATATTTTACTCATTCATAACTTCAGGATATTTTTGTAAAAGTTTGGTTTGGTTTCTTTGTCTAATGGCAATTCATGGGTTATTCAATTCCAAAGCCATCCTTGTAGAAGAACAGTAATGGTACTATTTAACCTAGAGCTGGAGGATGAAGGGGATTCATACTTTTCCCAAGGGCATTAGTATGGAATTGAATGTAATAGTGCGACTGGAGTTCGAACTCACTTACTATGATGTCACAGTCTAGCATGTTAGCCATTAAGCCATGGGTACTCCCCTTTTGTAAAAGTAATTCTTCTTTTAGTTCCCTGGATTTCTTTTTTATTGTTGTGTTGCACAATTTTAATATTATGGTGTTCTCATTCTCTTGAGTGAGGAAGGTTGGAAATTAGATGAATCATTTATTGGTCTTCCTTTCCTTCTTTTTCTTTCTTCTTTTATAGATATATAAATATCATCTTGTCCTTCCTAGCACCTGCCTCAACCCTATTGCCCTTATGGCAAGCCCCAACACTTTTTATCATATATGTGCTAGAAGGTGGTGGTTGAGGGTCTTCATGTCCTGGGTAGGATGTTAAACTCTGTCTGATGGTGAGGTTCCAGTTCTGGAAGTCTGAGGAATGTAGAGCACCCCTTCATCACCATTGCTCCCAGGTACTACCACACTGAGTCAGAGTGGACCTGGGAGCAATGGTAATGAAGGGGTCTACTCTGACCCAGAGTGATAGTACCTGTTAGGGTCCCATCTATGGGTTAAATAGAATAAAATAAGTTCTAAAAAAATATTTTAAAAAATTGAGTACCCATCAAGAATGAATAAAACAAAAACGTCTTTGGCATAAAATGATCCAATGGGTTGACATGCTGTAAAACCCAACCAACCAACCAACCTTCTCTATGACACACACCTTACACTTATATGTAAGTAAGTTAGTATGATAAGTTAGGTTTCAATTAGTTTATCTATCTCTCCTCCTTAGTGTGATAGGTATTAACAAATAGATAATAAAGAACTCCTTCCTTGTTATTTATTTATTTTGCTAGTATTTCTTTCATCTTAATTTAACTTGCTTTTTATCACAACTTTTCAGACTGTCATTCAGCAATGCAAATCAGAAATAAAGATAAAGTCACTGGCAAGACTTAAACTTTCCCTCAGGAAACCTTGGACTGACTGCTGCCTGTTTACTGCTAATATATATAAATTATCTATATATTAATATACTTGTTCCTAAAATCTTCCATTTGTTATTATCCTGCAACACCCTCTGGTTAAAAATGACACTGTCCAAATTGTCCAAGATGCAATGCAAAAATGTGAATACAGATTATCTGGTGTTGCTTAATCGCAGATTTCTTATTTGTCCCATTTTAATTCACACAATTTGAAAAATGAAACATTCCAAATGGTCTTGCATTGTTTAAATGTTCAATGTAAGATTAAAATGAATTAAAAAAAAAAAGAAGTTATGCGTTTGTTTTATTTGTAATATTAAGATTATGAATTAATCAAGATATTTTGGTAGGATTTATTTATATGTAATGAAATTGCAAATCATCATTTCTAGCTTAAATAGCTCCTCTTGATTTTTGTTTGATTTCGTGGAAATTCCACGGGTCCTGCTAGTATATGATAATGTGAATTTCATTGGAACTCTGTAATTGCCATGCTGAAGCAGATATATAAAATCAACCAGTGAATTTTGCTCCCATTTGAATGTCTGACCTGAAGGTAAATAGGCAAATGATATAGCTAGAGTAGAATCAAGTTAGCAATACTAATTTTGACAGAACACACAGATACTATACTGATCATGGGTAGAGTGCACAGGTACTATACTGATCATGGGTAGAGTGCACAGGTACTACACTGCTCCTGGGTAGAAGTGCTGATCTTTATGTAAATAATCATGCCATTTTTTAACAGGTTAGTAAATAAATAGTAAAGGTCAATAAATAAATAAAATGATAGCCATGTATATTAGCTATATGTCATGGTTAAATTTGTAAGCAAGTTCCGTGGCCTAATTGGTAAAGCAGCTGTCGTGTTATGACAAGCTTCTGGAGAAAAAGGATGAGAGTTAAGAAGTGCTTACTAGAAGCATATTTCCTATATCTGAAATTGCTGAGTAATTAATAACTGTCTAATATTTGCGAGGAAAAAAAAGCAACTGAAATTAAGATAAAAGAATAATAATAAAAAAATTAATAACGGTTGTTTTAACAGTTATAACCCCCCTCCCCCCAAAACAAAACAAAAACAAAACAAAAAACGATTTGTCCTTCCTTTTTTTGTTGGTCAGATTTTTTCACACTCCCACCAGTCGTCTGTTATTTTTCGAGCCTAGGATTTCAAATCAATCATGGGACTATTTGCACAATACAATCTTCCTATCTCGATTTATTTCTCTCCATTCGGCATCTCCTCGAACGTAAAGCTAGTAAATATCAATAATGATAACAGAATTAGGAGCACTCTTACTTTAAATTTCAACTGTTGCATGTAAATATTTGTGTTTTTGTATGGTACGCATTTTTTTTTCCAGTGACCAAATTAAAGATAATAGATTTGTCTATAATATAACATATTTTTTTCATTGAGTATTCAGCAATAAATTAATTAACAATCAAAGCCAATAATAATTATTACCCTAATCTGTAAGAGTCATATCGTAAGATGGAAAAACATCAGTTGGCAGCCTAACCAGGTGAGATCTCGCGAGATTTTACATAACTGTTAACGAGAGTTACAGTCGAGATATTGCGAGATTTTATGTAACTAGTTTTCAAATCCATGATGGCTGACCCGAACACTGAGGTATGTTATCTTCTGTAAAAATATATCACTACTTTACTTTATTACACATTTTGGCACATCTATAATTTCTTGTAGCTGCAATCACTTTTCTAAATTGTTGTGTTTGGTCGGTTTTAGTTCGCAACCGATTCTGAACTCCTGCATTAATGCGATCCGCTATTATTCGGTCTGATTTGATGAATAACAACTGGATTATTAGTAGTTTTAGTCAGTAGTCGTGGTTGGTTTTTGTTTCATCTTTGACTGATGTTTTAGTGACCAACCCGCTCTAGAACGATTTTAACTCGTCATTTTTTAAAATTTTATGTGGTCTTGTTATTAACAGGATGGACAATTGGTGTATGTCAATTGTATATAATTGTAGACAACTATAAACTATCGTGCCAGATTCATCCATATATGGCAGTTATGACGTAGCTAGCTGCCGACTTATTGCAACTACTGATGCTGCTACCGTCAACTGAGATGCTACTAGCTTATTTTCTTTCTCTTTCATATCAGTCTCTTGCATGTTTATTATTATTATTATTGCTTCTCGAAAAATCAGTATGAAAACTTAACAGTTTTATAAAATGGGAGAAAAGAAACCCATTAAATTTTCAATAAAACTTATTGGTATTTTATTTTACTTTTCTGTGTGTGCATAATTTTTTTTGTCTTCTTTCTTTTTTTTTTCTGGTCTTTGCAGAGCGAGCATCAGCATCAGCCGTCGTCATCATTGCCATCTCTTTCTCAGTGAATTTATATATGAAGAAATAAAGGAACATAAAGACTAGTACCAAATTTTCCATTTATTACCAAACCAACCCTAACTTAGCTTGCTACCTTGGAGTCGTTACTTGTCTTCGATTATTTTTAGTGCTGTTTGTTGTTAACCCCAGACGACTGGGAAGACTGACGACAGACACGCACTTTCTCCCGTGAAAAAACTCCAACACGACAACTAAACGAAAGACAAAAAGGAGCAAAATTAGGAAAAGAAAGAAAAAACAGACTTCTAAAATACAGGAGCCCTAACCTTTTATTATAAAGAAGGTGTAGCAAGCAGACCAAAACTTAGCCATGGCGTTATCATTGGACAATTTCATGCCGAATGTCATTACCCAGGATACGAGGAGCAGGTCGCTTGTCCATTCGGATTTAGTGGCCTATCTAAGCGATCCCGGGGCATCCCTAGCTTGTGAGGACATCGACCAGTTCATCAATGGACTCGTTGCTTGGGTCAACAGCAGTAACTTTAAGGTAAAAATGCTTATTAAAAAAAAAAAAATTTTTTCTTCAAAGTCTCATTTCAGCATTGTGTAGTCTAGTTGGTCTAGTCATCCATTAACCATCATCAGCTGACAAAAAAAAAAAAAAAAAATAAAAAAAATGCATACCCTCTAAAATTTGTGATCCGGTATTTGTGTTAAAAACGGAATGTGTGATGGTAGTAGGTGTTAGTTATAAATTCTTTGGATTAATTTGAACATTCTTTTTGTTTATGAATGTATAACATAACATTTGCTTGTTTTAAAAAAAAAAATTATTTATTATCAAACAAAACCAGTAGATTAATAAAAAATGTAAATAAATAAAAAAATATATGAATTCCAGATTGGTACTTACTCTGAGATAACTACTTAAATGAAATCGTTTGTGATTAAATTTTAATAGTTATTTGTTGTATCGATTTTATCAATTTATAAGAGCAGATGCTTGTTTTTGAAAATGGAATTATGAATTCAAAGAGGAGAAAATCCGCAAAAATTCTCTCTATGATTTAAATTCCTACGTAATCAATACTTGGCGAATGACTCAGTGATATACATTAGAACACTCAAGTTGATTTATTTTGTTTGAATAGATTACTCTAAAGCTTATGTAGTTTTTTTTTTTTAAATCACTTTAATATTTCTAGTAAATTCTTCTGTTTCATTTAGTATATAAAAATATAATTATAGAGAAAATATTTTACCTGTTAAATACATCAATTAGCTAACAACAGCTGTTGTGTGTGCGTGTGTAAAACGAAAGCATTTAATCGAAGATTGTCATCGCAGGCTGAATCTATTGTTACAATAATACCTCGTTTTCTAAATTGCTAGGTTTGAATTGCTCTGTAACTTTGTTAAAAAACAGTTTTAGTTTAGTATGATAATTTTCATGTCCTCTCTTTTTAAAAATACTTTGATATTGTGATGAGGAGAGTGATGATGTCTAATCGTCTGGTACGTAGTTTAAGAATGATAATTTCATCATCAGCTCCTCATGAAATTTATTCTTATCTGTATCTCTCCCCTCCTCTTTATATTTTAATAAAAATGAGTTTTCTATTTTTGTATATGAGCAGTTTATTGACACTGACAATCAGGTCTGATCCTCCTCGATTAACACTTGGCTGGTGTTTTCCTGAATCTGTTTTTTTATAATATTGGATTCTAATGATAATGTCTGTCTATATGAGGCAATCTGTAGTCCACCATTTCCTTCTGCATCTTACTGAGAAACTTGCTACAGTAACTTAAGCTTATTATTATTATTATTATTATTATTTTGAATTGATACTAATGTTCACTACACTTTGATTCATTTTGAATCAGAAATATAAGCTTGTTAAAATATTTGAATACTACCAATCATAAACATTTTTGATTTAGGGATCTTCTGTATGTTTCTGTCTTTTAAAAAGCTGTATACAAAAGATGATTTTATTTTAAAATACCATGTTTTCATAGGTTCAAATTAATTCAAGAATTGTTAATAAAATATGAGTGGACTATTCTATAGAAACACTGTCTTGTGTAAACACTAAGATAAAATTGATTTGCTATTTATTTGCTTTTTGTTACAAATATTTATCATTCTTGTCTTACTATAAAAAAATCTATATAACACTGGATTCTATACAAAATATTCTGCTGTGATATTCATTTTTCTGTGATTTTTTATATGTTTATTTTGGTTGGATACAGTAACACTAACCTTGAAACAATTCAGATAAGCTGAATTGCTCAACATCATTAACTTTTCTTTTTTTTTGTCTCTTAATTAATTCTTAGATTAAAATTGCAAACTATTTCATGTTGCCTCTTTGCAAGTATTTGCTCTATTATTGACTCAATTACTACTAATAATGTGAGCCTGTCGACTGGAACATTTTCCTAATGGTTACAATAGCCTACCACCCAACAATAATCCAGTCACCTGCATAAGAATTTTGAGTCCCCAATATTAGGTGTAGACAAATTACTACATTTATTGTACTACTGTTTGTCTCCTGATTAATTTACTGTTGCAAAGATCTGAATGTGTTTTTTTTTGTTGTTGCTTGATGTTATTTGAGAAGCTAGGATAATTAAGAAGAGTCATCAGTAAGTTTCTGGTTTTGTGGGTTCTGTGTACATGACATATAAAATGGATTAAAGAACAAATAAAACTTTAAAAAATCACTTGTGCATATGAAATATATTGGTGACATCTGGTAAACTAAATCAAATATGATTGATGATCACTTGTCAGTTATATATACAATTCTTATATTTTAGTTGTTATATAAATATTGTTGGTTTTAAGGTGTTAATGTTTCAGATACATTTTATTAATGGACCTTGTTTGTTTATTTGTATTTACAATAAATTTACTTATATTCCACTTTCTGTTTAAGATGAAACACATTTTGAATTAGGACTTTATTTTAGATTTATATAGTTGAACTCTTCATTAAATTTTATCCCACATGTTGCAATAATTGATAATCTGTTCACACACTACTATCATATTTTTCCCTTTAATATTTCTAAAGTGTGTGTTGCTCTTATCTTTTCTCTTCAAAATGTTCTGATTTAGTCATGAAGTAGTTGAATTAATGTTAATGAGAGAATATACTTTTGATACATTTTTTCTTGCATTTCTCTGACCCTACTGACTTGATAATGTCAGATATTTACATTCTTAATATAAAAAGTCTGTAAAGTCTACAATTTCATGTCACCTTTATTTTTCAATCAATATGGTTGTAATATAATGATGAATAAGTCTCTTAAATCTACAAAGATTTGGGACCATTTCAGATGACCTAGTCTCTATGGGGTATCTAGAAAAGTTTTAGTGCCTGGTAACACCTTAGAGCATGCAGGTGTCTTGGTACGTTAGTAGATAACAATAGTTTGATATTGAAAAGGTACAGTAGCTTGCTAAAACCTTGATCTTTGTTTACGTGTGTATAGAGAGAATTTGAACTGCTGACTAGTACTTAATTACTCTTATATGTAATCATATCTTTGAGCAATTCTTAAGGCAAAAATTCATTAATAGTTACTACTCAATTTGTCATAGTTTGATCTGTCTTCCATTTAAGGTTGTCATGTTCATACACATTTGTCATGCTGTTTTAAGTGTAAACTCGTTAAGACTGGTTATTAAAACAATTTAATCTCCAAAATACATTTAATAAACTAAAAATAATCTCTAGGTCAGCCCAATCTGGAAAATAGTTTGCCCATTTTCTATTTTATTCAATTTGAATAATTACATTTGAAACTGTATTTTGTAATTGACAGCAAATATTGACTTTGTCACTATTGAAATGACCCTAATTTGTATTTGACGGACTCTATCTTGTTTGAAATATCATACAGTCAACCCACGTTCTTTTTTTTTTTGTTATTGTTACACTTGAAGCCGAGATTGGCAAAAAGAGAGTAGGTTGACTTGACTAACTTGAAATTATTTTTAGTTGTTCTAAATTTTATCTTTGCTTGATGGTGCTGATACTGACTTTAAAAAACTTTTTGTTTAAACAATGTGGCCAATTTTTACCTATTGGCCAGATATTGCCTGCTTATTAAATATGAGATCATGACCGTTGATAATGTTAGATCAATTTATGGTAAATATATTGATAACATTCTATTAATGTATGAACATTTTGATTTTAGCTATATCTTTTACTATAACATTTTTGCTGTTTACATTAGATATGATCTTTAATTTAGTGGGATTATTATTTCTATTGATTTACCAACAGTCTTTTTTGTTCATCATGTGTGTCTAATGATATGATATGCTATGTTAATGTTATCCTTTTGAATATGGCTATTTCTTAACTACATGTTATCACATGCCTAAGGATTATTTAAATTTACTAACAGATTTTTCTGATATTTTTTATGGATTTTATGTTTTTGATTATATGAGTTGAGCTGTTTATCTTGTATCAACAATTTAAATTGATGTGCTAGGACATTCAAAAACATTACAGAATAAATTTTGCTGCATTGGTTGTAATATATATAAATTAGAAATATCAATAGGTGATAAAATGTTATTAGCAATTAATTATAAAAGACCATTCTAAATAAATGATTAAAAAAGATATTTTAAAATTCTTGTTACCTGATAGAAATGTATAAATAAAGATTTGATGATGAAATAATACTTGTAATACAATTATCATTATTTATGACATCAGATTCTAAGATTTTGAGCTTTGTTTTTTTAATTCTTCCTGTTTTATATTTGCTTATTGTTTTGAGAAAAGTAATAAACTGATCAGTTATCTTATTCCATTTGGTAACTGTTGACTATTATGAATCCCTTTTAGGTTACTCTTTCAGTATATTTGCTATTCTTGAACATTTTATATCAGTAGTTTGTCTCACTTATACCGCCAATTACTTGTTTTTATAGTTAAAACTGATTTCTTCAACTTCTCTTTTTAATATCAGAGATTTTCTTTTAGGTGGATTATAAATAGAAAATAAATCCTCTATGGACCAATTTATTGTTCTGAACACTTAGCTAATTTTTATTTGAGCTACAAATAACAAAACTATTTGGAATCATTAAAACAATTCAAAATAACTTTATATGTTATAATTTTCTTGTTCTTTTTTAGTTTATTATTTTGGCTTTTAAGCAACTTCCTTTGAATTATTTTACTAGATGGATAATTGCTTTTTTCATTAATGGCATATATATATATATATATATATATATATATGTATATTTTCTATATTTACATAAATCTAGAGAATTTTTCATCCATTTGTTATGAAGTTATTTATAGTTTTAAACATTTCACTTTATTCCAACTTCAAACAAAAATTCCACTGCATGTTAGATATGGTGGTGTTCATAGTTTAAAAAATAATGTATTAAGTAAATGATTTTTCATATCTAAAATATTGAAACTAAACTTCTTTTCTGAATGAATGTGTTTAAGACTTTAACTTTGAAAATTGAAACCTAAGTAACAAATAAAATAATCAAGACTAACATGTTTATTTGGCATTGCTTAAAATAAAAATGATATATCATCTTTATTAAATTTTGTCAAACATAAACTGCTGTAATAAAACAGGAAATGGTTATTTTTAAAAAGTTTACGTTCATTAACTTTACAATGTTGTGCATAATTATATTATTCATAATTCTATTTAGTTTATTATCAAGAATCTGTCAACATCAACATCTTAAAATTTCTAATTGGAAAAAGAAATTTTCCTATTGCAAATAAAATGTTTCAATAAATCTGTTAAATTTAATATAAAATTAATTACTATTTTGAATTTTTTTATTTTTTCAAGAATCCAAAATGCTATCCATGTCAATAACATTTGAAATAACAGGAATAAATCTGGAATAATAGATAAAAAAAAACTTCTGTAAAGAAAAAACAGAAAAATAAACTTTTTCTTTCAAGTTGAATCTTATGGTTTAGAGAATTATAAATGTGTCTAGATAATCATGTGCAGTTGTTTTTTCAGCTTTGGGATTTTGTTAATCTAGGTAAAAGTATTATTAAAAATAGAACACTTTTGTAAACTGCTGATGAAATTAAAGCTGTTAATTTCTTTGTTTCATTTAATTTTACTTTTTGAATGACAAAATGTTTGAACCCCTCATGAAATCATGAGTAAGTTCAAAGGTCAAGATGACATTTGTATAACACTATTCAAAATGCTATCACTGCTTTTGTGTTAAGGGGTTTTCTTGAATCAATGTAGTCTTTTATGATGATTTTAATATTAGGCTTAATAAATTTACCATATTTGAATGATTTTTATGTATTTATTGTAAAATAATTATTTTATTAATATTTAATGATGGAATGTAAAAATTTTCATTTTTTTGTATTGTATTAGTCTTATTTTTACTATCAGTACAACAGAATCCTTATTCATTAAGATTTAGTTTTAATACTATTTCTATTGTTTTAATATTATTTTATTGAATTATTTAATTGCAATACTTATGAAATTTTTAATTGCAATGTGTGCTAATCATTGAAAAAATCTGAGCTATTCATACAAAATCTAATTTTTCTTTATACAATTAGGGCATTTACTTTAATAAAAGAATCAGCATATTTATAATAATGATATTTGTAAACTGAAAAATTATCCTGCATAGTTTTTTTCTAGTCTCAAAACTTAAGTTAATTATTATGCTAAGATGGTTGATTAAGTAATATTTTTATCAGATGTTTAATTCTAGCCATCTCTTTTAGTAGTTTATTGCTTAAGAGCTGTAAACTTATGAAGTATTGTAGATTATAAAAATGTATAGTTTGATCATTATAGAATTAAGGAATGTTTGGATAAAAATTTTGATGACTCAAATCATAATGACATTAATGCTTTTACCATTTGAAACCCTGTACCTTAATTCCTTAGTTTCTCTAAGAATAGAGAAAAAAAAAGAAATTTACCTTTCTATTTATAAATAGTAAAGACCTTTCTGTTAACTTGAACAATACTTTGACCTGACTTTTAATGGATGGCTGAACAACAATCTTTATTTTGAGTTGTCTTGATCTTTGAAAAGGTTGCTATCTTCATAGTCAACCTAATGATAATGATTATCTACCTTTTATATCTTGGTATGTTTGTTTAACAATCAAAAACTAGTTTTTGGCTTCCAACAAAATTAATGGTCCTAACTGTTAGCTTTACTGGTTGTAATGATTGCAGTCTTGGTGAGCAGCAGAATGGACAAAATCAATTTAAATAAATTGGCAGTGAAAATATTCATTATTTAGAATTGCTTGATTAAATATCTTTCTGAAATAGCTTGGTATATATTCTAAACTTTTGCTATCTTTTTACTTTCCCACCCTCATCTCCACTATGAAAAAAAAAAGTTTATTATAAACATTTTAGTTTTAAGGTGTTATTTCTCTTGAAATGATGTGATATTTTATTTAAGCATTAAATAGTAATAGTAAGCAAGTTTGAATTCCAGTTGTGCTATTATGTTCACTTTCAGGCTAATACCTTTGAGAAAGTTATGAAACCCATAAACCCTCAGCTATGGGTTAAATAGTTCCACTTCTGGTTTTCTACAAAGATAGCTTTAGCATTAAATAACCCATAAAGGTTGATAGGCTATTAAATAAAGAAACCAAACCAAAGAGGGAGAGTCCGCCATAGTGTAGTGGCTAACATGCTGGATTACAACATTGTAGTGTGGGAGTTCGAACTCCAGTTGTGCTATTATGTTCACTTTCAGACTAATACCTTTAAGAAAGGTATTAATGCATTATATAAAATTATTTTATACTTAAAAAGACTACTTTTGACAGCTACTAATATCAGTGTCAAGTCACATCCTATTTATAGAATTTATATTACAGTTGAGGATAGATAAAGTGAAGTATTCTATAATAAGCATTTAATAGTTATCTCCCCTGAGAAATTAGAATGATTAGAGTGAGCACAAATGAAAATCCCACTCTATTATCATGTTGCAAATTCTCTAAGAATATTAGCAGTATTAGGTTAGCAGAAATCAGATCATTATAAACAGTTAAGTTGGCAGAGTGGCCTATTGTCAGTATCAGCCAAATGGTGAGGGAGTCTATCCCCTTTTTGTTAGCGTTATACCAAGAAGATTGTTTTTTGCTTAAGTGGATCACCACACTTACTGCCAGGTCCTAAATCCTTTACCACACAGATCAGATTATCCAAGCTGTGCTACTCATGTGTTGAGTTGGTGGGGACTGGTATTGAACCTGGAACCTTGTGATTCCTAGCAGGAGGCTTTACCGACTAAGCTCCGAAATTGTAGATTAGATCCGTGGAGAAAAGCTGATATAAAGTATTTCTAAAAAAGCCCAGCTATTATTCACATTTTCTTAAAATATTTTAACTATTAAATCCTCATAAAACTGAAACAATCTGATTATCACTGAAAAAAAAAGAAAAAGCAAAATAATTCTCTCAATTTATGGATTATGGATTTGTAAAAGACCATTGAATGGTTTGGTTGAAACACTTTGGTAACACAAACACACTAAAATAGTATTAGCTCTGGGTATGATAACTCATCCCAAATTTCCAGAAGATATTCTTCTCAACAAAATGGCTAATTATTTCATTATAATCACAAATTAACACTCATTAATGTTAGGCAGAAGTGATGATCAATGCATAAATAATTGTCATTTTTTTAATGTCAATATTTTAATAAGATAGAGCATCTTTTGTTGTTGGGATTTAATTTTTTCGTTTTAAAATTGAGTATACATAAAATTTAAAAGGATTTATTTCTCTCTGAAAGCGGAAAATGCAGAAAGGTTGAAGTTAAAATATGTAATATCTTTTGTTAATTCTTTGATTTCTGCCTTTTTTGTATTATGATTTATAGATGGTAATTTTTTTATAAATGTAATGTGAATGGGTTTTAATTATTGCCAGAACTTTCTTTATTTGAAATGTTTTGGAGATGGCTGAATATAAAAAAAATATTAAATACCTGGTGACCTTAAATCTTGAAAAATCAGAGAAAAACATTTTTTAAAAATGCTACTTAAAGAAAACAAACATTTTTATGGTACTAATGTAGAGTAGCATGCAAGAGATAACGTCATTAGATTACTCATAAAAAGCATTACATTTCACTGCATTTCATGGAAATACCCAAAATCTTTGAGACACTAGGGTTAGGGTTAGGCTACTTTGGGAGTTTCCGTAATCTAATACTATTTATACGTAAAATGCAATTCAAATATATTATCTCTTGCGCGGTATTCTGTGTTTGTACTATTTTTATAATTAGAATGTTAGTATTTATTGTCTTGAGTATTCAAGCACTTATTTAATTATGAATATATTCATTTAAAGTGTGAATAGTGCCATTTTGTAAGTTTGGGCATGTTATGAGGTATATCTCAAAAAAATTTATGATGGGATAGTGGTTGAAAACAATTTATAAATAGTGATGAAGGCAGTGAAAACTATGGCTAATGGAATATTTCAATGATATGTCACTCCAAAATACCTTGCTCGCAAATGGTTCATTTTTTATCATGGTAAACTAGATAGAAAAATTAGATACTTAGATGGAAAAATGAATGTGTTAACAGATAAATAAGCACAATTTTTACAGTTAGTAATTTGTTTACTTATCTCTTACCACTATACTTGGTCACTATGTCACTATTATGTGTTTATGTTGCGTATGCAGTATTTTTGTGTTTGTGGATGCAGTCTCACATAACTTCCGAAAAAAAAAAAAAAAGAAGATATTGGGTGAATCATTGCAGTTAAAAAATATACAAGTTTAGCACAATCATATATAAGAATAAACCATACGAGTTTTTCTGTATGTTACTTTGTTCATAACTTTTGTTACCCTAAATATATCTATAAAATTAACAAGTGAATCTTGACCTGATTTGAATGCTTGACCTAAAGGAAAATAGGCAAGTGATATATCTATTATGCTAGCATTATGCAGTTTGTGGAACATTGTAAAATTAACTTAGAAATAACAAGTTAGCAGATGGCACATATACTACACTGATCTTTGGCAGAGAACTAGGGAATGACTCTTTGATCCTCGACAGAGCAAAAAGATACTACACTGATCTTAGACAGAAGTGCTGATCCATCCTTCTATCTATCTATACGTATAAGGGCAGTTGGTGTGTATGTATGTATGTCTAGCGGAAACTATGAAAATAAAACAATTAATGACACAGTAAATATATATATATATATATATATATATATATATATATATACATTCCCTATCACCAGATCTTGCTTTTTGAGAAAAAATAATAAAGATTTGATTTATATTAAAAAAGATTTAAATGATAACAGCATGGATTTTTTTTTTACATTTAATAAGTAGACATTCATTTTTTCTTTTCTGAGTGGCTGGATCAACGCTAAGTCTTTTTTTATGTATGGATTTTAATGGGGCATCCGGCAGGATCCAACTCACGATTCAATAATAATGGATCAGCAAAACTAACTTTTTTTACCCCTCCTCTACCCAGGTAATGTCAGGTAGCCGCTTCTAGTATGTAAATAATCCCGTTATTTTTTTAATGGGTACTGGTGCTATTATCATTTACTAAGCTTAGCTTAGTTTGGTGCAAAGACAAAAGTATGGGGATGCCCAATGAGAATCAAATTCAATAACAATAGTCTGCTAGTTGAGCTTATTAACCATTGCAACATGAGTTGTTCATTGCAGCCATTTACAAAGTTTAGCTTAGTTGGGCTCAAGGCCAGAAATGTGAGGCACCAAGTGAGAATCAAATTCATTAATAATGTTCTATTTAGCCCAGCTAACATTACAATATATTAAGGTGTCCTCTGATACTGTGCTATTACTAATACTATAATTAATAAAATATCAAATACTCAAAACTTGTAAAATTGTGGAATTATGAGTTTGATATTTTACACCAACCAACATAGTCATTACAATTCACATGAAAAATTTAAAAAATCACTAAATATTTTCTTTATAATGACTTAGGTAATTTTAAAATGCTTATAAATAAAAATTATTTTAATAAACTTAATGTTTTAAAGCAGCCAACAATTTATTTAGCCTAACTTAGATTCTTCTAATAACAAAACTTTTTTTTGTTCAGTGACTGAAACTGTTTATCGAGTAAGGTGAATTTAAGAATATGCTTAAACAATGATTTACTATTTCAACGGGTTCTTATATTTCTGCTTTGTTTATAGGTCATTGTGAGTTTTTCTTTAGTTTGCTCCATAAAATCTAGTCTTATGCCAGACTTTTAGAGTTAATTTTATCCTGATTACAGTGTAGTGTATAAAAAAAACCCTTACCGGAATTCCTTTTTTTTCATCAAATTACCTTTGACATTTGTATGTTATTTGCTTTGCTATATTTAGGAAGTTAAAACAAATTTCTATGTGAGGGATTTTTTAAGATTGTGTTTGGTATTAAAAAAAAAAAAGAAGCTTCCTGAATGAGAGAATGGAGGAAAAATACAGCATGCATGCACTTTTAAAAAAATATTTAAAACTTTAATAATTATCTTATGATGTAAATTTAAGAATAATTATCTATATATATATATTATCTATGATTTATTTTGTATATTCATGTGCTGGCTTAAATTGATAATTCTAAAAAAAATTTAGCAGTTTTAAATATTTAAACAATCAAATTGTATTTTGAACATCTGACTAAATAATCCCAAAAGTCATTATTAGTAATTCTTTGATTGCAATACTCTTTTCAGATTGAAGGTTTTGAGTCTTAATAAAGATTCATTTGTATATGTATTTGGAATGATTTTACAATGAATGTTAAATAGCTATATGGTATACAGGTTGGAGCAGAATTAATAGACTAATTACTTATGTTATTGACTGCCCTATTATTTTCACCTCATCCTATATCTAATGTAACACCTCACATAATGTAATGGTTAGTAAGCTAGATTTGCAGACCATTGTTAGTAAGTTTGATTCTTATTGGGTATATTTCTGGTCTTGTGCCACATCTTGTAAATAACTATATCTAATGTAACAGGAACTCACTGTGTGATGAGCATATTGTGCAATAAATCTTTTATTTTTAAGCAAATTTATAATCCTTTGTGATTAGTATTATTTATATAATGTTTCCCAAGTGTTTTGGATGAACATACTAGTTAAAATGTTAGGAATGAATAAGATGTGGATCTTAGCCAGAATAAATTAAAGTGTGCTGATGATACCTCAACTTCCAAATATAGAAACTCAATGTCTATTGATAAATAGAATTTAACTGGTTATGCAGCATATGTGTTACATTTTTAGGTTTGTTATATTTAAGGAAATAATTATCAGTCAAAAATGTTTACATAATTCATTCCTATTTTAATAAAATTCTAATTTTTTTAAAATTTAATAAGTGACTGATAGAATTGTTTTTTTTGTGTAGATCCTTTAACTCTTTTTGTTAGTATTTTGCTTTTAGTGATTCATATGAAATCTATTTATTTTAATATATAATCTACTGAACCATCTTGTTCTTGCCTATGTCAGATTAGACATTGCCAATATCTCTGTTGGTAAGACTCCAATATATACTCTCTACTGAGCATGCACAATTATCAGGTATATACTCTTAAGTAGAGAACACTGATCTTCTAGTTGTTTCATCTTTTTTCTTTTGTTGTCTATATAAATAATACTATAGGTGAGTGTTTATCTCACCTTATCCAATGTGTGTGAGTAAATGTATCTTCTAAAAATATATGATTTCTCAGTATTTAGGTATTTTCACAGACTTTATACAGGTAAAAGGTGATGACAATTGAAGATAACATTTTCCTATTCCATCATATAGTTTTTCAAATGGACATAAAATAAATATCACTGGATAATTATCCAAAACAATTTGAATTTGTCAAAATGTTCAAGAGGAAATGATTGGGTTATTGTCTAATGGTACATCCATCTATATATTACTAAAGTTCTCATTATGTTTGTAGAATATACACACATATATATATATATATAATGTTGTAGAAGCAAATATTAGGTAGCTCAGAAACTCTGTACTGATTACCTATTATGATTACATAATTAGCTATTTAACCGAGATCAAATAGGTATTATTGAAATGTCAGGTCAATGGGGGTAAAAATGAATTTGTAGTATAATTTAAAATCACCAATGAAATTTTATATATATATATATATATATATATATATATATATATATATAGTTTATATTTACTTTCATTGCTTAATGTTTATACCAATTTCTTTTACTCTAATTAGAAACATACAGCAGCTTTTTCTTGTAATTTCAATAAATTAACCTAATTTTTTCTGATTGTCTAAAAGTTCTTTTTGGTTATATTTGGTAACATTTTTGCAACAAATTTATATGGTTCTCTTGAACCAATTTTAATTATTTTCAAATATATCAAAAGATTGTTCAGTATATTTCATGCCATTCTATACTAAAGACTCATGGTACAGTTAATGGCCAGAACTAGAGGCCTATTTCAAAATGTTTGCATTTTAATTTCAGTTTGAGATTTTGCTTATTCACTTGTGCTGTTGGCTTAAGAAATTTAAAGAAATTTTTGCTTTTACATTTGGAATAACTTTTACTATTCAATTGAAGTTAAAGATCTATTCATTTCATATCCTTTGCATTTAGTATTGAGTGCCAGGGTCTATTTAGAATTATTACATATTGTTACAAATAAAAGAAATTGTTTTTTGTGGGATTGGTAGTTCAAAAGGACAAAGATAAGATTTTATTTGATTTCAACTGCAATACATTATTCAAATCAACTTATTTTCCACTTAGGCTATCATTCACATATTTATTATCTCATAAGTAAAAGGTGTAATAAAAATGTATTGATACAAAAGTTTTGAATTTAAAGAAAATTTAAATGAAGAATATGTGCCTAGCCGAGCAATGTATCTAGAAAGTCAATGTTAATTTAAATTAAAAAAAAAGAAAAAAAAAAAGAAAATTGGGAAATCAGCCTTGATACTTTGTGAATTAAATGGTTTTGTCAAAACATGGGATTGTGTAAGTGTAGCACCCTCAACTAGACCTAGACGTGTTCAACTTTTTCTTGTTTCCTGAACTGAAAATTCATTGCAAGAATAAGAGATTTGAAGACAGAAGAAATCAAAAGACATATACTTTATTTATATATATATATATATATATATATATATAGCTTAGTTTTTATACCAATCTTTTAAACTTTTTCTGATTAGAACCATAAAGGCTTTGTGATATATCGAAGATAAGCTTCTGAGGTACTTTGACCAATAGAAAACTCACTGGAATAACTGTGTTAAATGCCAAAGGAACTATTTTGAACAAAAAATGTTTTATTCATTCACTTCTGTCTTGGTAAATACAGCTTCAGTCTAGATTCTTTTTTAACACATCTTGTATATGTTTAAGGAAAATGATAGGCATTTCAAACAGGTTGACTGACCAAAAATATATTTTTCTTGTATTTATTCTGAGAGTATTCTGTTCATATATCTATAAGATACTATTTCTCTGAATTGTTGAGATGAGGCTTGATAATTTGTATTATTTGGAATAATTAGCACTGCTTAATACTTGTACCCAGTTATGGTTAATGGAATGAGAACAGTCTACCCCTGTGGATTGAATAAAGGGTTAGGTTTGAAGTTCCCAATTACGACAAGAATGTTCCTGAGTTCAAAGAGTAGGTTCCCAAGTTTGACAAGAAATACCTGAAGAAGGCCGGAGGGCACATAGTTGGAAACATTGTGCAGATAACAATAAAGATGAGGACAATAGTCCGAATAATCCAAATAATACATATCTATAAGAGAGTTATACTTAAATCATATGTTTGTGTATTTAATTTGATGTATGATGTGATATTAAAAAAAAAAAAAATTTCCAGTATGTAAAAAAAAAAAAAAAAAAGGGGGTATGTACAAATATGCTATCCTTTTAAGTAAGAATATTTTATTGATGTGAAATTGATTTTTAAAATCATTCTGTGTGTGTGTGATTTAAAGATCATTCAATAAGTGTTAATATCTTTTATTTAGCAAGGAATTTAAGACACTTAAAAAAGATTGAATAACTTTAATTTATCACAAGATGAAGCAGTATGTTTTATCCTTCTCTGCTTAGTATTTTCTCCTTTTCTATGGTTTTGTCTTGTGTTTAAACTTTTTCTTTATTCGATAGCTATAAAACATTTGTTTCAAAGTTTTCTTTCATATGTAGGAATATAAACAAAACAAGTCTGTTTTTGTAACAAATTTATTTATTCATTTTCTCACTATCTTTTCTTCATTCTACATTATCAATGCATATGACATCAAAAAATTATTTAGTTTTCTTTTTATAATAGATATTTTAAAGAATTAATTTGCAAAATCCTTGTTTGTATACCAGGATTAAAATATAAACTGGTTTATGTTTTTGAATTTTATAATCTTTTGAAATATGTAGCATTTTCCTCAGAATTAAAAACAATTTTTTTTTTTAGCAAGCTTAATTCTTTCTCTTTAAAGATAGAAGTTAGCAATATATTGCTGAAATAATTACTATGAAATTACAGCATTGAACTAGACTGCCAGAAGGTGTATAATCTTAATTGTAGCTGATCAAAGAAAAAAAAACTGAAAAAAGATCTTTCTAGATAAAAGCTGGTGCTTAAGTAATATATGTGTAGTTTAGTAGAAAATATATACTTTAAAGAGCTTTATCATTTTCCTTTCACTTTCAGCTTTTTTAACTGTTTCTATCTTATGGTTATCATCTTTCATTTTGTTGGATCATATATCTCATCATTCATTATATCTGCATTATATACATATATAAAGGGTAGCTGGTGTGTATGTATGTCCAGATGAAACTACAAAAATAAAACCATTAATGAAAAAGTAAATATATATACACATTAAATATCACCGTTTCTTGCTTTTTGTGCAAAAATTCTGAAGATTTGGTTTATATTTGAAGATATTTAAAAAATGAAATATACATAGAAATCGCATTGAAATTCTATTTAAAAATGTCCAGCATTTGTAAATCTCAAAAGTAAACAAATCCGTACACCAAGGTCCCCACCCTTCTACCCAGTCAACGCTGGGTAACCACTTCTAGTTAGTTATATGGTTATCTTGGATCTATATATTTATCTATTCTCTTTTTTTTTGTAAGTAATCTGCTTGTTTCCATTTAGATAACTTTTTGATCATATTCTCTTTACATGCTTACCTACTACTCATTTATGTTATTAGGTTATTTTATAGAAAAGCTCCATTAGTAAACCAGTTTGTTAAAAAGGCCCAAAAAACCTTCATTTCATTTGTATAAAAGGTTATATGCACTAAATAGGAAGTACTTGAATATTATGTTCCGACGAGTGCAAATATCTATAATGATTCACAAAGAATTGTGAGTTGTGACCTGTCATGTTAAAGGGATAATACTAATTCTTCTACAGGAAATATGCTACTTGTAATTTTTTTTTAGTATTTTAATAGTGACACACTATCTAACAAATTAAAAGATTATATAAGTTAAAGAACTTATAATTTTTTTTAAATATGTAGAATATGTCATTTTTCAGTATGTTATCCAAAAAACTGCCATGATGAGCATACTAAGCAGTAACTTATATATTTAATGATTATTGACATTTTACATCAGTGCTAAGGAATGTTGATTAATATTTTCTTTAAATATTAATTACAAAAAAAAATGGTCCTAAAGGTGTTAAATATTTGCTATTTCATCATTGTACATGTAAATTTATTTTTAATTGTTAAAATCAGTTTATATCATTTTTTTAAATGAGAATCCTTAAAACTGATTATTTGTGGCAAAGATCTCTGGATTTTATCTTTGTACAGTTTTTAACAACATTGGTTTTAGGACTAACATCTTAATTATTTGTTGCATGTACTATTTTTATATATCATTATAATATTTTGATATCATTATCACTATTTCAACATGCCTTTCTTTGGTATTAAGCAGATGAAATTATTGACTTCAGGGGTAGTCCCCGTGGCATAGTGGCCAATGTGCTGGACTATGACCATGTAGTGAGCAAGTTCAAACTCCAGTTGTGCTATTATGTTCACTTTTGGACTAATATCCTTCATCCCCCCTATGGCTTAAATAGTACCACTAGTATTCTTCTACAAGGCTGGTTTTGGCATTAGATAACCCATGAAGGTTGATATGCGATTAAACAAAGAAACCAAACCAAACCTATTAACATCAGGGACAAGATATTGTTAATCATAGTCTTTCACATGTTTTTGCTTTCATATAAAAGTGTATATTTTCTCAAGTATTATAGTGATTTTGTTTTTTTTGTATTTTAAGTGATTTATTACAAAGAACACCATTTATTTGGCACTATAAACATTCAATTATTCTGGTAGACTTTTTAGTTACACAAAGTTGTCACTGATTTTTGCTGTATATTATGAGCTGTATATATTAGAAAAATCATTTGAAAGTATTGGGTATTTTTAAATAACCTTATAAAGATTATATTGGATTGCATTTATTTTACTTATCAAGCATTCTTTCACACTATTGTATTCATTCTATCATTTATTTTGTATTGAGTTTATTCTTGAAGCAGCATCTGTGGAAATAATGATTTTATTCCTTACATTATTTTTAGGTAACGCTTCCCATCTAAAATGCAATCAATAATATGCGTGATATCTTTACAGTATAAGCATTTAGACTTCTTGAAATCTAAGTTTATTGACAACAGTCATAAGAAATTTGTGGTTTTTAAATACGTTGCTGATATACAATTTTTTTTTCTTTCTGTAGATTACATTATTAAATTGTTTTTAAATTACATCTATATTTATAATTATTTATTAAATGCTAATATTTGAAGAGTAATTTCTCTGGACTTGCATTGCTTTTCAAAGAATGTTTACTTTTTTATGATCACACACCCATTTTTTTCTCTTTTAAATTTAAAAATAGTTTTTTGTCTAGTCAACCACTTGAGTAGATTATTAACTTGTGCAAGTTTGCCTTATTGTCTGTTCTTGCTTGTTTGAACCCATTTTCATTATTTATATTATGATGTTTCATTGTCATGGGTAATTAGAAGATTTAATTCAAAGCCTTATGTTCAGCCTTGTACTTATGCTGTTGTTTGATTAATTGCTTTACAAACCTGCAAACTGAACAATGTGTATGTATATATGTGTGTGTTGTGTAGATATGTTTGTAAAGTGTGTGTGTGTACGTGTACATACAGCAGATGCTCCTCTGTTTATGATGAGATTAATTTCTAATGGGCCATTGTTAAGCAAGAAGATTCTAAGTTGAAAATAATCCTAGCTGAGTTATCTTTATCTTCAAGGAAGCAGCATTTCTCCTTTATTTTTTTTTCACCATATGCATGAAATGCACTTGGGTGTAGAGCAGACATTTTAATTTGCTTTGAAAATACAATAATTAAAAAAAAAAAAAAGTTAAAGACTAGGCCTGAATAGAATCACTTGATTGTGAAAGAAGAAGAAATTAAGATTTGATAACTATTGAATAATAAAGTTAAAAAATCCTATGGCAGGTCAATGATGTGTATGTGTGTGTGTATATGATCTCCTTTGTTTATTTTTTATTAGAACTACCTAATGTAGTACTATTTATAAATATATTGTGTGAACACACACACATTATAAAACCAAACAGTTGTTTATGTATATATATATATATCAAATGGTTGTTTATATATATATACAGTGTTTTAAACAAGATGGAGACATCTCCACATTGGATGGCAAGCCTCTGAAATTAATAGACCAGTTCACACACCTAGATAGCAATATCTCGTCTACAGAAAGCAATGTTAGTATATGATTAAAAAAGCTATGGACTGGTACAGACAGAGTATGGATCATAGGAAAATCTTATCTCTGTTGTAAGATAAAGTGAAAATTCAAATTTCAAGCTCTGTCCTGGGTTAAACTGCATCTAGTGTTGAGCTTCTAATTCTGGGGAGTTTGTACTCCTTCATCGTTATTACTCTCAGGTTCACTCTGACCCAGAGTGCTAGTTCCAGTTAGGGTCCTATCTTTGTGTATATAATATAAATAGATAAAAGATGAGTTTAAAAGGATGTTTATAACCAACAAAAATGAATAAAAAAAACATCTGCATAAAATAACCCAAGGGTAGACATGCCGTAAAATCCAACCAATCAACCTGTATAAAAAAAAGTTGTAGCTGTGTCAGTGCCTTTGTATGGCTGCACCTCTTGGACTAATGAAATACATGGGGAAAAAAAGCTAGATGGGAACTACACAAGGATGTTACATGCTGCTTTGAACAGATCCTGGAAGCAGCACCTCACAAACAGCTGTATGCCCACTTACCTTCTATCACACAAACCATCCAAGTAGGACAAAGAGGATGTGCTGGACACTGCTGAAGAAGTAAGGAGGAACTCATAAGTGATGTTTTCCTGTGGATACCTGCACATAGACACTCCAGCAAAAACACTGTGTTGATACTGGATGTCATGCGGAGGACTTGCCAGAAGCGATGACTGATAGGGATGGGTGGCAAGAGTCTTGGAAATCTATGCTGTCTGCATGACTTGATGATTATGATATATCTATAAATAAATAGTTTATTATATATATATAATATAAATAGTAAAAGATGAGTTTAAAAGGATGTTTATCCCTGACAAAGATATTAAAACCCTATTTTTTAAATTTTTTTATCCATGCTTCATAATACCCCAAAAAACAAAGTTCACAAGAACAAAGTTTATACACAATAAATTTATATATATAGAGAGAGAATTTATATCTAAGTTAGGGTAGTGTGAACATGGAGTCAAGGACACTTGGTTACTGACAGTTTCTTGCCTATGATTATTCAGACCAATAATTTGAATAATCGCATAGGCCAGAAACTGTTATTAACCAAGCGCCATTGACTCCATATCCACACTACCTTAACTTATATATAGATCACTTTATCAAATATATCTATTAAAATTACATGAAGATATCTGGAAATAGTATAGATTAAATTTATTTAAAGAAATTGCCATTGGCTTCAATTCCGTCCTCCAGACAACTTTAGAATCTTCTGCAAGTGTTTCCAATGGTCTTTTTGTTTAAATTGGGAAATGCTGCTATTATCCTTGCTTTCAATTCATTTTTGGTGTTGCACAGAGTTTAGTTAGTCTCTCACTTAACTGTGCCCCATATAATAATCAAAGGGATTGCAATCTGGGTAGTTAGGGGTGATGTGGTCACAGAAATTTTCTGATAGCCAAGACAGGGTTTTCTTGTGAGTCATGGCAACAGTCCTTTTGCTAGAAATAGGGTCTTCCCACAGCCACCTTCTTGATCTAGGACGTTACTACCTCCTCCAAGCACTTGATGTAGGCTTCCATGTTGAGTCTGAGGCCATGTAGGGATTAATGGAAGTGTAATGTCACAATTGCTGGTGACCATCCGCAACACCATGATGTGGACTGGGTGTTTGCTTTTCATAACTATTGGTACAAATTGTGAGGACAGAGCAAACCAATGGTTGTTCTGTGAGTTCACCATCTGATCCTGGTAGGATTTTTTCTCATCTGAGAAAAAGCAAAGCATGTTCGAGAGGATGCTTAAGTTTGTTTAAAAACTTTGCAGCATGGTCTTTCCTCTTGTCCTTCATGGCCTTTGATAAAAATTGGTCCTTTCTCATCTTGTATGAGAAATAGTGAATGTCTTTATGCACTACCTGCCTGATAAAAAACTTAGATACTCCCATGTCCCTGGCTATGGACTTGATTGACTTGTTAGGATTATCATCAATCATGGTCTGGATCTCACCAAGTAATTTAAATTTTTTTTTTTCTTATCAGAACAATCAGTGTGAGGCTTCTAAGCTGCCAAACCTTTGTAACTACCATTGGATTCATCAGATTCTTTTTTGAATTGTTTGCATTGTCCTCAGATTGATACCCAAGTACTGTGGTGTATATATATATATATATATATATATATATATATATATTTACATGTACACAGAGATGTTGAGTCCTGGGTTACTTACACATAAAAATCATATCTATGCATCCCAGTGTTTTTTTTCTCTCCCCCCCCCCAATTTCCAGCTAACTGTAAGTACATTTCAATATTTTCTTGGAAATGAATTACACTGTATGGGGTACAAGTAGGGGTTAGACGGCTTTAGTTGTTCATAGATAAAAACTCTGCAATTTTTTAAGAAACTTTAGTTGGGACCATCAAATCAAATCTCCCAGGGACTCAATCAAATAAAATCCTTGCATCCAGGGATGCACTAAATTAAAAAGCTATCAGCATCACTGTATATATATATATATATATATATATATATATATATATATATATATATATATATATATATATATATATATAAGCAAACACTTGTTTACTTTCAATTTTTACTTATAAAAATATCCATGGTTAGCATGAAAATATGTAAGCAAATTTAAGAATATTTTTACATAGAATATAATAAATCTTTAGATAAATTACATTTTGACCAATACAATCACTATACATATAGCTGATAGACTTTGTGATTTTCATTATGAAACTTAATTTTGTTGGAAAATAAATACAAATAGAAGATTGTTAGATCAGAGATGTTCTGGATATTTTTTTATAGAAAAAAATATCTAAACTTAACTAAAATATAAATAATGTCAATAGTATAATTTTTGAATATCTGAATATCAGTTATATTGATTCATTATGTGTTTAGAATAATTTAACATGTTATTTGTTATCAGAAGGTATGTTTATTTTTAAAATAATTTCATGAAATTCTAATATAACTATCTTCTCTTACAATAAAAGAATATAAGTTCTCAAACAATTAATTATAGTAAATAGGACAAGTAACTCATATTTGTTATGTTGGTCATTATCATTTTTGGTCAGATATATTAAAATAATATTTTTTCACTAACAACCTACTGCAATCCAAGCATGCCTGTTTTTCAAGCAAAATGCATCTATATATGAAATCTCAGCCAGAAGTCATGCTGTCTGAGCACACATATATTTACCAACTCCTCCACACGAGTAGGATGTGACACATGGTCAATTTTTTAAGAAGAGTTTAACAGATTTGAACTCAGTTTTCCTTCTCTTATACTGGTTGCCTAACTAAGGTTAAAGAGCCCACCCTGTCCTACTATTTACCATTAGGGAGAATAGTTAGATTTATACCCTTTCCAAGGGCACTATATGAAATGTACAGCTTGGTCCAGGATTTGAACTCATGTCACCATGTCCATTTTCTACGATGATAATCATTACACCATACACCTATCTGAGCACATATATGCATATATTTTCTTTAATGGATTCCTATTGACTTCATTTTTTTTATTTTAGAAAGTAGACAAAGGTAAAAAATAATAAAATGGCATTAAATTACGAGGTTTATATATTTTTTTATTATAAGTTTTTTAATTTAAATCCTTGATTCAAAAATTATATTTTTGTTTGTGATAATAATAGACATAGATGACTTATGTTGATCACCAGTCAGATCTTAGAGTTAACAAAGTATTTCCTTCTTTTCAAGGTAGAAAAATATTTCTAAGAAACTTTTCATTGTCTATCATATGTTTGTAATCTTTCACACTGATCTTCCTTATTTTTATTATCAGCATTTCTCAATGAACCTTCTGTTCTGTTTATATGATATCCTGTAACCACCTGCTGACTCTACCCATATTCACTACTAACTTATTGCTTCTTACTTTACTGCTGCTTAGTTATTTATATAATAGACCTTGTAAGTATGAATAGTAATAGCACTTGTAGAGAGCAAATCAGTAGCTATTATGTCTGTGCAAACAAATCATTCAATGAAAGTGGGCAGAACTATTTGAATAGATCTTTTTTTCCTTATCTAAACTTATGGTTGAGTAAGGGTTGTTTTATGGGGAAGATCTCTTCACTTTATATTTTTATATTCACATTTTTTAATTGTAAATCAAATGTGAAAGTACTTATATTTCTCTTTCTTTCTTTGTTTATATGTTGATATATTGATTTGAAAGTTCTAAATTTTTAAAAATTTACAAAATCTACTTATCTAAATTAACTTGGAAGTTTATAAATAGATACTTTTTATTGTATAGACGGAATATTAAAATATAAAGATGTTTGTTTCTTATATAATTTTTTTGTTGTGGATTCACTCATCACATTACCAAATATATCAACTGATGGAATTCAACAGTATCTTTTTCATTAAGGATTCCTAAAGAGCTACATATTTTAATTATAGGAATTATCTTTTATTTTACATTTTAAATATTTATGATTATTCTTTTTATATATTTATCATAATGATTAGTCTGAGAGTTTTGAAATATTAATTGTAAAATAAAGATCATACTCACTGTAGAAGCAATATTTCAATTACCGTCAAATTGGCAGACAAGGCAACAAGCAAGCCGTAACTCAATATGAATCTTGTATTGTTGCAAGCCTACTGCAGAACGGTAATTGGAATATTGCTTCTACAGTGGGTATGATCCAATGCCCATTGGATTTCGAATCCAATGGGCATTGCCCGCAGGTTCGCATCCTGCTCACAGCGCCATGTTGTGCTTAGTTGTTGTTGTTGTTCAGACCAACAGTATACTAACTCACTTAAAAATTAATGTAATCTGAAGATATATGCTTCAATTATTTTATTAGAAATTTGACATTTCTTTAATCGTCTGAAATTGGGTTAAAACTTAATTTGTTGCAATAAGTAAATGTTATGCTTTAAATGATCATTCATTTCCTTTTTATTTTGAGGGAAAATAGATTGAATTTTGGCAGTCAAAGATAAAGGATTGAGTGTGAAAATTGCTGTGCACCATTTAAGACAGTTTTTAGTCCATATTTGATTAACATTCAAGTTGATTTAGCCAAGTTATCATTTTGAGAACAAAATTAACCTTGACAATATTGCATAACCTTGTTAGCTGATACAAAAAGCAGAAAAAACAATACATTTCTATTGGTTTTTTGTGACCTGTTGCCCTACTGGATTTACTTGTTAAATAAATATACAGATAATATGTGAGGTTCAAAATTTTAAATCCTCTTGTCTGAGGTTTGTGTTGTCTTCATGTTTGTGTCCATTGATTATTTTGTGTTTTTATTGCTACTAAAGACACCTCCAAAACAACTACTTGTTTGATAATTACATGTGTGGTTAGTACTTTAATTGAATTACCCTGATCCTGTAGAGACATGAGAAAACATTGCATTGTTGTTAGAAAATTTCTAAGGAGAAAAATCTTACTTGCTATAATTTGTCAACATTAAAGAAAAAAAAAGAAGACTGTTATATAAAATGCTGCAAGAAAAGAATAATAAAGTCTAAATTTTCAGATGATATACATTTTGGTTTTATTTCATTATAAGAGCTTTTAGTCTTTTTGTTGTTGAAATATGAATTTGATACTAAATTAGTTTTAAAAGGTGATAACTTGTAATTTAGTTGCAGTGCAATCTAAAAATAGTTAATTTTATTGTTGGAAATGACCATTGTTGAAAGATGCCAAATTTTATTTGCTGGAATTGATTGTATTTTTAGTAATGGTTATCTTTGGAATGTATGTAAAATCCACTTCTCTAATTAAGTATGTATATATTTTGTGTGGTAATAAGGTTGGCTTTTTAAATTTTCTAATCTTTTGTTTGTAAACAGGTTGCACTTGATCGGTCAGGATTATTGTCTAATGGGTTAGGGTGACCTTCATATTTTTGTAAAAAGAAAACTTTAATAATTGGGAGTGAACGGTTGAAAGAAAAATTACAGCTTATTTTTAAAAAGTGCTTGTGTGTGTGTGTGTGGTGAGGTATTTCATGTACAAAATAACAATTGGGTTAAAATAAAACAGATCTATATATTAAGATTTGATTTTATTATTGATTGTTTTTATACATTTTTTTAATACTTTTAAAAAAAATTTATTATCATTGAAAGATTTTCAGTAAGGCTCATCTGAAAAACTTTGAGAAGGGATCAGTGATTTAATCCTTTGAATCTTTTTCACTTATACTAAAGCTTAAAAAATCACTTAATGGCTTTTACAATTAATGATTAAAAATCAAATATGAGTGGTTGCTCTTATAAAGTTTAATAATTTTCTCATTTGTATATGGTGAGATTTCTTATTCAAATTGTAACAGGATTTTATTAGATGCATAATAAAATTTAAATATCTGAAATATCTAGGTTATTCTATCTAATAATTGAACTATTATCTCATACTCAATTATACAGGGCAATTTTATGGTGTACATATAAACTTATAAATCAGTCTATTTTATGAATAGGTTAAAACCAGAGTCATAACTACATAGGATTTTTATTTGCTAAGATGAATATAAAAGCAGTATAAATCTAACATTGGTTTAAAATTATTTCTAATTAATAATACTCATAATAATTCTTGTTTATTTCTTTTATTTGTAGAATTCTGGTACATAACCAGGTTGTAACTCTGTTTTCTTATGCCCTTAGTTTACATAAATTTAAGTTGATGAATTTGAACTCTCCTGATTAATCTATTGTTACTTAAACTTCCAGTAAAACTATTGATAATTATATAATAAGTAAATTCAGAACTAAGTTATTATGAAATAAGTAAATTAATTGTTTATCTACATCCTTGTTCAATAGAAAACTTTGTTTAAACCCAGCAATTTATTCAAAGAAAAATACAAAATTCTTTATACAAGGGTGAGTTAAAAGTTTTGCAATATTTTGATTATGTGAAGTGCAATTTAGCAGTTCTGGATGCTTTTGCCAAAATTGTAAAGGTGACAAACCACCCTGGATTGTGAGATGCTGAGCTTGCCAAGTTTGGAGCACGGCCTTGGAATCCATGGTTTTAGGCCTACCTGACTTTATCTGATCATTGAAATATCTTGAACCATCTGGTTACTGTATTGCAATCAACTACCTTTATCATATGTTTTTTGGTTTCTTCCATGGCATTATGGTCCAGTTTGAACTTATAAAGCATGGATTCCCAAATTAGACTATGCTGCATGTTCATCTGTGTGGCTTTCAAATCATACACGGTGAAAAAAATGCACATGTCAGTGTACCAACTACCATGATACTGCCAATACCAATGGGTACATTCTGTAACTTGTACTGTTATTATCACATGATATATGCGCCACAAACTAACATGTATTAGAATATTGCAAAACTTTTGACTCACTCTAGTACTTTTTAAATAAATGACAAGTTTATAATATTCTAAAGTGAAATTTATAGAGTTTCACTGTCGTTATCTGATGATAGCAAAATGACCAAGTTTGTATTACAAATAGTATTTTTACATATCAACAAAAATATTTACAGATTTTCATTGTCCAAGGGTGTTAATTTGACTTTCCTATTATGCGTATATACAACTTCAATGTTAGTATAGCAAATACTTAAAAATAAACTATTCCTTTATTGACACTAGTAAATGTTTTAAATCCGATTTGATTGGATTTAAAGTTGAGCTTTTATTTCTAAATTTTGGATGGACATTTTAAGTACATCACTTTTTTTTTCTTTAAAAGGTACAATTAATACTTTGAAAAAATGTCTATACAAAGTGAATTTTAAATTTCTTTAATTTTCTGTTTACTTATTGGCTGTATTTGTAATCTTTAAAACATATCTGTATTATAGTTTTATAAACTTTAGTATAAATGTAGTAACTGCAGTATGTATATAATAGGAAAGCATACTCAAAAGTTATGTTCTTCTTAGATCCATCTATTGTACTAATTATGTATGCACTAAACTGTTTGCCAAAGGAGTCACACCTTCCTCAAATATAACAATGTTCTTTGTTCGAAGCATCATAACTGTATAAGAGAAAGGAAGACAATATCTGTCAGTCTTATGAATAAACCTTGACCTTCTTTTAAAGACTTAAATAAATGCTTATTTGGTTTTAAAAGGCCTCATTTTCAACATTAGTAATAGTTGTATTCTTCAGTGTAACATTAGCTGCCTGGGACAATACTTAGTTTGCTTACAAAGTTTTTAAAGAAATCTACAATATTTGGGCCACTTTGTCATGCAACTTATGAAACAATCAACTGTATCTGCAGTCATTAAAGTTTCTTAAATTTATATTGTGATTAATTTAATTTTTTTAATTACTTTTTTTCTACTTGGGAAATAAGCCAATGACTTTTGTATTTCAAAAGATTGTGGTTGGTAGATTAATAGTGTATTTTTACTGTTAAAGAATTAGTAATTAAGTGGATGAAAAATGTTTGGTCTTTCAAAGGAACAATCTTTTGTTAAATAGAAGTTTACTTGCATGGCAATATAACCAAATATTTTTTCTCAAATCCTTTTAATAATGAATATAATCTTTTTACGGTATAAATATTTAGTTTTTCCAAGGAGAAAATGATTTAATGATCTGTGTTCATGTTCAGTTTTTGTTAGCTTAAATTTTATTTTTTCATTTTATTTTGTAAATAAATCTGTTACAAATTTTTTATGAATCATTGTGAATTCTCATGCAAATTTACCTTGACTATGATTAATCATATATTTTAAAAACCTTGACCTTTCTATTTATATATTAACATATAATTTATCATGGATTTTTAGTTAAATGTTCTTTACAGGTAAATTTCAATTTTATTGGACTTGGTAAATGCACCATTTTAACTCGCTGTCCTGAATTATTTCACTTTGAAGTTTTATAAACCTTGATTATATACATTGTGATTATAGATTAAAGAACAAAACAAACCTTCCCTTTTCTCCATATTATTATATGAAGTTTTATTTTTTGCAATGATTGTTAAAATAATGAAAAGGAGCCTTATATTAAATTATCTACTAACAGGTGATGCTAGCTTGTAATTAAAGTAATTTATAAATTCCATGTAGTTTTGAGACCTACTTTGTTTCTAATATACAAGTTTCTACATATAGCTGCTATATGATGGATAACAGATGATTACAGAAAGAAACTTTTCCAAATAATTTAGTATCTATTTGTATAGTTCATTGTTTTCTTGTTTTAAAGATTGTTTATACCTGTATTTTAAATTGTATATCAGTCCCTTTTAATTACATTTATTGTCTTGATTAACTATTTATTATTTAATGCCTCATTACAAGTCTCTGTATTTTATTTGATATTAATACATTTTAGATTTTACAAAAAACTATTTTTAATTGTTTATATATAGGATGATATGCCATTGTTTTTTTGTTTTTTTACTATATGTGAATTGTCTTGATGGATATGTTACAGATAGCTGAATAAATATTTAGTTGTGAGAATATACAGATCTATGCATTATATGTGAAACAATAAAAAGTAGGACAATAGTTTGAATGAACTTATGAAGATTAAATGTATTTAACTTAATCAAATATGAATTATGATTCTGAAAATCCAATTTTAAGATATATTTGTATTAAGTGAGACACATTTTTCTTTTTAATAGCATAAAAAATATAATGGGGTGTATCTTAAGTATTTTGTAGTTCATTAATCTTTGATATACTTGTTTTACTGGCTTATCTTTCATAGAAATCTAATTAATAATTAGAAATAAAGTCAATTAACTTTGCATATGTCAATTGGAATTATCTGTATAAATCTAATATCTTTTGGAATTTCTATCAATTATAAAATAATGAAGTAGTTTACATTAAAGAGTTGTTAATGATTTTAAGAAGAACTGAAATATGTGGTTAATGTTGTATTGCAAAGTGGTAACTACATTTGGCTTTAATATTAGACTTTTTCTTCTTTTCTTCTGTCAGTTGATTAGTTGAAAATGACTACTGACAATTTATTTTCATAAAATAGATGAAGTGAAAGAGACCATTCTCTGAATTAGAACATATACATTGTATGCTTAATGGGACTGTCAGTAGTAATGTATTGAATTGAAACCAGACAAATCACCCTAAAAAAAAACAAAACTGTTTTGATATCAAACAAATACCAAAATCAATGGACTACTATAAAAGGACTTCAAGTAATCCAGGAAATACATTGTTGGATTTCTGATTATTCATCAGAATTATTATAATATCTTCATTCTGATGAACAGCTGAAACTTAATACAGAAATGACATGATGTGACATCTTTCCTAAGCTTTAAGATTTGGAATGTATTGTGCTTATGAATATATGCAAAGTGCTAACTATTTACTATAAAGGATTACATTAAAAAGTATAATATTACCAAATGATAAATGATCTGAATACAAAAGTTTGACAACAAATGGGAAAAAGCACAGCAATAAATTTGAGAAAAATAAAAGAACTTGTAGAAAAAAATAGTAAGTTACTGGACCAATCTTTTATATAATTGATGATACTGTGTTATCAATTCTTGAGTATAGTTGTGCATAAGTGTGATGTTGAAATCATTTTCTTAATATTCATTAATAAACTGAATTTATATTTACCATTTTACATCTATTTATTTTTCTTTATCTCTCTCTGTGCTTATTTTATTTTTGAAGCCATTGTTTTGTATCTTTGCTTGTTATTTTATCCTTTTGCTATTCATCTCTTGCATTAAAGACTTATCATATAGTAAGCCTTATCAGCAAATCAATTTGGTCTAATTTTTAATCCAGTAAATCTATAAGATTAAGTCCTGTAATTATGTGATAATGCTTTTAGTAAACTCAACAATTACAGTATTTGTTGGATTCTTCCCTGAAAGATTTGTTTGTGCATTTTTTTTCATTAATAATTTGAAATACTGATTTCTATTAATATACATAATTCTTAATTTTGTCATTGTTAAATCAATGGTACTTATTAAGAAAATTATTTGTCAAGATCTTAAGTTGATCATATTAGGAACACTCACTTAATAGATGCTAATATTTAATCTTATCCATTTAGGTTAATCCCCTATCACTGAACCTTACAATTGTAAGATATTAAATATGTTTTACCTTCTTGATTGATTCTTATTTGAATAGTAGGTATATCAATTTTTAATAGAAATCTAAACATAAACTTGGACTGTTTATTATAAAATTGATAACATTAAAGTATAATTGGAATATAGATATTAAAAATTACTCTTCTGTAAGACCCCCCCACCAAAAAAAAAAAAAAAAAAACTAAAACAAAAAAAAAAAAAAAACAAACTTGAAAACTATTGTTCCAATTATCATATTAGTATTAAGTTTTTGTTGTCCTAATTTAAGTGATATTTCATGCTTATGTTTTGTTGATTTTTACTATAGATATTTTTTGTTTAAAATTTTAAAGAAAGTATTTAATTCAGACTTTCAAAATCATTAAGTCATTTATACTTTTCTCAGGATACAAGTTTATATTTTTTAATCTGAAGAGGACAAAAAACATGCAAAGCTTATATTTAAAGTCAACCCATTCACAAAAAAAGAGTAAAAAAACATTTAAATTCAGTCGAGTTTTCATACATTTTATATTTAAAGCTATTCCATTGAAAAGAAAAGGCTGAGAAGGGGTTCCGATACTAACTTTTTATTATTAGTATCTGGTGGGTTGTTTCCAAGTCAAATTATCAAGCTTATAGTGTATAGTCAAATAAACACTCAACCCAAATTATCTTATGGGTTCAAAAGCCCATGAAAATGTTCATCCTTACATGCATATTTTTGCATAATTTAAAATTCGAACAAACTGTTGAAACAATATTTTAAAATCTGCAAAGATATTTGTTTTATAGTTTAATTCTTATATCATTTGAATTAGAAAAAATGTCAAGAGTTGAATATTCTGTATTTTCATTTCTATTGAGTGCATATCTGAAACAAATGCTAAATCATTTGTAGGATTTACATTTTCTGATAGTTTAGTTGTTTCTCTGTGTTTTTTTTAAGAAGAAAATTAAGATCATTGTAAAAAGATTTCATTAATAATTCATTGTTTTTTTTTTGTTTTTTTCAAGTTTGTTCACTAAAGTTGTCTTAAGCTGGTAACCATTATTTTTAGTCACTTTATGTAATTATATTCCTAAAAAGGCTTTCTATATATTGAATATTAATTGGTTTTCTAATATAACCTCATAGTTATAATTTGGAAGTTTAACCACTGTTAAAAGATAGAACTCTTCCTCTAAAATGATAACAAAAGTTGTGAATAAGGTCTTATTCTTATTAATCATGTTTCTTCTGAAAAGCACATTGCTATTTCTTATTATTTTCTATTAAATAATATATGTTGAAGTTGTGTCTATTTTTATTTTTTTTCAACTTTTGGTTTATTTTCTTAGTTTATGTTTTTTACAAATGTAAAGTTGTCTATGTATATTAATAAGTGCACATTTCCTTTTTAATGTAAAAATGCTTTTAATAATCATTTCTGAAATAATCAGTTTGGTCCTTAATTGTGTTAGAGGGTCTTAAGGTTCTTTCATTATTAAGTGAAGAGGAGAATTAAAAATCTGTTTTGACTATTTTTAACTTAATTAATGTAAACATCCTTTTATCATTATCTTCCTTCAACACATGAAGTCTTACTTAATTTGTCATCATTTCATGAGAAATCATATTGCCCTGATGAGAAAGTCATTGATTTATGACCTGCTTTTATAGAGGATGTTAAAACAAAGTATTTGGGCCATTCTCATTTATTATGGTTTTATTTATTTACTTCTTGAAAATTCCTTAACTTTTTTAAAAGATAAAATTCTTGTATCTTGTTGGCAACTTTATTGCAAAAAAATATTTTCTTTAAAGAAAAAACAAAACAAAAAGAAAACTTAATATGTATGCAATACTTGGCCACCTATATTATCTGTACAAAATAATTTACATTTTTTATACAGACATTTTAATTTTCAACTTGTATGAAATTTGTTGATTAAAAGTCCATAAACATTTTTTTTTATTTATTAGCAATAAAAAAGAAGATAGCTATAGAGAACTAAGATTTCAGTATTTGGATTTTTCATAGTTCTTTTTTTTTCTCATACTTCAGAAAGAGATTCCTTTTAAAATAACTTTTTAGTAATGATATTTAAGCTAGAATTGTGGGGTTCTAATAGTTTAACATCTGTCACTGTTCTAAATCATTGTTACTAGCTATAACCCTCATGAATTATAGAAATACATTTTTATTCCTGAAAATTTATAATTTCTACAATTTGTGTATTGATTTTATTAATTTATATCAATTAATTGTAATCTCTGTTAATTGAGTGAATCTTTATAAAGATAAATGACACTTCTTTTATAATGTCTACTGAATGCAGACATATCATTTGAATAAAACTTTACAATACTAGTATTCATTGTAATGGATAAAAGTAATGAATATTTAATCTAAAGTATTTGGATGCCATTTTGGGTAATTCATGAATATATTTACCTTGAGAATGCAAAGGTAAGTATTGAATTTGACATGGATATTTATACTACTGCTGCTTATAATTTGTTTTTACCAGTTCATGAACTTAGTGAAATATTTGCTCAAATGCAAAGTAGTATAAATATCCATGTCAAATTCAATACTTTACCTTCATTTTCTCAAGCGTAAATATATTCATGAATTACCCCAAAATGGGCCATCCAATACTTTAGATTAAATATCATTACTTTTATCCATACAATGTAATACTATACTTGTAAAGTTTTATTATTCAATGAATATGTCTGCATCAGTAGACATTATAAAAAGAAGTGTCATTTATCTTTATAAAAAGATTCACTCAATTAAAACAGAGGAATTACATTAAGTTGATAATAAATAATAAAATCAAACACAAATTTAGAAATATAAATTTCAGGATAAAAATGTATTTCTATAATTCATGAAGGTTATTAGCTAGTAACAATGAATTAGAACAGTGACAGATGTTAAAACTATTTAGAACCCACAAATTTCTAGTTAAAATACTCATTACTAAAAAGTTATTTTTAAAGGGAATCTCTCTGAAGTATGAGAAAAAAAAGAAACTATAAAATCCAAATACTGAAATCTTAGTTCTCTATAGCTCACTTCTTTTTATGCTAATAAATAAAAAAAAAAAATGTTTATGGACTTAATCAACAAATTTCATACAAGTTTGAAATTAAATGTCGTATAAAAAATGTAATTATTTTGTACAGATAATATAGTGCCAAGTATGGCAACAATTAAGTTTCTTTTTTGTTTGTTTTTTCTTTAAAAGAAAAAATATTTTCATAAAGTTGCCCAACAAGATTACAAGAATTTTATCTTTTAAAAAGTTAAGATTTTCAAGAAGTAAATAAATATAAAAACAGCATAATAAATGAGAATGCGCCCAAATACTTGTTTTACATCCTCTATAAAGCATTCATAAAATCACAATGACTTTCTCATCAGGGGCAATATGATTTCTCAAGGAAATATGACAAAATTAATAAGACTTCATTGTAGTTGAAGGAAAGATAAATGCATAAAAGATGTTTACATTAATTAAGTTATTAAAATAGCAAAAACAGATTTTAATTCTCCTCCATTCACTTAATAATGAAAGAAACCTTAAACCCTCTAACCCCAAATTAAGACCAAACTGATTTATTTCAGATGATTATTAAAAGATTTTTACATTTAAAAAGGAAATGTGCACTTATTAGAATACATAGACAACTTTACATTTGTAAATAAACATAAACTAAGAAAATAACCAAAAAGTTGAAAAAAATAAAAATAGACAAACTTGCAACATATTATATTTATAGAAAATAATAAGAAATAGCAATGTGGCTTTCAAGAAGAAACATGATATAATAAAAGAATAAGACCTTAATCACCAACTTTGTTATCATTTTAGAGGAAGATCTATCTTTTAACAGTGTTAAACTTCCAAATTATAACTATGAGGTTATATTAGAAAACCAATTATAATTAAATTATATAGAAAAGCCTTTTAGGATATAATACATAAAGTGACTAAAAAATGCGTTAACCACTTAAGAACAACTTTAGTGAACCAAACTTGAAAAAACAAAAAAAAAAACAAAGAATTATTAATGAAATCTTTTACAATGATCTTAATTTTCTTCTTAAAAAAAAACAACAGAGAAACAACTAAAACTATCAGAAAATGTAAATCCTAACAAATGATTTGATTTGTTTCAGATATGCACTTCAAAATAGAAATGAAAAATACAGAAATATTCAACTCTTGACATTTTTTCTTAATCCAAATGATAAAGAATAAACTATTAAAACGCAAATAATCTTTGCCAGATGTTTTTAATATTGTTTCCAACAGTTTGCTTCCATTTTAAATTATGCCAAAAAAAATTGGCAAATGTAAGATGAACATTTCATGCTTTGAACCCATAAGATATATTGGGTTTGAGTGTTATTGACTTATACACTATAAGCTTGATAATTTAGACTTGAAACAACCCACCAGATACTAATAAATAAAAAGTTTAAGTATACGGACCATTCTCAGCTTTTCTTTAAGGAATAGCTTTAAATATAAATGTATGTGAACTCGACTGAAATCATTAAATGTTTTTTTTACTCTTTTTTTGTGAATAGGGTTGACTTTAAATATCAAGCTTTGCATGTTTTTGTCTCTTCAGATTAAAAAAAATATAACTTGATCCTTGAGAAAGTAAATAAATGACTTAATGGATTTTGAAAGTCTGAATTAAATACTTTTCTTTAAATTTTAAACAAAAAAATATCTATAGTAAAAATCAACAAAACATTAAGCATGAAATATCACTTAAATTAGGACAACAAAAAACTTAATACTAATAAATGATAATTGGCAACAATAGTTTTCAAGTTTGTTTTTTTTGTTTTTTTTTTTGTTTTTAGTTTTTTTTTTTTTTTTTTGGTGGGGGGTCTTACAGAAGAGTAATTTTTAATATCTATTATTCCAATTTACGTTTAATGGTTATCAATTTTATAATAAACAGTCCAAGTTTATGTTTAGATTTCTATTAAAAATTGATATACCTACTATTCAAATAAGAATCAATCAAGAAGGTAAAACATATTTAAATATCTTACAATTGTAAGGTCAGTGATAGGGGATTAAACCGAAATGGATAAGATTAATATTAGCATCTATTAAGTGAGTGTTCCTAATATGATCAACTTAAGATCTGACAAATAATTTCTTAATAACTACCATTGATTTAACATGACAAAATTAAGAATTATGTATATTAATAGAAATCAGTATTTCAAATTATTTAATGAAAAAAATGCACAAACAAAATCTTTCAGGGAAGAATCCAACAAATACTGTAATTGTTGAGTTTACTAAAAGCATTATCACATAAATTACAGGACTTAATCTTATAGATTTACTGGATTAAAATTAGACCAAATTGATTTGCTTGATAAGGCTTACTATATGATAAGTCTTTAATGCCAAGAGATGAATAGCAAAAGGAATAAAATAAACAAGCAAAGATACAAACCAATGGCTTCAAAATAAAATAAGCACAGAGAGAGATAAAGAAAAATAAATAGATGTAAAATGGTAAATATAAATTCAGTTTATTAATGGAATATTAAGAAAATGATTTCAACATCACACTTATGCACAACTATACTCAAGAATTGATAACACAGTATCATCAATTATATAAAAGATTGGTCCAGTAACTTACTATTTTTTTCTACAAGTTCTTTTATTTTTCTCAATTTTATTGCTGTGCCTTTTCCCATTTGTGTCAAACTTTTGTATTCAGATCATTTATCATTTGGTAATATATACTTTTTAATGTAATCCTTTATAGTAAAATAGTTAGCACTTTGCATATATTCATAAGCACAATACATTCCAAATCTTAAAGCTTAGGAAAGATGTCACATCATGTCATTTCTGTATTAAGTTTCAGCTGTTCATCAGAATGAAGATATTATAATAATTCTGATGAATAATCAGAAATCCAACAATGTATTTCCTGGATTACTTGAAGTCCTTTTATAGTAGTCCATTGATTTTGGTATTTGTTTGATATCAAAACAGTTTTTTTTTTTAGGGTGATTTTGTCTGGTTTCAATTCAATACATTACTACTGACAGTCCCATTAAGCATACAATGTATATGTTCTAATTCAGAGAATGGTCTCTTTCACTTCATCTATTTTATGAAAATAAATTGTCAGTAGTCATTTTCAACTAATCAACTGACAGAAAGAAAAGAAAGAAAAAGCAATTAGAAATGTATTACCACTTTGCAATACAACATTAACCACATATTTCAGTTCTTCTTAAAATCATTAACAACTCTTTAATGTAAACTACTTCATTATTTTATAATTGATAGAAATTTCCAAAGATATTAGATTTATACAGATAATTCCAATTGACATATGCAAAGTTAATTGACTTTATTTCTAATTATTAATAGATTCTATGAAAGATAAGCCAGTTAAAACAAGTATATCAAAGATTAATGAACTACAAAATACTTAAGATACACCCCATTTAATATTTTTATGCTATTAAAAAGAAAAAGTTGTCTCACTTAATACAAATATATCTTAAAATTGGATTTTCAGAATCATAATTCATATTTGATTAGTTAATTACATTTAATCTTCATAAGTTCATTCAAACTATTGTCCTACTTTTTATTGTTTCACATATAATGCATAGATCTGTATATTCTCACAACTAATATTTATTCAGCTACTGTAACATATCCACAAGACAATTCACATATAGTAACAAAAAACAAAAAAAACAATGGCATATCATCCTATTATAAACAATTAAAAATAGTTTTGTAAAAATCTAAAAATGTATTATATCAAATAAAAATACAGAGACTTGTAATGAGGCATTAAATAATAAATAGTTAATCAAGACAATAAATGTAACTTAAAAGGACTGATATACAATTTAAAATACAGGATAAACAATCTTTAAAACAAGAAAACAATGAACTATACAAATAGATACTAAATTATTTGGAAAAGTTTCTTTCTGTAATCATCTGTTACCATCATATAGCAGCTATATGTAGAAACTTGTATATTAGAAACAAAGTAGGTCTCCAAAAACTACATGGAATTTATAATTACTTTAATTTAACAAGCTAGCATCACCTGTTAGTAGATAATTTAATATAAGGCTCCTTTTCATTATTTTAAACAATCATTGCACAAAAATAAAACTTCATATAATAATATGGAGAAAAAGGAAGGTTTGTTTTGTTCTTTAATCTATAATCACAATGTATATAATCAAGGTTTATAAAACTTCAAAGTGAAATAATTCAGGACAGCGAGTTAAAATGGTGCATTTACCAAGGCAATTAAAATTGAAATTTACCTGTAAAGAACATTTAACTAAAAATCCATGATAAATTATAGTTAATATATAAAATAGAAAGGTCAAGGTTTTAAAATATATGATTAATCATAGTCAAGGTAAATTTGCATGAGAATTCACAATGATTCATAAAAAATTTGTAACAGATTTATTTACAAAATTAAAAATGAAAAAAAAAATTTAAGCTAACAAAAACTGAACAATGAACACAGATCATTAAATCATTTTCTCCTTGGAAAAACTAAATATTTATACCGTAAAAAGATTATATTCATTATTAAAAGGATTTGAGAAAAAATATTTGGTTATATTGCCATGCAAGTAAACTTCTATTTTAACAAAAAGATTGTTCCTTTGAAAGACCAAAACATTTTTTCATCCACTTAATTACTAATTCTTTAACAGTAAAAATACCACTATTAATCTACCAACCACAATCTTTTGAAATACAAAAGTCATTGGCTTATTTCCCAAGTAGAAAAAAGTAATTAAAAAAAAAATTAATCACAATATAAATTTAAGAAACTTTAATGACTGCAGATACAGTTGATTGTTTATAAGTTGCATGACAAAGTGGCCCAAATATTGTAGATTTCTTTAAAAACTTTGTAAGCAAACTAAGTATTGTCCCAGGCAGCTAATGTTACACTGAAGAATACAACTATTACTAATGTTGAAAATGAGGCCTTTTAAAACCAAATAAGCATTTATTTAAGTCTTTAAAAGAAGGTCAAGGTTTATTCATAAGACTGACAGATATTGTCTTCCTTTCTCTTATACAGTTATGATGCTTCGAACAAAGAACATTGTTATATTTGAGGAAGGTGTGACTCCTTTGGCAAACAGTTTAGTGCATACATAATTAGTACAATAGATGGATCTAAGAAGAACATAACTTTTGAGTATGCTTTCCTATTATATACATACTGCAGTTACTACATTTATACTAAAGTTTATAAAACTATAATACAGATATGTTTTAAAGATTACAAATACAGCCAATAAGTAAACAGAAATTAAAGAAATTTAAAATTCACTTTGTATAGACATTTTTTCAAAGTATTAATTGTACCTTTAAAGAAAAAAAAAGTGATGTACTTAAAAATGTCCATCCAAAATTTGGAAATAAAAGCTCAACTTTAAATCCAATCAAATCGGATTTAAAACATTTACTAGTGTCAATAAAGGAATAGTTTATTTTTAAGTATTTGCTATACTAACATTGAAGTTGTATATACGCATAATAGGAAAGTCAAATTAACACCCTTGGACAATGAAAATCTGTAAATATTTTTGTTGATATGTAAAAATACTATTTGTAATACAAACTTGGTCATTTTGCTATCATCAGATAACGACAGTGAAACTCTATAAATTTCACTTTAGAATATTATAAACTTGTCATTTATTTAAAAAGTACTAGAGTGAGTCAAAAGTTTTGCAATATTCTAATACATGTTAGTTTGTGGCGCATATATCATGTGATCATAACAGTACAAGTTACAGAATGTACCCATTGGTATTGGCAGTATCATGGTAGTTGGTACACTGACATGTGCATTTTTTTCACTGTGTATGATTTGAAAGCCACACAGATGAACATGCAGCATAGTCTAATTTGGGAATCCATGCTTTATAAGTTCAAACTGGACCATAATGCCATGGAAGAAACCAAAAAACATATGATAAAGGTAGTTGATTGCAATACAGTAACCAGATGGTTCAAGATATTTCAATGATCAGATAAAGTCAGGTAGGCCTAAAACCATGGATTCCAAGGCCGTGCTCCAAACTTGGCAAGCTCAGCATCTCACAATCCAGGGTGGTTTGTCACCTTTACAATTTTGGCAAAAGCATCCAGAACTGCTAAATTGCACTTCACATAATCAAAATATTGCAAAACTTTTAACTCACCCTTGTATAAAGAATTTTGTATTTTTCTTTGAATAAATTGCTGGGTTTAACAAAGTTTTCTATTGAACAAGGATGTAGATAAACAATTAATTTACTTATTTCATAATAACTTAGTTCTGAATTTACTTATTATATAATTATCAATAGTTTTACTGGAAGTTTAAGTAACAATAGATTAATCAGGAGAGTTCAAATTCATCAACTTAAATTTATGTAAACTAAGGGCATAAGAAAACAGAGTTACAACCTGGTTATATACCAGAATTCTACAAATAAAAGAATAAAACAAGAATTATTATGAGTATTATTATTAGAAATAATTTTAAACCAATGTTAGATTTATACTGCTTTTATATTCATCTTAGCAAATAAAAATCCTATGTAAGTTATGACTCTGGTTTTAACCTATTCATAAAATAGACTGATTTATAAGTTTATATGTACAACCATAAAATTGCCCTGTATAATTGAGTATGAGATAATAGTTCAATTATTAGATAGAATAACCTAGATATTTCAGATATTTAAATTTTATTATGCATCTAATAAAATCCTGTTACAATTTGAATAAAAAATCTCACCATATACAAATGAGAAAATTATTAAACTTTATAAGAGCAACCACTTCATATTTGATTTTTAATCATTAATTGTAAAAGCCATTAGGTGATTTTTAAGCTTTAGTATAAGTGAAAAAGATTCAAAGGATTAAATCACTGATCCCTTCTCAAAGTTTTTCAGATGAGCCTTACTGAAAATCTTTCAATGATAATAAATTTTTTTTTAAAAGTATTAAAAAAAATGTATAAAAACAATCAATAATAAAATAAAAATCTTAATATATAGATCTGTTTTATTTTAACCCCAAATTGTTATTTTGTACATGAAATACCTCTCCACACACACACACACACACCACACACCAAGCACTTTTTAAAAATAAGCTGTAATTTTTTCTTTCAAACCGTTCACTCCCAATTATTAAAGTTTTCTTTTTACAAAAATATGAAGGTCACCCTAAACCCATTAGACAATAATCCTGACCGATCAAGTGCAACCTGTTTACAAACAAAAGATTAGAAAATTTAAAAAAGCCAACCTTATTACCACACAAAATATATACATACTTAATTAGAGAAGTGGATTTTACATACATTCCAAAGATAACCATTACTAAAATACAATCAATTCCAGCAAATAAAATTTGGCATCTTTCAACAATGGTCATTTCCAACAATAAAATTAACTATTTTTTAGATTGCACTGCAACTAAATTACAAGTTTTTACCTTTTAAAACTAATTTAGTATCAAATTCATATTTCAACAACAAAAAGACTAAAAGGCTCTTATAATGAATAAAACCAAAATGTATATCATCTGAAAATTTAGACTTTATTATTCTTTCTTGCAGCATTTTATATAACAGTCTTCTTTTTTTTTTTTCTTTAATGTTGACAAATTATAGCAAGTAAGATTTTTCTCCTTAGAAATTTTCTAACAACAATGCAATGTTTTTCTCATGTCTCTACAGGATCAGGGTAATTCAATTAAAGTACAACCACACAATGTAATTATCAAACAAGTAGTTGTTTTGGAGGTGTCTTTAGCAAATAAAAACACAAAATATCAATGGACACAAACATGAAGACAACACAAACCTCAGACAAAGGATTTAAAATTTTGAACTCTCACATATTATCTGTATATTTATTTAAACAAGTAAATCCAGTAGGGCAAACAGGTCACAAAAAACCAATAGAAAATGTATTGTTTTTCTGCTTTTTGTATCAGCTAACAAGGTTATGCAATATTGTCAAGGTTAATTTTGTTCTCAAAATGATAACTTGGCTAAATCAACTTGAATGTTAATCAAAATGGACTAAAACTGTCTTAAATGGTGCACAGCAATTTTTCACACTCAATCCTTTATCTTTGACTGCCAAAATTCAATCTATTTCCCCCTCAAATAAAAAGGAAAATGAATGATCATTTAAAGCATAACATTTACTTATTGCAACAAATTAAAGTTTTAACCCAATTTCAGACGATTAAAGAAAATGTCAAATTTCTAATAAAAATAATTGAAAGCATATATCTTCAGATTACATTAATGTTTAAGTGAGTTAGTAATACTGTTGGTCTGAACAACAACAACAACTAAGCACAACATGGCGCTGTGAGCAGGATGCGAACCTGCGCGGGCAATGCCCATTGGATTCGAAATCCAATGGGCATTGGATCATACCACCTGTAGAAGCAATATTCCAAATTACCGTTCTGCAGTAGGCTTGCAACAATACAAGATTCATATTGAAGTTACGGCTTGCTTGTTGCCTTGTCTGCCAATTTGACGGTAATTGAAATATTGCTTCTACAGTGAGTATGATCCTTTATTCTACAATTAATATTTCAAAACTCTCAGACTAATCATTATGATAAATATAATAAAAGGATAATCATAAATATTTAAAATGTAAATAAAGAATAATTCCTATAATTAAAATATGTAGCTCTTTAGGAATCCTTAATGAAAAAGATAACTGTTGAATTCCATCAGTTGATATATTTGGTAATGTGATGAGTGAATCCACAACAAAAAAAATTATATAAGAAACAAACATCTTTATATTTTAATATTCCATCTATACAATAAAAAGTATCTATTTTATAAAACTTCCAAGTTAATTTAGATAAGTAGATTTTGTAAATTTTTTAAAAAATTTAGAACTTTCAAATCAATATATCAACATATAAACAAAGAAAGAAGAGAAATATAAGTACTTTCACATTTGATTTACAATTAAAAATGTGAATATAAAAAATATAAAGAGAAGAGATCTTCCCCATAAAACAACCCTTAAACTCAACCATAAGTTTAGATAAGGAAAAAAAGATCTATTCAAAATAGTTCTGCCCACTTTTCATTGAATGATTTGTTTGCACAGACATAATAGCTACTGATTTGCTCTCTACAAGTGCTATTACTATTCATACTTACAAGGTCTATTATATAAATAACTAAGCAGCAGTAAAGTAAGAAGCAATAAGTTAGTAGTGAATATGGGTAGAGTCAGCAGGTGGTTACAGGATATCATAACAACAGAACAGAAGTTCATTGAGAATGCTGATAATAAAAATAGGAAGATCAGTGCGAAAGATACAAACATATGATAGACAATGAAAAGTTTCTTGAAAGAAGGAAATACTTTGTTAACTCTAGAGATCTGACTGGTGATCAACATTAAGTCATTATGTCTATTATTATCACAAACAAAAATATAATTTTGAATCAAGGATTTAAATTAAAAAAACTTATAAATAAAAAAATATATAAACCTCGTAATTTAATGCCATTTTATTATTTTTTACCTTTGTCTACTTTCTAAAAATAAAAAAAATGAAAGTCAATAGGAATCTATTAAAGAAAATATATGCATATATGTGCTCAAGATAGGTGTATGGGTGTAATGATTATCATCGTAGAAAATGGACATGGTGACATGAAGAGTTCAAATCCTGGACCAAGCTGTACATTTCATATAGTGCCCTTGGAAAGGGTAATAAATTCTCCCTAATGGTAAATAGTAGGACAGGGTGGGCTCTTTAACCTTAGTTAGGCAACCAGTATAAGAGAAGGAAAACTGAGTTCAAATCTGTTAAACTCTTCTTAAAAAAAATTGACCATGGTGTTCACATCCTACTCGTGTGGGAGGAGTTGGTAAATAGGTGTGCTCAGACAGCATGACTTCTGGCTGAGATTTCATATATAGATGCATTTTGCCCTTGAAAAAACCAGGCATGCTTGGATTGCAGTAGGTTGTTAGTGAAAAAATATTATTTTAATATACTGACCAAAAAATGATAATGACCAACATAACAAATATGAGTTACTTGTCCTATTTACTATAATTAAATTGTTTGCAGAACTTATATTCTTTGATTGTAAGAGAAGATAGTTATATTAGAATTTCATGAAATTAATTTTAAAAATAAACATACCTTCTGAAATAACAAATAACATGTTAAATTATTCTTAAACACATAATGAATCATATAACTGAATATTCAGATATTTCAAAAATTATACTATTGACATATATATTTTAGTTAAGTTTAGAATATTTTTTTCTATAAAAAAATATCCAGAAACATCTCTGATCTAACAATCCTTCTATTTGTATTTATTTTCCAACAAAATTAAGTTTCATAAATGAAAATCACAAAGTTTATCAGCTATATGTAGAGTGGGATTGTATTGGTCAAAATGTAATTTATCTAAAATTTATTATATTCTATGTAAAAATATTCTTAAATTTGCTTACATATTTTCATGCTAACCATGGATATTTTTATAAAGTAAATTGAAAGTAAACATTGCTTATATATATATATATATATTATATATATATATATAATAATATATACAGGTGATGCTGATAGCTTTTTTAATTTAGTGCATCCCTGGATGCAAGGATTTATTTTGATTGAGTCCCATGGGAGTTTTATCTATGAACAACTAAAGCGTCTAACCCCTACTTTTACCACCATACAGTGTAATTCATTTCCCCAAGAAAATATTGAAATGTACTTACAGTTAGCTGGAAATTGGGGGGGGGAGAGAAAAAAAACACTGGGATGCATAGATATGATTTTTATGTGTAAGTAACCAGGACTCAACATCTCTGTGTACATGTAATAATATATATATATATATATAATATATTATAATATAATAACACCAACAGTACTTGGGTATCAATCTGGGGACAATGGCAAACAATTCAAAAAAGAATCTGATGAATCCAATGGTAGTTACAAAGGTTTGGCAGCTTAGAGAGCCTACACTGATTGTTCTGATAAGAAAAAAAAAAATTAAATTACTTGGTGAGATCCATGGCCATGATTGACGATAATCCTAACAGTCAATCAAGTCCATAGCCAGGGACATGGGAGTATCTAAGTTTTTTTATCAGGCAGGTAATGCATAAAGACATTTCACTATTTCCTCATACAAGATGAGAAGGACCAATTTTTATCAAAGGCCATGAAGGACAAGAGGAAAGACCATGCTGCAAAGTTTTTAAACAAACTTAAGCATCCTCTCGAACATGCTTTGCTTTTTCTTAAAGATGAGAAAAAATCCTACAGGATCAGATGGTGAACTCACAGAACAACCATTTGGTTTGCTCTGTCCTCACAATTTGTACAAATAGTTATGAAAAAGCAAACACCCAGTCCACATCATGGTGTTGCGGATGGTCACTCAGCAATTGTGACATTACACTTCCATTAATCCCTACATGGCCTCAGACTCAACATGGAAGCCTACATCAAGTGCTTGGAGGAGGTAGTCATCCTAGATCAAGAAGGTGGCTGTGGGAAGACCCTATTTCTAGCAAAGGACTGTGGCCATGACTCACAAGAAAACCCTGTCTTGGCTATCAGAAAATGTCTGTGACCACATCACCCCTAACTACCCAGATTGCAATCCTTTGATTATTATATGGGGGCACAGTTAAGTGGAGAGAACTAACTAAACTCTGTGCAACACCAAAAATGAATTGAAAGCAAGGATAATAGCAGCATTTCCCAATTTAAACAAAAGACCATTGGAAACACTTGCAGAAGATTCTAAAGTTGTCTGAGGACGGTAAATTGAACCAATGGCAATTTCTTTAAATAAATTTAAATCTATACTATTTCCAGATATCTTCATGTAATTTTAATAGATATATTTGAATAAAGTGATCTATATATAAAGTTAAGGTAGTGTGGATATGGAGTCAATGGCGCTTGGTTAATAACAGTTTCTGGCCTATGCGATTATTCAAATTATTGGTCTGAAATAATCGCATAGGCAAGAAACTGTCAGTAACCAAGTGTTCCTTGACTCCATGTTTCACACTACCAGCTAACTTAGATATAAATTCTCTCTATATATATAATTTATTGTGTATAAACTTTGTTCTTGTGAAACTTTGTTTTTGGGGTATTATGAAGCATGGGATAAAAAATAAAAAAAACAGGGTTTTAATATCTTTGTCGGGGAAATAAACATCCCTTTAAAACTCATCTTTTACTATTTATATTATATATATAATAAACTATTATTTATAGATATACATAATCATCAAGTCATGCAGAACAGCATAGATTTCCAAGACTCTTGGCCAACCATCCCTATCCGTCATCGCTTCTGGCAAGTCCTCCGCCATGACATCCAGTATCAACACAATGTTTTTGCTGGAGTGTCTATGTGCAGGTATCCACAGGAAAACATCACTTATGAGTTCCTCCTTACTTCTTCAGCAGTCCCAGCACATTTCTTACTTTGTGCCTACTTGGATGGTTTGGTTGTGATAGGAAGGTAAGTGGCCATACAGCTGTTTGGTGAGGTGCTGCTTCCAGGATCTGTTCAAAGCAGCATGTAACATCCTTGTGTAGTTCCATCTAGCTTTTTTTCCCCATGTATTTCATTAGTCCAAGAGGTGCCAGCCATACAAGGCACTGACACAGCTACAACTTTTTTTTATACAGGTGATTGGTTGGATTTTACGGCATGTCTACCCTTGGGTTATTTTATGCAGATGTTTTTTTTTATTCATTTTTGTTGGTTATTAAACATCCCTTTTAAACTAATCTTTTATCTATTTATATTATAATACACAAAGATAGGACCCTAACTGGAACTAGCACTCTGGGTCAGAGTGAACTGAGAGTAATAACCGATGAAGGAAGTACAAACTCCCCAGAATTAGAAGCTTCACACTAGATGCAGTTTAACCGCAAGGACAGAGCTTGAAATTTTGAAATTTTTCACTTTATCTTACAAACAGAGATAAGATTTTTCCTATGATCCATACTCTGGTCTGTACCAAGTCCATGCTTTTTTTTAATCATATACTACATGCTTTCTGTAGATGAGAACATTGCTATCTAGGTGTGTGAACTGGTCTATTAATTTCCAAGAGGCTTGCCATCGCAATGTGGTTATATGTCTCCATCTTGTTTAAAACACTGTATATATATAAAAACATTTTGATTAATAATATATAATACATAAAACAACTGTTTGGTTTTATAATGTGTGTGTGTTCACAAACAATATATTTAATAAATAGTACTATACATTAGGTGTTTTCCTAAGTAAAAAATAAACAAAGGAGATCATTTACAATCACACACATACGACATCATTGACCTGCCCATAGGTTTTTTAAACTTTATTATTCAATAGTTTATCAAATCTTAATTTCTCTTCTTTCACAATCAAGTGATTCTATTCAGACCTAGTCTTATTAAAACTTTTTTTTTTTTTTTAAATTATTGTTGTATTTTCAAAAGCAATTAAAAATGTCTGCTCTACCCCAGTGCATTTCAATGCCATATGGTGAAAAAAAAAAAAAAAAAAAAAGTTAAAGACTAGGTCTGAATAGAATCACTTGATGTGAAAAGAAAGAAGAAATTAAGATTTGATAAACTATTGAAATAATAAGTTAAAAATCCTATGGCAGGTCAATAATGTGTAATGTGTGTGTGGTATATGAATCTCCTTTGTTTATTTTTTTATTAGAACTACCTAATGTAGTACTATTTAATTAATATATTGTGTGAACACACACACATTTATAAAACCAAACAGTTGTTTATGTATATAATATATAATCAAATGGGTTGTTTATATATATACAGTGTTTTTAAAAACAAGATGGAGACAGTCTCCACCATTTGGATGGCAAGCCTCTGAAATTAATAAGACCAGTTCACACACCCTAATAGCAATGTCTCATCTAAAAAAGCAATGTTTAGTATATGATTAAAAAAGCTAATGGAACTGATACAGACAGAGTATGGATCATAGAAAATCTTATGCTCTGTGTAAGATAAAAGTGAAAATTCCCAAATTTCAAGCTTCTGTCCTGGTTAAACTGCCATCTAGTGGGTTTGAGGCTTCCTAATTCTGGGAGTTTGTACTCCTTCATCGTTATACTCTCAGGTTCACTCTGACCCAAGAGTGCTTAGTCAGTTAGGGTCCTATCTTTGTGTATATAATATAAATAGATAAAAGATAAAGTTTAAAAGGATGTTTTATAACGCAACCCAAAAATGAAATAAAAAAAACTCGTGCAATAAAATAACCCAAGGGTAGAACATGCCGTAAAATCCAACCAATCAACTGTATAAAAAGTTGTTAAGCCTTGTGTCAGTGCCTTTGTATGGCTGCACCTTGGACTATGAAAATACAATGGGAAAAAAAGCTAGATGGGAAACTACACAAGATGTTAACATGCTGCTTTGAAAGATTCCTGGAAAGCAGCAACTCTACACAAACAGCTGTAGGCGCCACTTTACCTTCTAATCACACAAACCATCAAGTAGGACAAAGAAGATGTGCTGGACCACTGCTGAAGAAGTAAGGAAGGAAGTTCTCATAAGTATGTTTTCCCCTGTGGATACCTGCAACATAGACACTCCAAGCAAAAAACATTGTGTTTGACTTATGGATGTCATGCGGAGGACTTGCCAGAAGCGATGACGGATAGGGGAATGGGGTGGCAAGAGTCTTGGAAATCTTATGCTGTCTGCATACTTGAATGATTATGATATATCTATAAATAAATAGTTTATTATATATATAATAATAATAAATAGTAAAAAGGATGAGTTTAAAAGGAAATGTTTAAATCCCCGACAAAGTTATTAAAAAACCCTGGTTTGTTTATTTTTTTATCCATGCTTCATAATACCCCAAAAACAAAGTTCACAAGAACAAAGTTTTTATTACACCAATAAATTTATATATATGAAGAGAATTTTATATCTAAGTTAGGGGTAGTGTTGAACATGGGAGTCAAGGACACTTGGTTCGACAGTTTCTTAGCCTATGCGATTATTCAGACCAATAATTTGAATAATCGCATAGGCCAGAAACTGTTATTAACCAGCGCCATTTGACTCCAATATCCACCTACCTTAACTTATATAATAGATCACTTTATCAAATATTGATCTATTAAAATTACATGAAGATATTCTGGAAATGTAATAGATTAAATTTATTTAAGAAAATTGCCATTTGGCTTCAATTCCGTCCTCCAAGAACAACTTTAGAATCTTCTTGCAAGTGGTTTCGCAAAAATGGGTCTTTTTGTTTAATTGGGAAAATGCCCTGCTATTATCATTGCTTTTCATTCAAATTTTTGGTGCTGCAACAGAGTTTGTTAGTCTCTCAACCTTACTGTGCCCCATAATAATAAATCAAAGGGAATTGTGCAATCTGGGTAAGTTAGGGGTGGAATGTGGTCCACAGACATTTTCTGATAGCCCAAGAACAGGGTTTCTTGTGAGTCATGGCACAGTCCTTTTGCTAGAAATAGGGTCTCCCCACAGCCACCTTCCTTGATCTTAGGATGGTACTGTACCTCCAAGCACTTTTGATGTAGGCTTCCAATGTTGAGTTCTGAGCCATGTAGGGATTAATGGAAGTGTAATGTCACAATTTGCTGGTGACCATCCGCAACACCAAAATGATGTGGAACTGGGTTGTTGCTTTATAACTATTGGTACAATTGTGAAGGTTACAGATCAAACCAATGGTTGTTCTGTTGAGTTCACCTCTGATCCTGGTAGGATTTTTTTTTCTCATCTAAGAAAAAAAGCAAAGCATGTTTCGAGAGGATGCCCCTTAAGTTTGTTTAAAAAACTTTGCAAGCATGGTCCTTTCCTGCTTGTCCTTCATGGCCTTTGAATAAAAATTGGTCCTTTCTCATCTTGTTGAGAAATTTTAGTGAATGTCCTTTTTGCAATTACCTGCCTGATAAAACTTAGATACTCCCATGTCCCTGGCTATGGAACTTGATTGACTTGTAGGATTATCGGTCAATCATGGCCCTGGATCTACTCACAAGTTAATTTAAATTTTTTTTTTTCTTAATCAGAACAAATCAGTGTGAGGCTTCTAAGCCTGCCCAAACCTTTGTTAAACTAACCATTGGATTCATCAGATTCTTTTTTGAATTGGTTTTGCATTGTCCTCAAGATTGATACCCAAGGTACTGTGGTGTATATATATATATATATATATATATATATATATATATTTACATGTACAAGAGATGTTGAGTCCCTGGGTTACTTCACATAAAAAATCAAATATATGCATCCAGTGTTTTTTTCTCTCCCCCCACAATTTCCAGCTAACTGTAGTTACATTTCAATTTTTTCTTGGAAATGAATTACACTGTATGGGGTACAAGCTAGGGGTTAGACGGCTTTAGTTGTTCATAGATAAAAACTCCCAGGGACTCAATCAAATAAAATCCTTGCATCCAGGGATGCCACTAATTAAAAAGCTGAATCAGCATCAAACTGTATATAATATATTCATACTATATATATATATATATTATATATATATATATAAGCAACACTTGTTACTTCTCAATTTTTTACTTATAAAAATATCCACATGGTAAGCAATGAAATATGTAACAAATTTAAGAATATTTTTACATAGAAATAATAATAAAATCTTTAAGATTAAATTACTTTTGGACCAATACAATCACTATACATATACTGATAAAACCTTTGTGATTTTCATTATGAAACTTTTAATTTTGTTGGAAAAATAAATACAAAATAGAAGAATTGTTAGATCAGAAGATGTTTCTGGATATTTTTTATAGAAAAAAATATCTAAACTTAACTAAAATATAAATAATGTCAATAGTAATAATTTTTGAATATCTGAATAATCAGTTATATTGATTCATTATGGTGTTTAGGAATAATTTAACATGTTATTTGTTATCAAGAAAGGTAAATGTTTCTATTTTAAAATAATTTCATGAAATTCTAATATAAACTATCTCTCTTACATAAAAGAATATAAAGTTCTCAAACAATTAATTATAGTAATAGGACAAGTAACTCATATTTGTTATGTTGGTCATTAATCATTTTTGGTCAGTTATATTAAAATAATATTTTTTTCACTAACAACCTACTGCAATCCAAGCAATGCCTTGTTTTTTCAAAGCAAAAATGCATCTATATATGAAATCTCAGCAGAAGTCAATGCTGTCTGAGCACACAATATGATTTACAACTCCTTCCACACGAAGTAGGAAATGTTGACACATGGTCAATTTTTTAAGAGAGTTTAACAAGTTTGACTCAGTTTTCTTCTCTTATACTGGTTTGCCTTAACTAAGGTTAAAGAGCCCACACTGTCCTACTATTTACCATTAGGGAGAATTTAATACCTTTCCAAGGCAACTATATGAAAATGTACAGCTTGGTCCAGGATTTGAACTCATGTCACCATGTCCATTTTTCCTACGATGATAATCATTACAGCCATACACCTATCTGAGCACATATATGCATATATTTTTCCTTTAAGTAGATTCCTATTGACTTCATTTTTTTAATTTAGAAAGTAGACAAAGTAAAAAAATAATAAAATGGGCAAATTAAATTACGAGGTTTATATATTTTTTATTATTAAGTTTTTTAAATGTTAAATCCTTGGATTCAAAAATTTATTTTTGTTTGTGATAATAATAGCACCATAAGATGACTTAATGTTGATCACCAGTCCAGATCTTTAGGTTAACAAAGTATTTTCCTTTTTTCAAGAAAACTTTTCATTGTCATCATATGTTTGTAATCTTTCGCACTGATTTCCTTATTTTTATTATCAGCATTTCTCAATGAACCTTCTGTTCTGTTATATGATAATCCTGTAACCACCTTTTGCCTGACTCTACGCCATATTCACTACTACCTTATTGCTTCTTAACTTACTAGCTGCTTAGTTTTTATATAATAGACCTTGTAAGTTGAATAGTAAATAGCACTTGTAGAGAGCAAAATCAGTAGCTATTATGTCTGTGCAAACAAATCAATTCAATGAAAAGTGGGCCAGAACTAATTTTGAAATAGATCTTTTTTTCCCTTAATCTAAACTTATGGTGAGTTAGGGTTTGGTTTTATGGGGAAGATCTCTTCTCTTTATTATTTTTAATATTCACATTTTTTAATTGTAAATCAAATGTGGAAAGTACTTTTATTTTCTCTTTTCTTTCTTTGTTTATAATGTTTGAATAATATTGATTTGAAAGTTCTAAATTTTTAAAATTTACAAAATCTTAACTTATCTAAATGTAAACTTGGAAGTTTATAAAATAGATACTTTTTATTGTATAGAATGGAATATTGAAAATAAAGATGTTTGTTTCTTATATAATTTTTTTGTTGTGGATTCACTCATCACATTACCAAAATATATTCAACTGATGGAATTCAAACAGTATCTTTTTCATGAAAGGATTCCTAAAGAGCTACATATTTTACAAATTATAGGAATTATCTTTTATTTTACAATTTTAATATTTATGAATTATCCTTTTATAATATTTATCAATAATGAAAATTAGTCTGAAGAGTTTTGAAAATATTAATTGTTAGAATAAAGAATCAATATCGACTGTAGAAGCAAATATTTTCCAATTACCGTCAATTGGCAGACCAAGCACAAGCAAGCCCGTAACTAATATGAATCTTGTATTGTTTGCAGCCTACTGGCAGAACGGTAATTGGGAATATTGGCTTCTA
>CM042143.1:99903384-99908376 GCA_023376005.1 Doryteuthis pealeii | reverse complement strand
TGTAGAGCATGGGTTGTATATAGTTAAACCTTTTCTTTTAATGGTTTAGATTCTTAATTACATATTGTTGTATTTTTAATATCTTCAAAACTAATACTTTATCTTCACTTTTTCTTACATTTTGGATACAAATATCTACTTACAACATACTTAAAGCTCTATAAATACTTCTTAAACTTCTCATTTACTAATTTAATAAATTTCTTTGAAAGTTCATGCAAAGGTTATAAAGCAAAAACAATTATTTTCAAATGTATTTTTAAAAAGCCAAAAATGCCACCAGCATTGTTAATTAAACTTTATCAGTTTTATTTTTTCTTTACATCTCTATATTTTCTCCAGTGTCATTGAATTCCTTCAAGCCAGAAATATTTTTATTCTTGTGACAAGAAATTTCTATAAAAGGTGATATCCATAATTTTTTGACAACATTGGGGAATAGAATAGTAAGGAGGTAATAATGAAAAGGTAACATTTGGTCCCTATTTTAAGATTAGCATAAGGCAACCAATTTTAGAGAAATGACCCAACCACAGTTAATAAAAAAAGAAAATAAATTCATATGAATTAGTTAAATCAACTTTTTATACTTCCATAAGGTTACAAACATAATCCCAATTTTGTATCCTAAAGTTTTTATAATGATCTTATGATTTTCCTAAATTAAATTTATCTCCATGATGAGAAAAAGTCACCAGTCTTAAATGTATATCCAAAGAATTTCATAAACAGTTGTTGTATAACAAAACAAGTGTCTAGTATCATCAAAAGAAAAACATGAAAGAGAAGAAAGTATGTGTAGAGTACAAAACATGAAAACTCAAGTGACCATTAAAAAAAATAAAGTAAGTTCATGAATGTTTCCTTGTAAATAAAAATAGTACATAAGGGCATCTCATCATGGTGTAATGGTTAGCAAGCTAGTCTCGCACATTCATTACTACTAAAGTGTGAGTTTGTTCCCACTGAATGCCCCATACTTGCGACCTTAGGTCATATCCCACCCATTTTTTTCTGATTTTATTTGCTCTATTTGGTGGTAGTGCTAATTTTCAAACAAATCTATTTATTTGATCCATAGATGTGAGCCCAACAGATACTACCACTCCAAGTCAGAGTGGATCTGGGAGTGATGCTAATAAATGGGTACTCCACACTCACCAGAGCTCCAGAACTGGAGTCTCACTACCAGATGCAGTTTAATGTCATACTTAGGACAATATTTGATAGATCAGCATCAACAATCCATTAGAATTAATAATGAAACCTAATCCTTTCAGTGCTGAATTAAGAAAACCATAATATCACTACAAAATGTTATGAACTGATGTTAGAACAATAGAATTAGTAAATTCCCTGCTTTGATCTTGTTCTTTTCACACTCCCATAATTAGCATCTATAATACATGACCATGTGATATCTCAAAGCAGACTAGATGGGCAAAGATTGTCTTTTTCTATCATTATTTTTCATACTTTAAGTTTTCATTTCTGTGACAACAGTCTGAATGAAAAATATGCAAAAATAGTCAAATTTGATGTCAAAATAACAAGAAACCCCTTTTGCAAAATTCCCCAATAGATGGAAAATATGGACCACCAAATATGAAATGTTGCTATATTTTCACACACCACAGTACTTGAATTTGACTTTGGTTACACACAGTATGGCACTAGGAATTAGACTAAAGTGACACACAGCAGTGAAAGAGTAGGTATTTACCCAAATCATTTGCCACAGGTAGGATGGGACACTAGGTCACAAGTACAAGCCATCTAGTGAGGAGCAAACTCGCTATTCAGTAGTAATAGATCTGCAAGACTAGCTTGCAAACCATTACACCATGATGTGAAGAAGAAAATTCATCATAAATGTATATCAGTCAAGGTTTAAACTAGAAAATAAAAGTAATGGAAATATATCAAATAATCAAACAATTAAACCACATTTCAAAACAAAAATATTCCTATTAACGGTTTAAAGATGAGATTAAATCTAATTTCCCCCCAGTGTTTTATTTTACAAATATCTATTAATGGGGAAGAATATTACATTTCAAGATGCTGTGTGTTAATTTCAGATATTTTGCCAATAAACTTCATAATTCTTTTTCCATTTATCAAGTAGACAAAAAAAGCTCACTATCCAAAATGCAACAATACTAATGGCATATCCATTTTACAATAATAGCTACAATAGAAAAATAACTGAACAGGATGGTGCAACTTATAAAGTAGTGCACAGCAGTTGTTGGGTCAGCTGTTCCACTCGTTTGCCACTAAAACTTCATTATTAAAGGTTTACAACTTTATACAGACCATAAAAGTTTGGCCTTGTTTGGGAGTGAGATTTTTTGAAAAGTTGATTCACAGCCACACTTAACACTAACAGCTATACAAACAGATGATCAAGTTTTCATCTGTTCTTATTGCTAAAAGTAACATCAAAGAGAAAGTCTGGTTTAGCAGGATCCTGATTTTTAAGTCAATTCTAACAGATCAAACAAGTATGGCCAGTAAGTAAAGAATTACTGAATAACATTGATATGAATATATTCTGCTTATAAGAAGTGGCATATTTAAAACCTGAAATACCAAATAATAAAAAATCACAATCTAGAAACAATCCTGCTTGTAAAGTAAAGATTAATTAAATTATTAAGACTTTCAAAGTAAAGAATATATCTGTATATTATTAGACAAGGCTATTTGCATTTCACATAATGCAAATAGCCTTGGAAAAGGTATGAATCCAACTATTCTCCCTCCAACTATGGGTAAATAGTAAGGTAGATTGGACTCTTTAACCTTGGTTAGGCAAACCGTATAAGAGGACATCTCTGAATTCAAACCTGTTAAACTTTGCTTCAGAAACAGACCTAGTGTCACATCCTACTCATGCAGAGGGATTAGTATATCTGCATATTACTAAAATGATTGTGTGTGTGTGTATAATCATTATTTGAATCACTATTGGAAAAGCAAATTTTCTATGGAGGGGATTTATTTTGAAATTGTTGATTAATGAAATGCATTAAATTTAGAATTTTCTTTAACTCTTAACATCCTGTTAAGAATTTTCTAAGTCCAGAGCATTCCTATAAGGATATATTTAAAAAATGGCTAAAAATGACCATTGCATCTAAAGTTACCTGTTATTTCCCTTAAATCAAAGATTTCTAAATATGTTTAATATTACATTTAAACAAAGATTATCATTTTGGGTGGATTAAGAAAACAAAGGAGACTTCAAGCCAGGTGGAATGAGGTGGTATATGACTTTAAGAGTTAAATATCTACCAGCTTTGAAAAAAATTAAGTAGGGCAGAATGGATTTTATAGCCTTAGTGAGCAGCCAATCTAGGAAAAGGTCTATATGACCCATAGAGGTGGCCCTAACAGGTACTACCATTCTGGATCAGGATAACAAAGGAGTGATTAGACAACTGCAGCTTCAGCACTAGATGCCATTTAGTGTCATACCCAGGACAAGTAATAATATTGATTATTAGATAAAACACTGTCAATTATTTTATTATTATTTTTCTTTACTAGGATCATGATAATTTCAACTGCTTTCTAATGCAACATAAAAGTTAAATTAAAAATAAAACAAAAGCTTTTTTGGTTTTTTTTTTTTTTTGGTTTTTGTTTTTAGATTATTCCAATTAAAGGAAAAAAATATTTGGGAGAAGGTAACTATTATTTTTTTCTGAATTGGGGAGGACATTCAAACTGATTTCAAATGCAAATAAAATCAATAACTTCAAAATATTTTCATTTGTACTCGATAGCAATAGGGTTTTGCTGCAGCTAAGTTGTGGTATCTTGAGAGGGAAACTGCCTAGACAGACATGGACACATAGACAGACAGGCAGATATAAACAGGTAGACATAGAAAGAAAGACAGGCGTAGACAGACAAAAATGAACAGAGACATAGACAGACATAGACATGAACAGACAGATGAAATGCTTGTTTGACCTAAAAGACATAGAACATCATGACCAATAATTCAAACCAGTCAATAATTATAATATCAATTTACCAAAACCAAACTTATCAAAAGAGCCTATACACATTTCAATCCACTAAGAGGACATGAACAGAATTTTGATACATTGATTTTGGGATAACCAAAATATTTCAATGTACATTGTTAGGATTTGACAATGGAATAATATTACAAGAATAAAAGTTAAAATCCTTGAAATTGTAACCCAAAATGAATTAGGAAAAAAAAAACAACATGGCCATAATATGTAGATAATGGGGAAATGTATTCTCTTGATCAGAGACAAACACCTTTAATTTGTCAACAAGACACTTAAATAGAATTGCAAAATTATTAGTCAAAATTAAACCAACTTGAAAATTTAACATAAATATCACTGAAAAACATTAAAAGAATGATGGTTAAATATATGAGTAACATATTTTAACAATACTGTATTTAATGAGAATAATTTAACCAATGAAAATGTCAAGACACGAGACTAAACGAGACAGAACAGTTTATTTTGGAAAATGTTATAGACAAATTATTTCAGTTCATCGATAAAATTTAAATCATTCATTGACAGTGACAAACTACAAGATTAAGACGAATGCAGAGAGGATATCGGCATTGTCAATAAAAAAAAAATATCCAGATCATTGGAATTCTACGCTTGCTTTTCTTTTAACAACATTACAAATTTATCAATGTCTGTTTAGTAGATGTATTAAAATATCTCACAACTAAAAATAATACACCAAGAGGTTTTTCTTCTTTTAAACTACTGGAGGTGTCATTACTTCAAGTCGCCACTGAAAGTGGTGTAAAATGAGAAAGCCTAAAACAAAAGCTTTCACGTTATCATTTTATCGAAAGAAAGATTACATAGCTGACTGGTGGTATGAGGGGAATGTGTGTGTTATAGGAATCCTTAGTAGAGTTGGGGACTGTATATTTAGGGGATTAAGCAGATTTCAATAAAATATGAAGTGGTC
>CM042143.1:99880884-99898384 GCA_023376005.1 Doryteuthis pealeii | reverse complement strand
AGATACAAGAATTTTATCTTTTAAAAAGTTAAGGATTTTCAAGAAGTAAATAAATAAAACAGCAATAATAAATGAGAATGGCCCAAATACTTTGTTTTACATCCTCTATAAAGCAGGTCATAAAATCAATGACTTTCTCATCAGGGCAATATGATTTCTCAATGAAATGATGACAAATTAAGTAAGACTTCATGTAGTTGAAGGAAGATAATGATAAAAGGATGTTTACATTAATTAAGTTAAAATAGTCAAAACAGATTTTAATTCTCCTCCTTCACTTAATAATGAAAGAAACCTTAAGACCCTCTAACCAAATTAAGGACCAAACTGATTATTTCAGATGATTATTAAAAGCATTTTTACATTAAAAAGGAAATGTGCACTTATTATAATACATAGACAACTTTACATTTGTAATAAAACATAAACTAAGAAAATAACCAAAAGTTGAAAAAAATAAAAATAGACAACACTTGCAACATATATTATTTAATAGAAAATAATAAGAAATAGCAATGTGCTTTTCAGAAGAAACATGATATAATAAAGAATAAGACCTTAATTCACAACTTTTGTTATCATTTTAGAGGAAGAGTTCTATCTTTAACAGTGTTAAACTTCCAAATTATAACTATGAGGTTATATTAGAAAACCAATTATAATTCAAATATATAGAAAGCCTTTTTAGGAATATAATTACATAAAGTGACTAAAAATAATGGTTACCACTTAAGACAACTTTAGTGAACCAAACTTGAAAAAACAAAAAAAAAAACAAATGAATTATTAATGAAATCTTTTTACAATGATCTTAATTTTCTTCTTAAAAAAAACAACAGAGAAACAACTAAACTATCAGAAAATGTAAATCCTACAAATGATTTAGCATTTGTTTCAGATATGCACTCAAATAGAAATGAAAAATACAGAATATTCAACTCTTGACATTTTTCTAATTCAAATGATATAAGAATTAAACTATAAAACAAATAATCTTTGCAGATTTTAAAATATTGTTTCAACAGTTTGTTCCATTTTAAATTATGCAAAAATATGCAAATGTAAGGATGAACATTTTCATGCTTTGAACCCATAAGATATATTGGGTTGAGTGTTATTTGACTATACACTATAAGCTTGATAATTTAGACTTGGAAACAACCCACCAGATACTAATAATAAAAAGTTTAGTATACGGACCATTCTCAGCTTTTCTTTTAATGGAATAGCTTTAAATATAAATGTATGAACTCGACTGAAATTTAAATGTTTTTTTTTACTCTTTTTTTTTTGTGAATAGGGTTGACTTTAAATATCAAGCTTTGCATGTTTTTGTCTCTTCAGATTAAAAAAATATAAAACTTGTATCCTTGAGAAAAGTAATAAATGACTTAATGATTTTGAAAGTCTGAATTAAATACTTTCTTTAAATTTTAAACAAAAAATATCTATAGTAAAAATCAACAAAACATAAGCATGAAATATCACTTAAATTAGGACAACAAAAACTTAATACTAATATGATAATTGGGAACAATAGTTTTCAAGTTTGTTTTTTTTTTGTTTTTTTTTGTTTTAGTTTTTTTTTTTTTTTTTTTTGGTGGGGGGGTCTTACAGAAGAGTAATTTTTAATATCTATATTCCAATTATACTTTAATGGTTATCAATTTTATAATAAACAGTCCAAGTTTATGTTTAGATTTCTATTAAAAATTGATATACCTACTATTCAAATAAGAATCAATCAAGAAGGTAAAACATATTTAATATCTTACAATTGTAAGGTTCAGTGATAGGGGATTAAACCTAAATGGATAAGATTAAATATTAGCATCTATTAAGTGAGTGTTCCTAATATGATCAACTTAAGATCTTGACAAATAATTTCTTAATAAGTACCATTGATTTAACAATGACAAAATTAAGAATTATGTATATTAATAGAAATCAGTATTTCAAATTATTAATGAAAAAAATGCACAAACAAATCTTTCAGGGAAGAATCCAACAAATACTGTAATTGTTGAGTTTACTAAAAGCATTATCACATAATTACAGGACTTAATCTTATAGATTTACTGGATTAAAAATTAGACCAAATTGATTTGCTGATAAGGCTTACTATATGATAAGTCTTTAATGCAAGAGATGAATAGCAAAAGGAATAAAATAACAAGCAAAGATACAAACAATGGCTTCAAAATAAAATAAGCACAGAGAGAGATAAAGAAAAATAAATAGATGTAAAATGGTAAATATAAATTCAGTTTATTAATGAATATTAAGAAAATGATTTCAACATCACACTTATGCACAACTATACTCAAGAATTGATAACACAGTATCATCAATTATATAAAAGATTGGTCCAGTAACTTACTATTTTTTTCTACAAGTTCTTTTATTTTTCTCAAATTTTATTGCTGTGCCTTTTCCCATTTGTTGTCAAACTTTTGTATTCAGATCATTTATCATTTGGTAATATATACTTTTTAATGTAATCCTTTATAGTAAAATAGTTAGCACTTTGCATATATTCATAAGCACAATACATTCCAAATCTTAAAGCTTAGGAAAGATGTCACATCATGTCATTTCTGTATTAAGTTTCAGCTGTTCATCAGAATGAAGATATTATAATAATTCTGATGAATAATCAGAAATCCAACAATGTATTTCCTGGATTACTTGAAGTCCTTTTATAGTAGTCCATTGATTTTGGTATTTGTTTGATATCAAAACAGTTTTGTTTTTTTTAGGGTGATTTTGTCTGGTTTCAATTCAATACATTACTACTGACAGTCCCATTAAGCATACAATGTATATGTTCTAATTCAGAGAATGGTCTCTTTCACTTCATCTATTTTATGAAAATAAATTGTCAGTAGTCATTTTCAACTAATCAACTGACAGAAAGAAAAGAAAGAAAAAGTCTAATATTAAAGCCAAATGTAGTTACCACTTTGCAATACAACATTAACCACATATTTCAGTTCTTCTTAAAATCATTAACAACTCTTTAATGTAAACTACTTCATTATTTTATAATTGATAGAAATTCCAAAAGATATTAGATTTATACAGATAATTCCAATTGACATATGCAAAGTTAATTGACTTTATTTCTAATTATTAATTAGATTTCTATGAAAGATAAGCCAGTAAAACAAGTATATCAAAGATTAATGAACTACAAAAATACTTAAGATACACCCCATTTAATATTTTTTATGCTATTAAAAAGAAAAATGTGTCTCACTTAATACAAATATATCTTAAAATTGGATTTTCAGAATCATAATTCATATTTGATTAAGTTAAATACATTTAATCTTCATAAGTTCATTCAAACTATTGTCCTACTTTTTATTGTTTCACATATAATGCATAGATCTGTATATTCTCACAACTAAATATTTATTCAGCTATCTGTAACATATCCATCAAGACAATTCACATATAGTAACAAAAACAAAAAAACAATGGCATATCATCCTATATAAACAATTAAAAATAGTTTTTGTAAAATCTAAAAATGTATTAATATCAAATAAAATACAGAGACTTGTAATGAGGCATTAAATAATAAATAGTTAATCAAGACAATAAATGTAATTTAAAAGGGACTGATATACAATTTAAAATACAGGTATAAACAATCTTTAAAACAAGAAAACAATGAACTATACAAATAGATACTAAATTATTTGGAAAAGTTTCTTTCTGTAATCATCTGTTATCCATCATATAGCAGCTATATGTAGAAACTTGTATATTAGAAACAAAGTAGGTCTCAAAACTACATGGAATTTATAAATTACTTTAATTACAAGCTAGCATCACCTGTTAGTAGATAATTTAATATAAGGCTCCTTTTCATTATTTTAACAATCATTGCACAAAAATAAAACTTCATATAATAATATGGAGAAAAGGAAGGTTTGTTTTGTTCTTTAATCTATAATCACAATGTATATAATCAAGGTTTATAAAACTTCAAAGTGAAATAATTCAGGACAGCGAGTTAAAATGGTGCATTTACCAAGTCCAATTAAAATTGAAATTTACCTGTAAAGAACATTTAACTAAAAATCCATGATAAATTATATGTTAATATATAAAATAGAAAGGTCAAGGTTTTTAAAATATATGATTAATCATAGTCAAGGTAAATTTGCATGAGAATTCACAATGATTCATAAAAAATTTGTAACAGATTTATTTACAAAATAAAAATGAAAAAATAAAATTTAAGCTAACAAAAACTGAACATGAACACAGATCATTAAATCATTTTCTCCTTGGAAAAACTAAATATTTATACCGTAAAAAGATTATATTCATTATTAAAAGGATTTGAGAAAAAATATTTGGTTATATTGCCATGCAAGTAAACTTCTATTTTAACAAAAAGATTGTTCCTTTGAAAGACCAAACATTTTTCATCCACTTAATTACTAATTCTTTAACAGTAAAAATACACTATTAATCTACCAACCACAATCTTTTGAAATACAAAAGTCATTGGCTTATTTCCCAAGTAGAAAAAAAGTAATTAAAAAAATTAAATTAATCACAATATAAATTTAAGAAACTTTAATGACTGCAGATACAGTTGATTGTTTCATAAGTTGCATGACAAAGTGGCCCAAATATTGTAGATTTCTTTAAAAACTTTGTAAGCAAACTAAGTATTGTCCCAGGCAGCTAATGTTACACTGAAGAATACAACTATTACTAATGTTGAAAATGAGGCCTTTTAAAACCAAATAAGCATTTATTTAAGTCTTTAAAAGAAGGTCAAGGTTTATTCATAAGACTGACAGATATTGTCTTCCTTTCTCTTATACAGTTATGATGCTTCGAACAAAGAACATTGTTATATTTGAGGAAGGTGTGACTCCTTTGGCAAACAGTTTAGTGCATACATAATTAGTACAATAGATGGATCTAAGAAGAACATAACTTTTGAGTATGCTTTCCTATTATATACATACTGCAGTTACTACATTTATACTAAAGTTTATAAAACTATAATACAGATATGTTTTAAAGATTACAAATACAGCCAATAAGTAAACAGAAAATTAAAGAAATTTAAAATTCACTTTGTATAGACATTTTTTCAAAGTATTAATTGTACCTTTTAAAGAAAAAAAAAGTGATGTACTTAAAAATGTCCATCCAAAATTTAGAAATAAAAGCTCAACTTTAAATCCAATCAAATCGGATTTAAAACATTTACTAGTGTCAATAAAGGAATAGTTTATTTTTAAGTATTTGCTATACTAACATTGAAGTTGTATATACGCATAATAGGAAAGTCAAATTAACACCCTTGGACAATGAAAATCTGTAAATATTTTTGTTGATATGTAAAAATACTATTTGTAATACAAACTTGGTCATTTTGCTATCATCAGATAACGACAGTGAAACTCTATAAATTTCACTTTAGAATATTATAAACTTGTCATTTATTTAAAAAGTACTAGAGTGAGTCAAAAGTTTTGCAATATTCTAATACATGTTAGTTTGTGGCGCATATATCATGTGATAATAACAGTACAAGTTACAGAATGTACCCATTGGTATTGGCAGTATCATGGTAGTTGGTACACTGACATGTGCATTTTTTTCACCGTGTATGATTTGAAAGCCACACAGATGAACATGCAGCATAGTCTAATTTGGGAATCCATGCTTTATAAGTTCAAACTGGACCATAATGCCATGGAAGAAACCAAAAAACATATGATAAAGGTAGTTGATTGCAATACAGTAACCAGATGGTTCAAGATATTTCAATGATCAGATAAAGTCAGGTAGGCCTAAAACCATGGATTCCAAGGCCGTGCTCCAAACTTGGCAAGCTCAGCATCTCACAATCCAGGGTGGTTTGTCACCTTTACAATTTTGGCAAAAGCATCCAGAACTGCTAAATTGCACTTCACATAATCAAAATATTGCAAAACTTTTAACTCACCCTTGTATAAAGAATTTTGTATTTTTCTTTGAATAAATTGCTGGGTTTAAACAAAGTTTTCTATTGAACAAGGATGTAGATAAACAATTAATTTACTTATTTCATAATAACTTAGTTCTGAATTTACTTATTATATAATTATCAATAGTTTTACTGGAAGTTTAAGTAACAATAGATTAATCAGGAGAGTTCAAATTCATCAACTTAAATTTATGTAAACTAAGGGCATAAGAAAACAGAGTTACAACCTGGTTATGTACCAGAATTCTACAAATAAAAGAAATAAACAAGAATTATTATGAGTATTATTAATTAGAAATAATTTTAAACCAATGTTAGATTTATACTGCTTTTATATTCATCTTAGCAAATAAAAATCCTATGTAGTTATGACTCTGGTTTTAACCTATTCATAAAATAGACTGATTTATAAGTTTATATGTACACCATAAAATTTGCCCTGTATAATTGAGTATGAGATAATAGTTCAATTATTAGATAGAATAACCTAGATATTTCAGATATTTAAATTTTATTATGCATCTAATAAAATCCTGTTACAATTTGAATAAGAAATCTCACCATATACAAATGAGAAAATATTAAACTTTATAAGAGCAACCACTCATATTTGATTTTTAATCATTAATTGTAAAAGCCATTAAGTGATTTTTTAAGCTTTAGTATAAGTGAAAAAGATTCAAAGGATTAAATCACTGATCCCTTCTCAAAGTTTTTCAGATGAGCCTTACTGAAAATCTTTCAATGATAATAAATTTTTTTTAAAAGTATTAAAAAAATGTATAAAAACAATCAATAATAAAATCAAATCTTAATATATAGATCTGTTTTATTTTAACCAATTGTTATTTTGTACATGAAATACCTCACCACACACACACACACAAGCACTTTTTAAAAATAAGCTGTAATTTTTCTTTCAACCGTTCACTCCCAATTATTAAAGTTTTCTTTTTACAAAAATATGAAGGTCACCCTAACCCATTAGACAATAATCCTGACCGATCAAGTGCAACCTGTTTACAAACAAAAGATTAGAAAATTTAAAAAGCCAACCTTATTACCACACAAATATATACATACTTAATTAGAGAAGTGGATTTTACATACATTCCAAAGATAACCATTACTAAAAATACAATCAATTCCAGCAAATAAAATTTGGCATCTTTCAACAATGGTCATTTCCAACAATAAAATTAACTATTTTTAGATTGCACTGCAACTAAATTACAAGTTATCACCTTTTAAAACTAATTTAGTATCAAATTCATATTTCAACAACAAAAAGACTAAAAGCTCTTATAATGAAATAAAACCAAAATGTATATCATCTGAAAATTTAGACTTTATTATTCTTTTCTTGCAGCATTTTATATAACAGTCTTCTTTTTTTTCTTTAATGTTGACAAATTATAGCAAGTAAGATTTTTCTCCTTAGAAATTTTCTAACAACAATGCAATGTTTTCTCATGTCTCTACAGGATCAGGGTAATTCAATTAAAGTACTAACCACACATGTAATTATCAAACAAGTAGTTGTTTTGGAGGTGTCTTTAGTAGCAATAAAAACACAAAATAATCAATGGACACAAACATGAAGACAACACAAAACCTCAGACAAGAGGATTTAAAATTTTGAACCTCACATATTATCTGTATATTTATTTAACAAGTAAATCCAGTAGGGCAACAGGTCACAAAAAACCAATAGAAATGTATTGTTTTTTCTGCTTTTTGTATCAGCTAACAAGGTTATGCAATATTGTCAAGGGTTAATTTTGTTCTCAAATGATAACTTGGCTAAATCAACTTGAATGTTAATCAAATATGGACTAAAACTGTCTTAAATGGTGCACAGCAATTTTCACACTCAATCCTTTATCTTTGACTGCCAAAATTCAATCTATTTTCCCTCAAAATAAAAAGGAAATGAATGATCATTTAAAGCATAACATTTACTTATTGCAACAAATTAAGTTTTAACCCAATTTCAGACGATTAAAGAAAATGTCAAATTTCTAATAAAATAATTGAAGCATATATCTTCAGATTACATTAATTTTAAGTGAGTTAGTATACTGTTGGTCTGAACAACAACAACAACTAAGCACAACATGGCGCTGTGAGCAGGATGCGAACCTGCGCGGGCAATGCCCATTGGATTCGAAATCCAATGGGCATTGGATCATACCCACTGTAGAAGCAATATTCCAATTACCGTTCTGCAGTAGGCTTGCAACAATACAAGATTCATATTGAGTTACGGCTTGCTTGTTGCCTTGTCTGCCAATTTGACGGTAATTGAAATATTGCTTCTACAGTGAGTATGATCTTTATTTTACAATTAATATTTCAAAACTCTCAGACTAATCATTATGATAAATATATAAAAGAATAATCATAAATATTTAAAATGTAAAATAAAAGATAATTCCTATAATTAAAATATGTAGCTCTTTAGGAATCCTTAATGAAAAAGATACTGTTGAATTCCATCAGTTGATATATTTGGTAATGTGATGAGTGAATCCACAACAAAAAAATTATATATAGAAAAAACATCTTTATATTTTAATATTCCGTCTATACAATAAAAAGTATCTATTTATAAACTTCCAAGTTAATTTAGATAAGTAGATTTTGTAAATTTTTAAAAATTTAGAACTTTCAAATCAATATATCAACATATAAACAAAGAAAGAAAGAGAAATATAAGTACTTTCACATTTGATTTACAATTAAAAAATGTGAATATAAAAATATAAAGTGAAGAGATCTTCCCCATAAAACAACCCTTACTCAACCATAAGTTTAGATAAGGAAAAAAAGATCTATTCAAATAGTTCTGCCCACTTCATTGAATGATTTGTTTGCACAGACATAATAGCTACTGATTTGCTCTCTACAAGTGCTATTACTATTCATACTTACAAGGTCTATTATATAAATAACTAAGCAGCAGTAAAGTAAGAAGCAATAAGTTAGTAGTGAATATGGGTAGAGTCAGCAGGTGGTTACAGGATATCATATAAACAGAACAGAAGGTTCATTGAGAAATGCTGATAATAAAAATAAGGAAGATCAGTGTGAAAGATTACAAACATATGATAGACAATGAAAAGTTTCTTAGAAATATTTTTCTACCTTGAAAAGAAGGAAATACTTTGTTAACTCTAAGATCTGACTGGTGATCAACATAAGTCATCTATGTCTATTATTATCACAAACAAAAATATAATTTTTGAATCAAGGATTTAAATTAAAAAAACTTATAATAAAAAAATATATAAACCTCGTAATTTAATGCCATTTTATTATTTTTTACCTTTGTCTACTTTCTAAAATAAAAAATGAAGTCAATAGGAATCCATTAAAGAAAATATATGCATATATGTGCTCAGATAGGTGTATGGTGTAATGATTATCATCGTAGAAAATGGACATGGTGACATGAGTTCAAATCCTGGACCAAGCTGTACATTTCATATAGTGCCCTTGGAAAGGGTATAAAATCTAACTATTCTCCCTAATGGTAAATAGTAGGACAGGGTGGGCTCTTTAACCTTAGTTAGGCAACCAGTATAAGAGAAGGAAAACTGAGTTCAAATCTGTTAAACTCTTCTTAAAAAATTGACCATGTGTCACATCCTACTCGTGTGGAGGAGTTGGTAAATATATGTGTGCTCAGACAGCATGACTTCTGCTGAGATTTCATATATAGATGCATTTTGCTTGAAAAACAGGCATGCTTGGATTGCAGTAGGTTGTTAGTGAAAAAATATTATTTTAATATATCTGACCAAAAATGATAATGACCAACATAACAATATGAGTTACTTGTCCTATTTACTATAATTAATTGTTTGAGAACTTATATTCTTTTATTGTAAGAGAAGATAGTTATATTAGAATTTCATGAAATTATTTTAAAAATAAACATACCTTCTGATAACAAATAACATGTTAAATTATTCTAAACACATAATGAATCAATATAAACTGATATTCAGATATTCAAAAATTATACTATTGACATTATTTTATATTTTAGTTAAGTTTAGATATTTTTTTCTATAAAAAAATATCCAGAACATCTCTGATCTAACAATCTTCTATTTGTATTTATTTTTCCAACAAAATTAAGTTTCATAATGAAAAATCACAAAGTCTATCAGCTATATGTATAGTGATTGTATTGGTCAAAATGTAATTTATCTAAAGATTTATTATATTCTATGTAAAAATATTCTTAAATTTGCTTACATATTTTCATGCTAACCATGGATATTTTTATAAGTAAAAATTGAAAGTAAACAAGTGTTTGCTTATATATTATATATATATATATATATATATATATATTATATATATATATATATATATATATATACACACACATATATATATATATATACAGTGATGCTGATAGCTTTTTAATTTAGTGCATCCCTGGATGCAAGGATTTTATTTGATTGAGTCCCTGGGAGATTTGATTTGATGGGTCCCAACTAAAGTTTCTTAAAAAATTGCAGAGTTTTTATCTATGAACAACTAAAGCCGTCTAACCCCTACTTGTACCCCATACAGTGTAATTCATTTCCAAAAATATTGAAATGTACTTACAGTTAGCTGGAAATTGGGGGGGGGGGGAGAAAAAAAACACTGGGATGCATAGATATGATTTTTATGTGTAAGTAACCCAGGACTCAACATCTCTGTGTACATGTAAATATATATATATATATATATATATATATATATATATATACACACCACAGTACTTGGGTATCAATCTGAGGACAATGCAAACAATTCAAAAAAGAATCTGATGAATCAATGGTAGTTACAAAGGTTTGGCAGCTTAGGAGCCTCACACTGATTGTTCTGATAAGAAAAAAAAAAAATTTAAATTACTTGGTGAGATCCAGACCATGATTGATGATAATCCTAACAAGTCAATCAAGTCCATAGCCAGGGACATGGGAGTATCTAAGTTTTTTATCAGGCAGGTAGTGCATAAAGACATTCACTATTTCTCATACAAGATGAGAAAGGACCAATTTTTATCAAAGGCCATGAAGGACAGAGGAAAGACCATGCTGCAAAGTTTTTAAAAACAACCTTAAGCATCCTCTCGAACATGCTTTGCTTTTTTTCTCAGATGAGAAAAATCCTACCAGGATCAGATGGTGAACTCACAGAACAACCATTGGTTTGCTCTGTCCTCACAATTTGTACCAATAGTTATGAAAAGAAAACACCCAGTCCACATCATGGTGTTGCGGATGGTCACCAGCAATTGTGACATTACACTTCCATTAATCCCTACATGGCCTCAGACTCAACATGGAAGCCTACATCAAGTGCTTGGAGGAGGTAGTAACGTCCTAGATCAAGAAGGTGGCTGTGGGAAGACCCTATTTCTAGCAAAAGGACTGTTGCCATGACTCACAAGAAAACCCTGTCTTGGCTATCAGAAAATTTCTGTGACCACATCACCCCTAACTACCCAGATTGCAATCCCTTTGATTATTATATGGGCACAGTTAAGTGAGAGACTAACTAAACTCTGTGCAACACCAAAAATGAATTGAAAGCAAGGATAATAGCAGCATTTCCAATTTAAACAAAAAGACCATTGGAAACACTTGCAGAAGATTCTAAAGTTGTCTGGAGGACGGAATTGAAGCCAATGGCAATTTCTTTAAATAAATTTAATCTATACTATTTCCAGATATCTTCATGTAATTTTAATAGATATATTTGATAAAGTGATCTATATATATAAGTTAAGGTAGTGTGGATATGGAGTCAATGGCGCTTGGTTAATAACAGTTTCTGGCCTATGCGATTATTCAAATTATTGGTCTGAATAATCACATAGGCAAGAAAACTGTCAGTAACCAAGTGTCCTTGACTCCATGTTCACACTACCCTAACTTAGATATAAATTCTCTCTCTATATATATAAATTTATTGTGTATAAACTTTGTTCTTGTGAACTTTGTTTTTTGGGGTATTATGAAGCATGGATAAAAAAATTTAAAAAAAAGGGTTTTAATATCTTTGTCAGGGATAAACATCCTTTTAACTCATCTTTTACTATTTATATTATATATATATAATAAACTATTTATTTATAGATATATCATAATCATCAAGTCATGCAGACAGCATAGATTTCCAAGACTCTTGCCACCCATCCCTATCAGTCATCGCTTCTGGCAAGTCCTCCGCATGACATCCAGTATCAACACAGTGTTTTTGCTGGAGTGTCTATGTGCAGGTATCCACAGGAAAACATCACTTATGAGTTCCTCCTTACTTCTTCAGCAGTGTCCAGCACATCCTCTTTGTCCTACTCGGATGGTTTGTGTGATAGAAGTAAGTGGGCATACAGCTGTTTGTGAGGTGCTGCTTCCAGGATCTGTTCAAAGCAGCATGTAACATCCTTGTGTAGTTCCCATCTAGCTTTTTTTCCCCATGTATTTCATTAGTCCAAGAGGTGCAGCCATAACAAAGGCACTGACACAGCTACAACTTTTTTTTAATACAGGTTGATTGGTTGGATTTTACGGCATGTCTACCCTTGGTTATTTTATGCAGATGTTTTTTAATTCATTTTTGTTGGGTATAAACATCTCTTTTAAACTCATCTTTTATCTATTTATATTATATCACCAAAGATAGGACCCTAACCGGAACTAGCACTCTGAGTCAGAGTGAACCTGAGAGTAATAACGATGAAGGAGTACAAACTCCCCAGAATTAGAAGCTCAACACTAGATGCAGTTTAACCCAGGACAGAGCTTGAAATTTGAATTTTCACTTTATTTACAACAGAGATAAGATTTTCCTATGATCCATACTCTGTCTGTACCAGTCCATAGCTTTTTTAATCATATACCTAACATTGCTTTCTGTAGACGAGATATTGCTATCTAGGTGTGTGAACTGGTCTATTAATTTCAGAGGCTGCCATCCAATGTGGAGATGTCTCCATCTTGTTTAAACACTGTATATATTATATATTATAATATATATTATATATATATATATACACATCTATATAAACAACCATTTGATTATATATATATATACATAAACAACTGTTTGGTTTTATAATGTTGTGTGGCAATGTGTGTGTGTTACACAATATAATTTATAAATAGTACTTAAAAACTACATAGGTAGTTTCTAAATAAAATAATAAAAAGGAGATCATATACACACCACACATACACATCATTGACCTGCCATAGGATTTTTTAACTTTATTATTCATAGTTATCAAATCTTAATTTCTTCTTCTTTTCACAATCAAGTGATTCTATCAGGCCTAGTCTTTAACTTTTTTTTTTTTTTTTAATTATTGTATTTTCAAAGCAAATTAAAATGTCTGCTCTACACCAGTGCTTTCATTCATATGGTGAGAAAAAAAAACTAAAGGAGAAAATGCTGCTTCCTTGAAGATAAAGATAACTCAGCTAGGATTTTTTCAACTTAGAATCTTCTTGCTTAACAATGGCCCATTAGAATTAATCTCATCATAAACAGAGGAGCAATCTGCTGTATGTACACGTACACACATACCTTTACACAAACATATCTACAAACACACACACACACACATATACATAACATTGGTTCAGTTTGCAGGTTTGTAAAGCATTAATCAAACAACGCATAGTACAACAAGGCTGAACATAAGGCTTTGATTAAATCTTCTAATTACCCATGACAATGAACACATCATAAATTAATAAATAATGAAAATGGTTCAACAAGCAAGAACAGACCAATAAGGCAAACTTGCACAAGTTAATAATTTACCGGTGGTTGACTAAGACAAAAAAACTATTTTTAAATTTAAAAGGAAAAAAATGGTGTGTGATCATAAAAGTAAACATTCTTTGAAAAGCAATCAAGTCCAGAGAAATTACTCTTCAAATATTAAGGCATTTAATAATAATTATGAAATAAGATGTAATTTAAAAAACAATTTAATAATGTAATCTACAGAGAGAAAAAAAAATTGTATATTCAGCAACGTAATTTAAAAAAACCACAAATTTCTTATGACTGTTGTCAAATAAACTTAGATTTCAACGAAGTCTAAATGCTTATACTGTAAAGATTATCACGCATATTATTGATTGGCATTTTAGATGGGAGCGTTTACCTAAAATAATGTAAGGAATAAAATCATTATTTCCACAGAATGTCTGCTTCAAGAATAACTCAAATACAAAATAAATGATAGATGAATACCATAAGTGTGAAAGAATGCTATAAGTAAAATAAATGCAATCCAATATAATCTTTATAAGGTTATTTTAAAAATACCAATATTTCAAATGATTTTTTCTAATATATACAGCTCATAATATACAGCAAAAATCAGTGACAACTTTGTGTAACTAAAGTCTACCAGAATAATTGAATGTTTATAGTGCCAAATAATGGTGTTCTTTGTAAATAAATCACTTAATACAAAAAAAACAAATCACTATAAATACTTAGAAAATAATACACTTTTATAATGTAAAGCAAACATGTGAAAAGACTATGATTTTCTCAAGTATTATAGTGATTTTGTATTTTTTTGTAATTTTTTAAGTGATTTATTAAAAGGACACCATTTATTTTGCACTAATAAACATTCAATTTATTCTGGTAGACTTTTTGTTAACAAGTTGTCACTGTTTTTGCTGGTATATTATGAGCTGTATATATTAGAAAATCATTTGAAAGTATTGGGTATTTTAAATAACCTTATAAAGATTATTTGATTGGCATTTATTTTACCTTATTCAGCATTCCTTCACACTATTGTTATTCATTCTATCATTTATTTTGGTTTGAGTTTATTCTTGAAGGCAGCATGCTGTGGAAATAATGATTTTATTCGCTTACCATTATTTTTGGTAACGCTTCCCTCAAAATGCAATCAATAATATGCTGCGTGATGCCGTGATATCTTTACAGTTATAAGCATTTAGACTTCTTGAAATCTAAAGTTTATTGACAACAGTCATAAGAAATTTGTGGTTTTTAAATACGGTTGCTGATATTAAGCATTTTTTTTCTCTCTGTAGATTACATTATTAAATTGTTTTGTAAATTAATCTATATTTATAATTATTTATTAAATGCTAATGATTTGAAGGAGTAATTTCTCTGGACTTGCATTGCTTTTCAAAAGAAATGTTACTTTTTATGATCACACACCCATTTATTTTTCTCTTTTAAATTTAAAAATAGTTTTTTTTGTCTAGTCAACCAACTTGAGTAGATTATTAACTTGTGCAAGTTTGCCTTATTGTCTGTTCTTGGCTTGTTTGAACCCATTTTCATTATTTATAATATGATGTTTCATTGTCATGGAATTAGAAGAATTTAATTCAAGCCTTATGTTCCGCCTTCGTATTATGCTGTTGTTTGGATTAATTGCTTTACAAACGCAAACTAACATGTGTATGTATATATGTGTGTGTGTGTGTGTTTGGTAGATATGTTGTAAAGTGTATGTGTGTGTACGTGTACATACAGCAGATGCTCTCTGTTTATGATGAGATTAATTCTAATGGGCCATTGTTAAAGACAAGAAGGATTCTAAGTTGAAAATAATCCTAGCTGAGTTAATCTTTATCTTCAAGGAAGCAGCATTCTCCTTTATTTTTTTTTTCTCTTAACCTATTCTGTCACGACCAATATGAATGAATTGCACTTGGGGGTGGTAGAGCAGACATTTTAAAATTTGCTTTGAATACAATATTAAAAAAAAAAAAAAAGTTAAAGACTAGGCCCTGTAGAATCACTTTGAATTGTGAAAGAAGAAGAAATTAAGAATTTGATAACTATTGAATAATGAAGTTAAAAATCCTATGGCAGGTCAATGATTGTGTATGTGTGTGGTGTATATGATCTCCTTTGTTTATTTTTTTTATTAGAACTACCTAATGTAGTTTTAAGTACTTATTTATAAATATATTGTTGACACACACACATGCACAACACATTATAAAACCAAACAGTTGTTTATGTATATATATAAAAATAAATAAATCAAAATGGTTGTTTATATAGATTGGTATATATAAATATAATATATATATAATATATATATATATATACAGTGTTTTAAAACAAGATGGAGACATCTCCACAATTTGGATGGCAAGCTTGAAATTAATAGACCAGTTCACACACTAGATAGCAATATCTCGTCTACAGAAGCCAATGTTAGTATATGATTAAAAAAGCTATGGACTGGTCAGACAGAGTATCGGATCATAGGAAAATTTATCTCTGTTGTAAGATAAAGTGAAAATTCAAATTTCAGCTTGTCCTGGTTAAACTGCATCTAAGTGTTGAGCTTCTAATTCTGGGGAGTTTGTACTCCTTCATCGTTATTACTTCAGGTTCACCTCTGACTCAGAGTCTAGTTCCGGTTAGGGTCCTATCTTTGTGTATATAATATAAATAGATAAAAGATGAAGTTTAAAAAGGATTGTTTATACCCAACAAAAATGAATAAAAAAACATCTGCATAAAATAACCCAAGGGTTTAGACATGCCGTAAATCCAACCAATCAACGACTGTATAAAAAAAAGTTGTAGCTGTGTCAGTGCCTTTGTATGGCTGCACCTCTTGGACTAATGAAATACATGGGAAAAAAAGCTAGATGGGGAACTAACACAAGGATGTTACATGCCTGCTTTTGAACAGATTCCTGGAAGCAGCACCTCACAAACAGCTGTATGCCACTTACCTTCTATCACAACAAACCATCGTAGTAGGGCCAAAGAGGATGTGCTGGAGACACTGCTGAAGAAGTAAGGAGGAACTCAGTAAGTGATTGTTTTTCCTGTGGATACCTGCCATAGAACTCCAGCAAAAACACTGTGTTGATACTTGGATGTCATGCGGAGGACTTTGCCAGAAGCGATGACTGATAGGGATGGTGGCAAAGAGTCTTGGAAATCTATGCTGTCTGCATGACTTGATGATTATGATATAATCTATAAATAAAATAGTTTATTTAATAATTATATATATAAATTAGTAAAAAGATGAGTTTAAAAGTGATGTTTTATTCCCCTGACAAAGATATTAAAACCCTATTTTTTAAATTTTTTTATCATGCTTCATAATACCCCAAAAAAACAAAGTTCACAAAGAACAAAGTTTATACACAATAAATTTATATATATAGAGAGGAATTTATATCTAGAAGTTAGGGTAGTGTGAACATGGAGTCAAGGGACAACTTGGTTACTGACAGTTTCTTGCCTATGTGAATTATTCCAGACAAATAAATTTGATATCGGCATAGGCCAGAAACTGTTATTACCAAGGCGCCATTGACTCATATCCACACTACCTTAACTTATAATATAGATCACTTTTAATCAATATATCTATTAAAATTACATGAAGAATATCTGGAAATAGTATAGATTAAATTTATTTAAAGGAAAATTGCC